>CM058040.1:47345159-47675905 GCA_030169165.1 Centaurea solstitialis
GATACTATACTCAATTCACTGTCAGAAGACTACAAGCCCTTTGTAGTCAATTACAACATGAACAACATGAAGAAGTCAATAGCAGAATTGCACTCCATGCTTAAGACAGCTGAATTGAATATGGGGACCAAGAACAAAACCAAGGACGTCCTGATGGTAAGAGATGGAGGGGTGAAAAAGAAGCATGGGCATACAAGCACCAGCAAAGGGAAGGGACCAGTTCAGGCCGCCCAGAGTGCACCCAAGGTTCACAACAAAGGCAAAGGCAAGGGCAAGGGCAAGAAGGTTAAGCCAAATAAAGCTAGGACCAAAAATCGCTGCTTCACGTGCAATGAGGTTGGTCACTGGAGGCAAAACTGCCCAAAGCGTCATGAAGCAGGTATGTAAACCTCATATATTTATGATTGCTTTAGTTTGTCACTTTTTACTTGTTAGTTTACAAGTACACTAATGCCTAAAACAAATGACTATTGCAGGTGGTCAGAAGTGAGGTGCCCAGGAGTTGCAAGGATCAAGATAAAAGTTCATTATAGATATTTTCTTTCAAGACATTCTTTAAACAGTTATTTTTGGTTTATGGCTACATTTTAAATACTTATAATTTATTGAATGGTTTTAAATTTTATAAGTTATTGTCTTGAATAAATATCTGTTATGCATGAAGTTTTAAATCTGACAAAGTCAAGTTTTGACCTAATTAGATCCTAGATATTGCCTGTTATAGTTACTTCAATAGTTTTAATTAAATTGAAGTAATTTATATGAAAACTGTCAAAAACACACGAAATACTATAGGAATGTGTTTTTGAGAATAAAACATTTATGAGTAAAAGATTATGAAATAATTTTGTGATCAGGTTTAGTTACTTAAATGTTTAAAAGAGAATTTAGGATGTTAACTCAGAAAGAGTTAATAATAACAGTATTTATAAAAACTAAGAAAGTTCCAAGTTTTGGAATTAGGATTTAACAAAATCCAGCTAAGTTTTATAAATATTAGAATTCTCAAATTCATTACTTAAGATAGAGTTGACTAATCAAAGCTTTGACTAAGTCAATAGTAAATTTTAAGTAATAGTTGGTTTTCATAAAGGTTAGTGGGAGCCCAGTTTATTTTCTATCTAGTCTGAGATAAAGAATGATACATACAATTATTGATTTTATCTAGGAATTCATGATCCAGTTAGGATAAGAATTCATAAGATATAATTTACCTTTTAGTCGAAAAGGGAATGAAAGTTTCAAAGTATTTGAAACAAATGTCTTAAATGACTGTAAGTCAATAATTAAAATGTTGGAATAATTAATAAAGATAGAATTCCAGTAAATTTGCCAGCATAGTAAATGGAATCTGATTTCAGGTAGAAATCATTCATCTACACAGCAACTAAGGAAAGTTGCAGTTTAATTTTACATATTCAAGGAAAAACTAGGAGTTATTCCAGGTCTCCAAGTTCAGGGAATATGATAAAAATAAAAGTCTAATTTTTGTTTAAGTGCTTGCAAAACAATAATTAGCATAATCAAGTAGATTGTATCAGTAAATACAAACTTGTATTATTTGGTTATCACTTTGATTAAAATGGTAAACTTTAATCAAAGGATTTAAACTGAAGATAGGTGATACTTCATTTTAGATCAGTATTTAACAAACGTTGAATAGATATCATAAAGTTATTAAAGAAATGTCATTAATTTTGTTATTATTACAGAGTGTAATATGGACTATACAAAATTAATTTTCTTTATCACTCTTATAATTTTGCATGTTTTATAATCCAGGAGTGAAACTAGTTTACAGTTTTTCATTCAAAATTTGTCCGTGACAACTTATCGTGGTGGGAACCCCGATAAGGTGTTAAAGTCATTGTGAACTTTTGGGTAGTTATGATCAGTTGTTGAATAACAGTTACAAGTGTTGTAGACCGAAAGTTGCACAGATATTTGATAGAGTAGCAAATATCGGACGTGATCCGCGGTTGAGATTACTTTTTGGAAGATGTCATGAGTAAATCTCACAGTGGTTGTCCCTGTCACCTGAGGTATCTGGTTTGATGTCATGAGGACTTCTGAATGCTTAGTGCACTCAACCGCTACGCCGTAACAGGGTGGCTATAAAGGGCGTAACTAGATTCAGCGGAAGTCGTGGTGTTAAAAGCAGACATGCAAGATGAGATTTGCACCTCTTCTCTGAAGGGAGATATTTCTGGGCCCCTTGACTGACTGAATGTACTGATGAAGTGCATGGCCATGCCCAAACGAACTGATTAGTTCTTTGTCGTTTACCTATCAGTAAAAGTCGGATAGTCGAGAAAACAAAGTCTTGAGTATTTAGAGTTGACACTTTCCAAGCTCATACTCACAGATGAAATATCGAGATGCAAAGGGAAAAACCAAGTTATACCCAATTTATGAACAGTAGTTTCATAGATGTTATTTCCTTACGGAAAATTTATATCACCTGTCTGGGTATAAGAGTTCTTGTAATCTGGTTAGCCTAAGTGCCTGTCTAGGGGTCTCCTTAGGTCTGTGTAATCAAGACAGTATTGCCAACTTGCACAAGTGGGAGTCTGTTAGTATTTATGTGCATAAGTTGACAAACCAAGTAATTACACATCCAATGTTACAAGACACTTGAGGGTCACACCTATGAGGACCTATAAGTCGAATAAGTTAAATAAAACCCAGAAATGGAGAGATTGGATTTATAATAGTCAATTATAAATCAGTTGGGTAATTTCAGTCAGAAATCCCAAAGTTGGAGGATTATTAATTAATTAAGGAGAATTATATATTTATTAGATAAATAAATATATAATACAATAATCTAATTAATTATAAGTAATTATCTAGAGCATTCTTTTCTTGGAAGAAAAGAAAAAGATAATTACAAAGGGGAAACTGAATCAGATGGAAACTCTGTTTCCTTCAAATATAAATAAACCTTATGGGTTTAAGATAATTAATTCAATCAATCTAAGTTATAGTTTCCAGATAACTCTCTCATCTCTCTCTCTCTCTCATTGGCGCCGCCCCCTCCCCTTGCAACAAACCAGTTCGGTTTTTTTTTGCTTTTCGGGTTTTTAGTTCTGCTAGAGGAACATTCGTTGGTCGTTCATTGGTGGACTTATTCTCAAGCAATCCAGGTTTTTTCTATGTCCATAACTGTTAGGATTAAATAATACAACGATAAGGTCCATAGATTTTTAGGGTTTTGTATCTTAATCGCTTTCGCATAAGATCGATCCAGTGTGTTTTTGATCATATAGATCTTTTACCAGTTTGGTTATCAGATCTATGGGATTTACCGAATCAATAAGGTTTCGAGTTCCACAATGATCCTCGTGTCAGTTCGACTCGAGGGATCTCACAAAACCCAACAGATATTGTAAAAAAATCTCTATAAATTCAAAATTACTCTTTGAAAAAAAGGGATCGATTTGGACCTGGACCTCGACTGAAATCAGGTCTATGAACCAACTTTGTACACGCAGAACGATTCGGGTGTTTTGGTCCGGATCAAGACTAGGACCGAAATTGGTTACGATTTTCAAGATGACAATTTTAAATCAAGATCGATTTGGGACCAGCCTGAATCGGGATATTCGTATTACATGGTTTCATGCTTATACTGATTTAACCAAACAACATCGATGTTATGCTCGTTTCTTTTCTCGTTCTATAACATCGTCGTTCCTAATTTCATTATCATTCTCATTCTTTAAAATGAGCTAAGTTGGATTTTTTAGTTGGACCATAAAAGTTGAGCTTATGATAAGAAAATGAAATATAACTAAGACATGTGCCTTTTGAGGTCGGTTTGATCCAAAACGCTTAAAAAGACGTTCAAACCGCAAACAAAACATACTGAACAACTTAACTATTTTCCAATCCATACCAAATCGCTAGACCATATAAAATAGTTAGCTTGATATGGTTCAACCAGTTTAAGCGTTACGATGGTTGTTCTAAACACCCCTACTTTTCTCATACTATTCGAAAGCACAACTTTGGTTCATCAGGGTCAAATTCAGGGGTAAACACAAAAAAGGGAAAAAAGACTAAAAAAAGACTAGGATAATATCCATCTGGATGATATGCTCATGTGGATCCAAGCAAACCGAAAGCAATTTGTCCGATATGCACCTATGGATAAAACCCAAAAAGAGACTTCAGTTACTTTTACACAAATATATATACCGTCCAGATGAGTAACTACCAACATACTCATCAATATCAATTCTTCATTTCTTTATTTTCTAAGAACCTCTTTCTTATTCATTAAAAAAATGTAGTAGTGATACATTTCTTAGACCATCCGTTATGGGTTTGCCAATGTCCATTGGCTTTAGTCGGCTTTATCGGTTTGCTTCGGCAACACCGCTGTGGCTGCTTCTGTTTGGAAGGGATCGACTTCCACAAGCCGAGTGATATGCCCACCCCCTACCCTCTTTTTCTCTTCTCTTTTATCTCTCTCTTCTTTCTCTCTTTTTTTTTTAATTTTATTATTTAATAAAATAAAGGTATTGGTAAAATTGGGCTTGATATAGTGAACGGTTTGAATAAGATAGTAGAAAGCTGATCTATATTAATGTAATAGTTGGATTCATTGGGTTGAATGTTTAGTAAAATGGATGGCCTTAAATCATAAGTGAAACTCATTTGAGACAATGTAACTTTCCTTTAGACCTGGCTAAAACTGACACGACACGATAACCCGACACGAAATCGACACGAATTAAACGGGTTTGGGTAACAGATTTCAACCCGTTTAAGTAAACGGGTTGACACGACACGACACGAAAATCAAACGGGTAAGGTTAGGGTCAAACATATTAACTCGAAAATGACCTGACTAACCCGTTTATACATATATGTGTGTGTGTTTATGTGTGTATATATAAAGATTTGTTTTACTTTTTACTAATTTACGGTTTATTTGGATTTTTAATATAATAATTTTAATGGATTTGGTTCAATCTTATAGGTTTGAATTATAACATTTGGATTCTAAGCTTTTGTGATTTTTTTATTTTTACTTTTTAATTTTATAAATGTTAAACGGGTCAACCCGTTTATTAAACGGGTCGGGTTAGGGTTGAGATTTCTGACCCGTTTATTAAACAGGTCGGGTTAAGGTCAAGCATTTTCAACCCGTTTAACTTTGAACCCGACACGAACTCGACATGACACGACACGTTTGCCAGGAATATGTTTGACCCAAAATATTAATAAATATAAAAGTTGACATTAAAGAATTGATTAAATGATAGAAAAATTAGAAAATTGCTCTAAATGGAACTCTACCCATCATCTTTCTTCTTCTTCTTCTTCTTCTTCTTCTTCTTCTTCTTCTTCATATCTCCTTAACCATACTAACTGTTTCTTTACTCCCCCTTTCTTCATTTCAATCCAATCCCAATTCAACCATGAACCCATTTCACATTCCCAAAATCACACTCACCCCATCAATCCCCAATTCCTCCTTCACAACCTAAAAAAAAAATCCCCAAATCCCCAAATTCCAAAATTGAAAACCTCTAAGATTGCTTTCCATCACCAATTCAAATCGGGTCTCCAATTCCACGATGAAGTCACCACCAATTTCACGAATCGGGTCGAATTGAGGGAAGAATTCGGGTCTAATAATAACAGCAATTAACAACAATGACGAATGGTTCAATGGGGGCACGATCATCGAGTGTTGGGAATTTAGGTTCAGTGGTGGTAAGATCATCAAGTAATGGAAGCTTACAGCAAAATTATTCAAATCAAAATCAACAGTTTTCAAGTGGTGGAGGAGTTGTTGGTCCGTTAAGTGTTAAGACGTTTATGAATAAAGATAAGGATAATGCGTTCATGTGGATCTTCAAATTTGCACCTCGAAAGAAGGTTGGGATGATGCTTTTGTCTATTGCTTCAACCGTAGCTATGTTATGGATACTTTATATTGCCAAAGGTTTGTTTTTCCTTTTTCCCACAAATTTTTGTTTGATAATCTGTTTGTTTTACTTATTGAATTTGGGTGATTGCATTTCTTCAAACTTCAATTTCATAATGTGTTTTATTGGTTCTAATCTCAATTTTTGATTGCCTAGTGTTATTATCAATCAAATTTGCTCACTCCATTCATATGTGTGTGTGTGTGTGTGTGGTTAGGTTTAGGGGAAACCATAAAAAAGAATAAAAAACTGAGGAACACCCTGGTAACCTTTTCATCTCGAACGGTATGCACATGTGGATACAAGTAATTTGTAAGCAATTTGTATGTAATGCACATGTGCATTGCATGCACACGTGCATAAAAGCCAAAAAGCAGCTTCAATTACTTGTATGCACATTTGCATACCGTCCAAATGAATGGTTACGAGGGTGTTCCTTCGTTTTTCATTCTTTTTTATGGTTTTCCCGTGAACCTTCCTCTACATTTTGTAGCTCAATTTAGTTTCTAGGGCTTTGTTCATGGTTCATTTCGGGGTTCATATTGCATTTTCCTTTGATTCTAGCTCAAAGTAGATTATGTAATCTCTTGGTCTTTTTTAATAATTTAATTTGGTTTTAAGAATATCTAATCAACAATTTTATATGATTTTATATGCTCCATTTGGGGATAAAAGTCGTTATCATGTCCATTCGAGATGAAAACCCCACTCCAGTCTATTGTTTTTACGATGGTTTTCTTGAATTTGTTTTTGTGGTAAACTTGTAATTGAATATGTAATTGCATGCATTATGTTTTGAGTAAAGGTGAAGTTAATTTGTGGGTGTTTGCTATTTGATTACTATTTTCAATGCTTAAAGCATTTCGTTTGATTGCAAGTGAAGTTAATTCTCTTGTCAACTTCCTTTCTCATCTTTACGGCATTTTGTTGACTTGGGATGGAGTAATCATATGATGAGATTACCTAAATCGGATGTAAGAAGTTTTAAATGAATAAGTGGGATTTTTTCCATTTTGCTTTTATTGAAGGTTAGATCGATTAGAGTATAAGGGTATAAGAGCAAAAAGTTATTTAGTTCATGGAACTAGATTTTGGTAGATCCTATAAGAACACTAATTGTGCATCTTCAATGGGAAATGTGGTACTATTCTTTTTCAACATTTTCCTTTTGTGGGTTCATTTATATGGGTTTTTTCTTTTTAAGTGAACGACTTTTTGGACCATCAAACTTAACTTGTCGTTGGTTTTCCATTAAGTCATGTGTGGATAAAGCTGTGGATTGGAAGGTTTTTGTTTGTTAGAGGCTTTTCTTAGATCAAAGGAGCATGTTTTTTAATTGGGATGGGTAGGTCTGGAAAAAAACTTGGCTTTTCCACCTAGAAGCTTGCTAAATAAGCCACTTTTTATATCATTAAGCTACTACCAAACAATCATTTTAAGAAGTTGGTACTCTTCTGTTTCACTGTTTTCCTTTTGTGGGTGCGTTTATATGACCTTTTAAGTGAACTACTTTTTGGACCATCGAACTTGACATCTCGTTGTAACCGATCATCGTTCATGTGAAATGCCAAGAAAGCATTATAGTGTGCAAGAATAAGGGGTTGTATGGTTGGTTTTCCATTAAGGCTGTGTTTGGCAAAAATAAGCTAGCTTATAAGCTAGTATATGATTAGATGGACCATAAGCTACCTTATTGAAACGCAAGTTGGAGTAGCGTTTCAGGAGCTTTTTGTAGCTTTTTCTAGTTATACCCTTATTAATTTTAATTATTATACCCCAAGATACCCTTTTTGGTCATTTTACATACTCATAAGCTAGTTTTTGCCAAACATAATTTATTTCATAAGCTAGCTTATCAGCTACTAGCTAGCTTATTAGTCAACAGCTAGCTTATCAGCTAGTTTGCCAAGCACAACCTAAGTCCTGAATGGATAAAGTTGTTTGTGTGTATTAATATGTCTATAAGGAGCATGTTTTTTAACTCAAAAGGGCATGTTTGGAAAAAACTTGGCTTTTCCCTCTAGAACCTTATTGAATAAGCCACTTTTTATACCATTAAGCTACTACCAAACAATCATGTATAGCTGACTAAATAAGCTGTGAGTCACATTAAGCTCATTAAGCAGCTAACATACATTCCCTAAATGTGGTATGCATGCAACAATATATCCGTTCATTCATTGTCTTTCTCCATCACTAATTGATCTTTATGCATCTTGTCATTAAAATACACAACTAAAGAATTTAGAAATATGATATTGATAAAACCGTTCATTTTCTTATCAATTATTAGTTCGTCTTTGGGCCTTTTTGAAGGTGACATTAACCAGAAGAACAACACACTTGTAAGATTTTCCGGATATTCACCAAGTATTGATGAACAAAGAGTTCAGGATTCCGCTTTAGTAAATGATCAAATGAAGATTACGATGAACGAAGATAACATGGTTGACCTCACCGCTCAGCCTCCTCCGCCGCTAATTGCCGCCAACCCTCCTCCTCCAGACCCGGTTTATTTCACCGGATACACTCTTCCTCCTGGAAATCCATGTGAGAACTTCCGAATGCCACCTCCACCGGCGGACAAGAAAAAAACAGGCCCTCGTCGTAAGATTTCAAAATTGCTAACAATATTCACATGTGAATATTCTTCTTTACCAACAACTTTTCGGTTTTCATGAATCTTTCCCCATGTTTTCAGCGTGTCCGGTGTGTTACCTCCCATTGGAAGATGCTATTGCGTTAATGCCGAAAGCGCCCTCGTTTTCTCCCGTGCTTCATAATCTAACGTATATTCATGAGGAGAGTTTGACGAAAAGTGAATTTGGAGGGTCGGATTTTGGTGGGTATCCTTCTTTAAAGCAGAGGAATGAATCTTATGATATAAAAGAGTCGATGGCCGTGCATTGTGGGTATGATTTTGTTTTAGAGTTTTATGGGTCGTTTAATTGTTTAATTTGTTTCGGTTTCGTTCTCGCTAATGCTTTTTTTGGTTGGTGTACTATGACACGAAAAGATTTGTTAGAGGAGACAGGCCGGGGCGCAAGTCGGGATACGATATTAATGATTCAGACCTTCTTCAGATGGATGAGTGTCGTGGAATCGTGGTTGCATCCGCAATATTTGGTATCATTCAATGTTAAACTCATACACGTATATATATATATATATATATAGAGAGAGAGAGAGAGAGATAGAGAGAAAGGTTCAAATAAGAAGTGTTAAAAAAATACGAAGTAGAGAAATGATCTCAACCGTTGATGGACACGATTCATGGAGGGTGATTGCCTTTATTGACCGGATGAGTGGGTGGAGATCAATTCTCTACTTCGTATTTTTTTAGCACTTCTCATTTGAACCTAATACTATATATAGACTTATATATATGTTAATAGAATTAGGTTCAAATAAGAATCTTTGGTATTTGTAGGAACAAAGGAACTCAATCGAACCACATGGGCCCACATCACATGTGGTTCATATTAAGTTTCTATGTTCTTACAAATTGGGGTGGTTCTTGTATGAACCTACCTCTATGTTAATATGTATGTATATACACACAATCATATATAGAGGGAGAGTGAGGTTCAGGGAAAAGTTACTTAAAAATTACATGTATACACATGCATACAAGTAATTGGAGATATTTCCTGGTTTTTATGCATATGTGTGTGGAAAAGTCACTTACAAATTACTTGTATGCACATGTGCATACTGTACAAATGGATGGTTCCTAGGGTGTTCCTCAGTTTTTCATTTTTCTTTAACATCTTCCCCCTAAACCCCACCCTATATGTGTGTATGTGTATATATATATATATATATTCACTTTTCAATCATGGGTTTCTAATGAATTAAGTCTGTACAGGAGCTTATGATTTGCTTCAACAACCAGCGAACATTAGCGAAACGGCAAAGCAAAATGTCTGCTTTTTCATGTTTATTGATGAAGAAACAGAAACGTTTATGAAGAATTCAAGTCATGTGGATTATAGCAAGAAGATAGGATTATGGAACATTGTTGTTATCTACAACTTGCCATACACCGACCCAAGGCGAAATGGGAAGGTAAATAAATACCCGATATTATAAATAGATATTTTGTTTATATGCTTCTTTTTCCACTCCATAACCGAGTTAGAAGAATCTTGTTAATGTCATTTTCTTAGTTTTTAGTTTTTTGTTTCGGATTTATTATGTATCTATTAAAGTTGCAATAAAAGACTTAAACACAATACGTAATATATGAAAAGCAATGACCTAGTCCCTAACCAACAGGCCGGTGATGATTTTGTGAAAAATGTCCCTGTGCTCGGTTCTTATAGTCAAATGGTGCCACTATTTGAAAAAAAAAAATTGGGTTTTGATTATGGAAAACTCAAGTATGAGCTTGATTACTTGACCATTTGAATACCATGACATGATTACACAAATTCTTGTCTTCTTTTTGGATCTCTTTATGTTAAAGTTTATCTGGGATACCTATGTCGCCTATCAGTTTTATCCGGACTATACTTAACCCAAGAACTTCTAAAAATTTAAGTTTGAACATCTTATTTGTAATTTGTGATTCATGATGAATAACACTTCCATATTTATCGTGAATGTGTTATTCATACATGTTGTTGGCCATTCCTGAGTTCCTAATGGGACTTCCCTCTAAAGGTAAAGGTCAGGACTGCATATGGATCCGTGTGGGATATACTGGGTTTGTTTGGTTACTGTTTAATCCAATAAAGAAATCTATTATCCCTTGTGTTTTTTTCTCGTCAATTGGGGGTTGAACTAACTATGTCCCAAAAAATTAGCACGTGACAATCTTTTTTTGTGTCAGGTTCCGAAACTTCTACTACATAGGCTTTTCCCAAATGCTCGATACTCTATATGGATGGATGGGAAACTTAAGCTCATCGTTGACCCTTATCAAATCCTTGAAAGGTTTTCTAATGCATTGCTACATAATACATGCATTCCATTCGGAAACATTGCCCTTCTGTTTTCATCACTAGTCAATTGTCTAAAATACCCTTCAATAACGAGAAAGTATGAGAATCTTATTGATAGAAACAATGTAATTAGCATTTTGTGACAATTACTAGGATGAGAAGGTAGTTATGGTTACAAAAAAGGCCAAATGCCTTGTAGACCTCTTCTGCGGTATCCAGCTCTTGACTGGCTTTCGGGTCGGTTCAGGGGTGAGTCCATGGGTTGGCCTTCGGGTCGGCTCATGGGCGCGGGGGATTAGTCGGTGCCCGTATGGATCCGGATACCCCCGGAACGTGTGTGTGAGTTAAATTGCCGTTCAAAAAAAAAAATATAAAGAAAACTTGCACTGATTTGGGATATTTCAAAATAGAAATTGTTGTAATTTACCCTTTATCGGTTTTCAGGTTTTTGTGGAGGGAGAATGCTAGTTTTGCGATATCTCGGCATTATAAGCGGTTTGACGTGTTTGTAGAAGCCGAAGCTAACAAGGCGGCTGCAAAGTATGACAATGCTTCCATTGACTTCCAGATTGACTTTTATAGAAAGGAGGGTTTAACCCCATATACTCGGGCCAAGCTTCCTATTAGAAGTGGTAGGACATTTTATTTAATTACGTAGGATATGGTTTTAATATTTAATCTTATTAAATCTTGTTGATTGATGTGCTCTTTGGAGTAGAGGTTAAGTCTGCATACATCCTACTTTCCTGACCCCACCTACTAATAGATATATTGTGTTAGTTTCGTCTTTTTGTGAGCTTCAATTTGCTGATGGGATAACGTACTATTGTTGAATTATGGCAGATGTGCCTGAAGGATGTGTGGTAATAAGAGAACACGTTCCTATCTCTAATCTCTTTACGTGTCTTTGGTTCAACGAAGTTGACCGCTTTACGTCAAGAGATCAGATTAGTTTTTCGACTGTGCGGGATAAGATCAGGGCAAAGACGAATTGGACGGTCAACATGTTCTGGGACTGCGAAAGGCGAAACTTTGTAATTCAGGTAAAGAAATTTTCTTCTCCTTGTGGTTCGTAGATATACATGTTGACTTTCTAGGTCAAACTAACTAATTTCGAAATGGGAATTTGATATTGATTTTGATTGATATTCCAGATTAACATGCTTCCGTTTGAATGGCTTGTATATAAGTTTTAAAAGTTTCTATTGAAAATTTTTCAATAATTCGAAAATTTGTGTCGAATTTGAATCTTGAAATCGGTCATGTTGACCTTGAAAATCAAACTCTGTTCGCTTTCTGATTCAATACATTTTTGACTTTTTGTTAGATATATACGTTGACTTTTGAGTTCAAACCAACTAGTTTCTAAATGTGAATTTTGATTTGAGTTTTGTTTTAAATTCGACATTAACATGGTTCCTCTTTAAATAATTTGGATATAAGTTTAGCGTTACTTCTGAAATGATCTTGAAAGTCAACCGGTGTGTCTTTATATGTATAGTAAGGGAAGGTTCAAATGAGAACCATAAATATTTTGAGAACACTGAGAACCACTATTCATGATAAATATCTTGATAGATATTCACAAATGAATATCATGAATGTTTTAGGGTTATTCATCATGAATAATTCACGAAACAGTTGGTTCTCAAGCTCTCAAAATATTTACATTTACCACTTGAACCAGATAAATTCACATTATAAAGTAATACAATTTTTCCGTTGGCTCCACCGCCTTCCGCCAGGGATACCACCGAGACGTGCTTGAGCATTGGGCACCGCCACCGCCTCCCGGTGCACTCGTTGTTTCCAACAACCGATCCTCCATTCGTATCGAAAAACCACCAAAGAATCCGACCGAAAAGATTGTAAGTAACCCAAAAAAGCCGCCGTCAACAAAACGCCGACGAGACAAAAAACCGAGCTCGAGGCGGCACCGGAAAGTTGCGGCGGGCGCAAGAAACTAAATTTGTAAGCAAAAGGAAGGAATGTTTCTTACCTTCCCCTTGTGTTAGAGAATGCAATTTTGGGATAGGAAAAATCTGTTCAAAAATGAGTGTTCATCGTTATATCGTATATGATTTTTCTCTCTCCGGTTAGATTTATCGGTTACCCATTTTTTGTTGTAAATACAATTTTGAAAAATTATAATAATCTGTTTATTACACATTGTTTGATGCCATCTTTTTTGTAGTAAAGATCTCAATTGTTTGATATGATCATGTTTCTTGACCTTATGTTGGTCCGAGAAACGACAACAATCTATAACAGTGTCATGGGTCTAGCAGTACTTGAGTTACCGGTAGAGTTCAACTTCACTCGAGCTCATAGGTTGAGATCTCACTGGCTTTGAATACAGTAGACTGTTGTCGATGAATTCATCTAAAATCAAAAAGTAAGTTTACGTGAGCACGTTGGCACTTTTCTTTTGTGGTATAGAATCACGATTCACGAGTGACGAAAAATAAGGTTTTGGATGCAAATGTTACTGAACAAGTTATTAGACCCTGAAGAACAAGTCATGTTTTTTGTAGAAATGAGGTTGTTGAGATGGACATGTGGTCGGACCATGTTGGACTGTAGATTGATTACCAAACAAGGTTTTCAGGGAAATGTTAGAGGTTGCACTAGTCGTCTATCACAACCGTGAGAGGGAATATTACGGTGGTTTTTAGCAGGTTAGGATAAGATGGATGACGGTTCGTGATGGCCAAACCAAACTGATCCGCCCCGCCTCAGAAAACCGAAATCGTACCTCCCCCAAACCGGTTTTAGGCCCGAAATTCGGGACCGGTTTGGGTTTTTAGACATTTTTCCGAACCGAACCAGTTTCAGCCGAACCGGTTCATGAACGGGTTTCCAAACCGGTTTAGGCCCGAACCGATTTTTTTGAAAACCTAGCCGTTATAGATCCGTTAACTAGCCGTTGGGATGCTTTTCTAGCCGTTTTTTTGGTGTGTTTTTTTGACCCTCCAATGTATATAAATAGTTTTTTTTTTTTTTTTTTTTTTTTTGGGGGGGGGGGGGGGGGGGGGTGTTTATGGATCAAACCACCAATTTCCAACTAGAAAAAAACGCATAAGATTTTCATTTATCGGCTCTAGTATATTTGTTTCTCACAATCTCTAGTTCTCTTATTCTCTACTCTCGAGTTTCTACTTGCTCTAAAAAAATGGCCGAAGAAAATTACACCATTATTGCCTAGCATTCACAAAAAGCAGCGGTTTGAGTGCATTACAACTTGGTCCAGTTTCTCGACGGTGAAAAAAAAGCGCAATGCAAACAGTGTAGATAATTCCTTAAACCCAATTCAAATTCGACGTTAAGACGCCATTACTATCTCACATGCAAGAAGTTGAAATCGAACGACGATCCAAATCAACCCATACTTGACAATTCCGGTCAAGTATAGTATATAAGGATCTTGCGCAAGAGTTACAAATGAAATGTGTAATTCAAATGGGGTTGTCGTTCGGACATTTTGACAACAGTCACATTACCAACTTGATCCAGAAAGGGTTCCAACCACGCTACACCAGATCGGTATGTCGTCAAACTTTTCGACATGATGTTATAAAACTTTGGCATAAGGCTAAAAAAGTACGCGAGAAATGTTTTTAAACTTACCCAATAACGTTTCTTTAACCGCGGATATATGGAGCGCACCAATGGTTATTTTTTCTAAAATACTTGTAAGTATTTTCTGATAAAATACTTGTAGTTGATTATTTATTAAAGATGTCTTTTTTGGTCATTTTACATACTCATAAGCTAGTTTTGCCAAACATAATGTGTTCATAAGCTAGCTTATCAGCTACCAGCTAGCTTATCAACTAGCTTACCAAATAATTAAGGGGGCTTTTTTAGAAATAACCATTGGTGCGCTCCATATATCTGCAGTTAAAGAAACATTGTTGGGTAAGTTTAAAAACATTTCTCACGTTCTTTTTTTAGCCTTATGCCAAAGTTTTATAGCATCACGTCGAAGAGTTTGATGACTTACGATCCGGTGTAGCGTGGTTGGAACCCTTTTTGATCAAGTTGGTAGTGTGACTGTTGTCGAAATGTCCGAATGGCAACCCTATTTGAATTACACATTTCATTTGTATCTCTCGCGCAAGATCCTCATTATACGACCATACTTGACCGGAATTGTTAAGTATGGGTTGATTTGGATCATCATTCTTGCATGTGACATCTTAATGTCGAATTTGAATTGGGTTTAAAGAATTATCCACACCGTTTGCATTGCTTTTCTTTCACCGTAGGGAAACTGGACCAAGTTGTAATGCTCCCAAACCGCTGCTTTTCGTGAATGCTCGGCAATAATGGTGTAATTTTCTCCGGCCATTTTTTTAGAGCAAGTAGAAACTCGAGAGTAGAGAATAAGAGAACTAGAGATTGTGAGAAACAAATATAAGAGAGCCAATAAATGAGAACTTTATGCGTTTTTTGTTGGTTGGAAAATCAATTATAAAGAAAGAGAGAATCAATCTGTATTTTGAGGGGTATAATGGTAAAGCTAACTCTGTTCTACTTAGTTCCAGGGGAGTAGGATGGGACAGGCTTGTCCCAGTCTTGTTCTACTTAATTCTGGTGTGTTCCACATAGATGTCTGCCAAACAAGGGACAAGCCTGTCCTGTCCAGTCCAGTCCTGTCCTGTCCAGCGTACCAAAGGCACCCTTGGTGCTTTGATCCATAACACCCTACCATTTATATATATTGGAGGGTCAAAAAATACCAAAAAACGGCTAGAAAAACATCCCAACGTCTAGTTAACAGATCTATAACTGCTAGTTTTTTATAAAAAAAAATCGGTTCGGGCCTAAACCGGTTCGGTTTTGGTTTTCTAGGTCGGGCCGGGTCGTGACGGTTTGGCCATCACCGTCACAAAGACTATGGTTTACGTTACACTATTTCTAGAGAGAGAAAAATCCGCCATGGATACGTATAGAGAGAGAAAACATATATATAGATTTAGAGAGAGAAAGTTTGACATGAAGAAGAAGATTTAGCTTCGATCGAATCTGGATTTCAATGGAGATCCCATTCGATTCGATCAATTTCCTCAAACCACAAATTAGGGTTTCGTTTTCCCCTTTCAATTTCCTCCAATTACTTCTAATTTCCACACTTTTCATCTCGAAATCAACCTCAATTTCACACGATTTCTCCGAAGTTCCGTACTCCCAGCACTGCAACGGCGTCGTGCCGGAATCGGAACCGACGGAAACACGCTTACCGCCGGAGAATTTTCTCCGGTTGGATAAGGCGGTTTATAGCCTAGGGTTTGAAAACCCTAGGTTCAATTTCAATCCAGTTTTCTCCCAAATCGCATCGTTTTCGACATTGAAGGCCTACGAGACTAAATCGAAGGGGATTTATAAAGTTAACGCGGTTCTTAACCTAATCGGGCCGAACATTTTCGATTACTTTTCCGGCGAGATTTCACGGCGGAGATTACGGCTGGTTAAGGTCCGGCCGCCGCGGATTCAGCCGCGGAAGAACGTCGGAGCTGAGTTTAGGTTGTTCGGGTTTTGGGATTCGGATTCTGGAAATCTATGTATGGTTGGTTCGGGATCGGTAAGAGCTTTAAACTCGATTAATGTCGTTTTCAAGCTCAATTATCCGAATTCGTCTGTTATCGATACCAGTTTGGTTAATGGAACGTTGCAAAGCGTAAAGCCTTCGGATTCCGCTGCTTATTTTAAACCGATCTCGATTTTGGGGGTTTCGCGGATGGGTTATAACTTTAGTTTGATTTCGAAGGAGGTCGAAAATGGCGGTTTTAGTGGTTACGATGAGATGGAGGGTGTTTCTCTTGGTTTGCCGGATTCAGAACGTGGGATTTGTTCGATTGTAACGTGGGGACTTCGATTCGAATTGGATTACGAGCGATACGATTGCAATGATGCTTCTTGTAGCTTTCGAACCGTGGGAGACGAAGTATTACCTCGGTTTATGTCGATTAAAGTCGTCGATTGTTTGAAAGACGGAAAAGTGAGGTACATTTTGCAGTTTTCGAACTCGACTTACGGAAAAGGATCGTCGTTTTATCCGCTAACTAGCTTGGTTGCCGAAGGGGAATGGGAAGATAAGAAAAAACGTCTTTCGTTAGTCGCGTGCCAACTGTTTGATGAAATGTCTGAAAGAAGTTGTTCGATTCGGTTAGCGTTTAGTTTGCCTTCGAGACTTGGTTTAAAGCATAGGAGTAGTATCGTCGGTAAAATGTGGAGCACCGAAAGCAAGAATCTCGGCCACGTTTCGTTGCAGAGTCCCGCGAATCTAAACTCGAGGATCAAGAAAACGTCGTACGAGTATTCTGAACACGAAAAGGTCGGGAATTTATGCGTGAAACGTCTTGAGGGTAAAACGGGTGGTAAAGAGACGTACCCAGATGAGCAATCCCCGAACTTGAGATTCGATATGCTGGTTAGAAACAAGAACGGTGAAATGGCGTACGGTTACGCGTCTCCGTTGTATGTATCCGACCGAATTTACTCACCATTTTCCAAGGTCGAACCCCATAACGATTCGAGCAACGGGTACGTGAACGTCAGCTACGTGATGAGCTTCACGACCCGTGGCGAATTCGAGTTTGGCGGGAAATTTTCACCGCATAAAATGGTCGAGATTTCGGCCGAAGGCGTGTACAATACGAAAACGGGAGTTATATGTATGGTCGGTTGTAAGCATTTGCCATACAAGAAGTTGCAAAAGAAACGATCGTTGGATTGCGAGCTTCTGATCGACGTAAACTACTCGCCGTTGAACGGAAAAGACGCCGGGATGGTCGTTGGAACTATCAAAACCACCCGAAAGAAGTCCGACCCGCTTTACTTTGACACCGTCGAGTTTGGTTCGAGCTCGATAACAAATGGCCAAGCCCGGGAGTCGATATGGCGGATGGACCTCGAGATCACCATGGTTCTCGTCTCCAACACGCTCGCCTGCATCTTCATCATTTTGCAGCTGTTTCATGCGAAACGGAACCCCGAATCGGTTCCGTTCGTGTCCGTCACCATGCTGGTCGTCCTCACGTTATCCCACATGATCCCGCTCTTGCTCAACTTCGAAGCGATCTTTTTCTCAAACCGTAAACAGAACGTGTCTCTCGGCACGGACCAATGGCTCGAAGTCAACGAGGTCCTGGTTCGAGTCATCACGATGGTCGCATTCGTTCTCCAGTTCAGCCTGCTGCAGCTCACTTGGTCGTCGAGAAACCGGCCCGAGAGCCCGAAAAGCCTCTGGGCGGCCGATAAAAAAGTCCTTTATGTATCGGTTCCGTTATACGTGGCCGGTGGTCTCATCGCTTGGCTCGTGCATTCCTTACAAAACCCGCAAACGAAACCGATTCATCTCGCTCGACAACGGTTTCACACCCACAATTCCGTAACTTTTTGGGGTGAGCTCAAATCGTACGTCGGTTTGATTCTCGACGGGTTCTTGGTGCCCCAGATAGCGTTCAACTTCTTTTGCGATTCCCGTGAACCGGCTCTGGCTTGGTCGTTTTACGTCGGGTCCACCATGGTTCGGTTGTTGCCGCATGTTTACGATCTTTACCGGACTCATAGTTCTTCGTGGCTTTACGACAAGATTTACGCGAATCCCGGGATGGATTACTACTCAACGACGTGGGATGTTGCGGTTTGTTTTTGTGGGATCGTTTTCGTTCTCGTGGTTTACGTTCAGCAACGATTCGGGGGCCAATCGGTGGTGCCGAAGAGGTTTAGGGAGAGGGTTTTGTACCAAAAAGTGCCTGTTATTACCCAAGAACAACAAGTCTTTTGAGATCATTTGGTTGTTATTTTTCTAGATGTTACTTTATATATAAAATTAGATGTTGTAAAAGAAACAATTTGGGTGTTTTTGCCCCTTAATCATATCGAAATTTGTCCATTTGTGTATGTTTTTAGGATGCGTTTGATACATGAAATCACAGTCAGGTCGATCCAATTATGATTTTATCAACTCAAGTGGTTGAATAAATAAGTTGAATCTAGATTAGACCTATTTAATTTTAAATAAGAAAATAAGTTAAGACTATTTAACCTTATGACAAATACAATTAAAATAATACACAACAAAATCCTACTACCCGCCCCGCGGTTTTCGGTTCACAAAATCCTACTACCCGCCCTGTCCCTTAAACACCCCTAACAACAATACATATTTGAATTTTGATGCAACTAAAAATTAACATTAAAATACATATAATGATTAACTAATGATACTTAATAAAAAATGTAATAAATATAATATTTTAAATGTGTTTGAAAACAAGTCAGGAGATTCCAACCCAAACTATTTAAATGGATGGTTAGGCGGGTTAATCCATTTACTCAAATACGTTGAAAATCTCAACCCAACCAGTTGGGGTTGGGTTCAAGTTGACGGGTTGGATTACTCTTTGTTGGCTATACTAAAACTAAACTACTCATGTAAAATTAAAATACTGGCAACATAGATAAATTACACATGTCACATTAAAATCTTAAAACTTTCACAATTCTTTCACCTATCTACGTTACTCTAGTTGATCAGATTATATCTAGTCATATTCAATCACGTTTTTATGTCATTTAAGTTATGTCTGTGTACTAAATGCACATTTAATTACGACATGCAAAGGTGAATAGATGCCTAAAATCGCCGAATCAAATGAATAGCTTCTACACTAATATGTACGCAATCAAACTGCAAAAACCGAGCCGCTACTACTAGTAATAACCTTCGATAACGTCAAAAACAGGATCCCGGTCCATTAACGCTACGAAAATAACGATTAAAAAACAACCTCCCGACTTCCCACCGATGCCGCATTCACGGACGTCAACGAACCCTGCGATTCCAATCACACAAATAAGTCATCTCCGAATTCGATTTAGCTTCAATTTCAGATGTTAAAAAAAAAAGAGAATATAACCTTGATTTCACGGTTCCGTGTTGATATTCTTCCCGGTAAGAATCCTGGATATCTGAAGCCCCCGACTAAAAGCCTCATTGAACAAAATCCTCGTTTGCATCGCTTGAAACCCGGGCATCCACGACAAAAACGCGAGCGGCGCCATAACGAATATCCCGATCAGCAAATCATAGAGTCGAGCCATCGAAACAACCGTATCCCAAACCACCGAGCTCTCGAGAAACGGCCGTAAAACCTGCGCGATCGATATGATCCCCCAACCCGTCGGAATAAACGCCAAAATACTCCAACACATATCTAAAATCGTCAAACCCGCAAACTCCAACATCAAAATCACCACGATCACCACCAAAAACGACACGAGCAGCTGCACGAGCCGGTACTTCACGTGCTCCTTCACTGCAAACCGATCCTGAGCGTACGCGATAACAATGTAAAGCCCAACCGCCACAATCACGACGACCCACGAGAGCAAGTAAACAACGATGCTCGTACTATTGCCCGAGATCTCGAGATGGTAGACGACACCGTACTGAAAAAAGAAAAACCGGAGATCGAGAATGATCTCGAGCAACTTCCCCACAAACCCGTCGTCCGTAAATGATCCTGCTCCTCGTACCACCACGTCTCCCAGCTCACCTCCGCCTTCGCCAACGCCCCCCCACCGTACCACAACCACTTCACGAAATTGTTGAAATCGTAAACAGTCTTCAACCAATCGAAACCCGACGGGTTGAAAACAAACGGCGCCATGATCCACGAAACCACAAGAAACCAACTCGAGATATTCAAAATTATGTAGACAAAGCTCGAGACCGCCAACGGGGTGTTATAGGCGTAAACCGTCAAGATCACCCCGAGCTCGATCGCTTTCACGAAATGGCTCCGGGAATAAAGCCGGTAGTTATCGGCGAAACTCTTGTGTTCAACAACGAACCCGCGACCTGTGGCTTGGTATTTCGCGCCTCCGTGAAGGATCGTTCGACCGAAGTAATGGCTCCGGGTCCCCATCGAGAACGTGAAGAAGATCGACGCCAATTGCAACTGCATCGTGATGTAGTCCCAAACGGCCGATAAAAACCCGTGTTCCAACGAGTTCTCGACGATCATCGGGAGGGCGGTGAAAACCCCGATTTGGACCACGAATTGCTGGTTCAAAACCGCACCGAACGCCTTGTTATACCGCGTGTTATCCATCGCGGCCCCCTCGACCCCGCTCAACGCGAGATAAAGCCGGCCCCACAGAAGTGTGTACACCATCAAGACCATGATCATTGTGTTGTAATAAAACCCGACGGTCGTGTAGAAAAACGATAACATCCGGAAGAAATCGAGCCGGTGGCCTAACCGGTAAACATCCCGGCTCAAGACCTGCTCGCCGTTTCCAGAAGAGACTTTCGCCTCAAACATCGAGATCTGATTCAGCCCGACATCCCGACCCTTCCCGACTTGGATATACTCGTGGTGGGTCACGTTTCCGCCCCTTAACGTGCAGTTAAAACCCGCGAAAATATCCTCGCTAATGTTGATCGTTTTCGAGGCCTTACTGATTCCGCCCCGGGTGATGAACCAGAAACCGATCGAAAACGTCCGGGTGGCCGTAATGCATCCGGATCTTTAACGGGTTCGCGAGGACCCGTTGGCCGAGCGTCACGAAGCTCATTTCTTGGGTCGACATGAACCACGCGAGCGACGAGACGGTCCCGGTGAAGATGTTTTCGCGGACTCCGAGGATGGTCGGTTTTCGTATCCCGTGGCTGATCGTGAACTCTTCTAGAAGGTTCCGCATCTTGAGGGCTTCCTCGAACGAGTTGTCTTGGTTCATATCGATCGTTTGGAGGGCATCCCCACGGGTGAAGATTATCGCGTGGTTTTGGTTCTCGGGTTTTCCCTCGCCAAGCTTCATCGGGCCAGGTAATTTTATACGGTAAATCTCGGTTTCCTGTTTTAACCGATCGTCGTATTTCACGAGGACGGAATAATACTCGACCTCGTCCCGGCCCAATTTGACCTCATCGACGTATGCCACCCGTAAGGCCTCGTTTTCCTTCATCAAGTTCAAAATATCCTCGGCTTGGGGCTCGCCTTTTTGCTTCTGGGACCCGTATTTTTGGCACGAAACGACGTACGTAAACTTCATCGTGGCGGCCCCGATCTCGTTCCCTTTGAGAACGCCGAGAGTACTCATGGCCCGGTTTAAGCTTCTGGCCCCCCGTGGGGCCATCCGGTAGTCGGGATTTTGCGATCCTTGCTTGATCTCGACCTCCGATGCCGAGTCGAGATACGCGAGGATTTTCAAAGCCCGATAGTAATACATCATCCCACGGACGGTTCGAGCCAGCGTCTGTCCCCGATAAGACGCCCAAATCCGAAGCTCTCGGGACCTCGATTTGAAGATCTCGGTCTCGTCTTTCATCCCGTCCCCCCGCATACGTTCCATGAAATTTTCCCACTCGTCTTCGTAGATTTTCTGGAGGTAAAATAGCGTCGAGATCCCGTCGTTGTTCGGGGTCCGTAACGACTCTTTTTTGTAAACAACGTCCTCCTCGTAATATGGCGTTAAAACGCTAAAAGCCATCATCTTCTCGACCTGTGGGGCCCGCGGGATGTTCATGAAGAGGGAGTTGCTAAAAAACGCGATCCGTCTCCGGGCCTCGAGGTTCTTAGGGACGTCCCGCTTCGAGTCCCGAGACGTCAGGATCGTGTGGACCCGCCGGAGCTGCCGGAAGAAAAACGCGTCGTCGGGTTTCGGGAACGAAACCCGGTTCACGAAAAGCAGACTCTCCTCGGTGGCAACCGCCGGGTTCCGGGGAGCTAAACCCTCTGCGATCAGCTGACCCATCGGCTTTTTCACCCTCGGGAGCTCCTTAATCGCGAGCTCGTATAACGCCTGCAAAACGTCAACCAATTTGTTCGTGTTCCGATCGGGAGATAACAAAATCCCAACAAGCTTAATCAATTGCGCGTGAATCCGTGGGAGAACCGTCGTCTTATACACCCTCGTAAACTCCCCGGCTGCGACAAAATGGTCGATTTCTATGAAAATTCTCGTCACGATCGAGTGCTCTTCCGATCGGTTTTGGATGATCTCGAGAATCAAAAACCGGATGCTGCAATACGCCTCGATAACCGCACACCGCCGGTACTCGTTATTACAAATCTTGAACCAAATCCAACGGTCGGGGGAAGTCGGGTATTCGCTCGCTTGATTTAACGCCAAAAGAAGCTCGTTACATAACAAAAAACACGGCCACCGGACCACCATAATCCCCCAACAATTCGGCGGCAATTCCATCAGCTCGACCTCGCTATCGTTAACCAAATCCTCCTCCCGCATCGTGTAAATAATCTCGTTCCAAATCAATGCAAACCGTCTCGCATCCACCTGGCTCGACTCGATCTTGTTGAACGGTCGGCCGAGCCCATACCGGAGCTTCACCCGATGGATCATGTTCCGAAGCTTTTGGACGAGACTGTCTTTTGCCGTCACCATTTGGTCCTCGGGAATCAGATTAAATTGCAAAGCGCTCGAGAAAAATTGAAACCGCAACCGAAGCTGCTCGAGATTCCGGATCTCGCCCAAATGCGAAAATAACCCGACGATCGACCCGACAAAAGCGGAAACCACGGTGTACCATAACTGCATATCGACTAGATACATTAAAAGGACCGGAACCCAAATTAGAACGACCGCCATTCGGTTTGCGTTGCTGAAGAACTCGTGCCAATTGTAGTGGAGTTCGGGGAGACTTAATAGCGCCTTCGTGGGGGCCACGAGCGGCTTAATTTGAAGGAAATAGCTGAACGAGAATTTCGATAGCAATATAACGATCCAAAAGATCGTGTATTTTACGTTGCTGACTAAGCCTTCACGTAAGCCTCGGCCGACGTAGAGCCGGGAATGGAACCACCACGTTAAAATGTCGAAAAGGAAGAAATCGGTCTCTTCGATGAAGTTTCGGACCCACGGGATGATGAAAAGAATCAAAGCGAGAACCTCCGGGACGATATAAACCAAACCCGCTTTCAAAAACACGATGATTTTATCGTTAGCGGCATTCGACCAAAACCCGTCGGAGTTTTTTTGTATCCAAATTTGGATATAGAAGACGGCAAAAACGGCCGCCCACGTTAACGAAACCGCGCTTTTCATAACCATCCGGAAAAGAAGCAATTTCCGGTCGCGGGAAACGAGGCTGTACTGGGTCCCGGCATCAAGAACCGATTGGCCGAACCGGAGCCCGGCCCACGTAATCAAAACCGTGAGGAGCTCGACTTGGACGTCCCGGTCCTCGATTGCTGTCCACGGGAACTCCGTCTCCCGCCACGCCACGATCATCCCCGCTTGAAAAAACAAAATCAGCAAAACCCATAACCGGTCGAAGTTCCTAAAGATGTTCCAGAACGTTCTCTGCTCGACGAAACCCGTTTTCCCGACCCGATTCACGGCCTTCGGGTCATCCGAAAAGAAATTGCTCGAGAGATCCAACGGCCATTTAAGCTTCTTGAAGCACTTGCGGGACCAAAAAAACTCATTTATATCGTCGTAATTCCGCCAAGCGGAATGCGGGGCCTTCCCGTTCCGGCTCCGGTCGACCTCGGTCTTGATCGTGACGTAGATCGGCGTCACGATCTTGTTTAAAAACCCGTTTTCCCCCGAGACCGACGGGTTGACGGGATCCCCGGCGAGGATCCCGTTAAGCTCGGCGGTCATGTGGTGGTAGATGTAACACAAACACTCGGGGGTAAACCGGAGGTTTCCCGCCTCCCCCCAAATCAGCAAATACATTGCGACGTAAAGGAGCTCGCGGCGGTGGGTGTCGGGGTTCTGGCGGAATGCCGAGATTCGAACCTGGGACTTGCGGCGGAGGAACGAACACCACGACTCGTAATTCTTGAGAAGCTTCCGGCGGAACTTTCGAAGCACACCCGGGTCGAGATTGTCGACGATCGCGGGCGGCGGCGAGAGGCGCATCTGGGCATTGGCTAGGTGGAGGACGAGGTGCTCCCGCTGGTTCCGGACGTTGTCGTTCTGGAACCCGAAGAAGGCGCCGAGCCAGTCCATGAGGTCCATCCCGTCCCGCCACTCGCGGAACGGCGGCCGCCGGAGGTCCCCGACGGCACGTAGCGCCGCGGCGGCCGCGCGTACCTCCGGGTACCGGAGGGACGGGTGGTCGGAAAGTAAACTGTGTATAGGAATAATGTTGTACGGCTCCTCCAGACGCACCGCCGCCTGGGGCGGCGCGTGGCCGCGCGTGGGGACTTGTCTTTGCCTCAAATTCATCTCATTGGAATATTAATCAATTTTCCGATGTGGGTATCGTTTAAAATCCACCCTGCAACACCCAATTAACCATTTTTTACGATAAAATTAGAAAACACACATATAGATACAGAATCAGTGTAAGTAGATATATTTGCGTAAAATAAAGAAAATTGCAAAATTAAAGAAACAGGATTGCACCTTTTAGGGTTTTTTGCGATTCAATTTTCTTATTCTGATTACTCCCTCAAAATTAACCATTTTTTTAAGCCAAAAAAAACACAGTGCACACACTAAATCACACACAGATAGATACAGAATTAGTGTAACTATATATATCGAGTAAAGTAAAGAAAATTACGAAATTAAAGAAACAAGATGGCACCTTTTAGGGTTTTTCCCGATTCGATTTTGTTGTTTTGATTACACCCCCAAAATTAACCATTTTGGAAACGAAAAAAAACATAAATCACACAGATAGATACAGAATCTTTGTAAGTATATACCCAGTGAACTTTTAAAAGACGAAAATATGGGGAAAAAAGGATCAAAAAAGCACTTACCTTTTTTTATGAATTTGCGATTTGGAATTGGGTTTTTTGTTTTGTTTGTTGGTTTTTTTTTTATATAATTATTTGGGGAATTTTGTAGGCTTTGAAGATGAGAATAATGGGCGCGTGGGATACACGCGAGGGATGGGGGTGTGGGGGAGGTAGAATAATAAGATAAGTGGGACCCACACACAGCGGTGTGTGTTTTCATCGGTTACATGATTCAAAAAGACACTTTGAAACACGAAAGTGTAAGTGGGGCGAATAAAAGACAAAAATATGTAACAGATGTGTCACGTGCGTTGCACGATTTATTGTATAATATTGTTATCAACTGTTTATTTTTTAATGAAAAATATTTTATTTTTTAATGTGAAATATTGAATTGTTTGCTGAGTTCACGAATAAGATCAACGGTGTTGATTACGTTGGTTTTCAAATTTAACTTATTTCAGTTAGATTTTTAATTAGTTTAATAACGGTCTCTAAATTTTGAAATCTAAGGGTTAAGATGTGGTTTGCAGACATGGCTGATATCACATTTCATGAGGTTGTATCACGTGTAAATCACTAAATCGAATGATTCTTAGGCCATCCGTTGTGGTGAGCGGGTTGGCCTTCGGCTAGCTCCAAGCCGTTGGTTTGGATTATGAACACCGCCGCGGCACCAAGCGGGTAGTGTTAAATATTGTATAGTTCGGGGACCCTCTTGTAACCTTTATATCTATATATTGTTATCAATACACGCAACCCTAATCACGGGTTTCCACATACTTTCACATGGTATCAGAGCCACTTCTCAAAACCCTAATTTTTTCCCAAACCCTAATCTCTCAACTAGCCTCCGCCGCCGGCATAACTCCGGCAGCCGCCGCCGTCGCCGGCCGCCTCTTCTCTCTGTTTCCCGGTGATCTGTTGTTCCTGCTGTTCCGCTGTCACGCCGCCGCTTTCCTTTCCTGTCCAGACGGTCGTTTCTCAGAGACAGAACTCTAGCGCCGGAACCCTAGCCGCCACGCCGCCGCCATCCTTCTCACATAACCCTCCTCGCGCTGTCTGTAATCGTTGTGCTCGTCGACTGTTGCGCTTGTCGACTGTAATCGCCGTTCTCGTCCGCTGCATCTCCACTCGTCTGTGCTTATGGTTCACGTAACCCTCCTCGCGCCGCGAACCAAACCTTCGCGCCGCGACCCATCTCCTCGCGCAGCGAACCAGCCACCGTACACTACCAGCGACGGACCCGACTCCTCACGCCGCGACCTGGTTACTCGCGCCGCGAGTTACTGTTCTGTTGCCTTCTGTGTTGCCTCTGATCTCGATACTCGCGCAATCGTCGCCGTTCTAATTCCCCTCGCGACTGCCGACCATCGTCGTCGCCCAGCACCACGCCTCCGTGTCTTCCGGTCGCCACCCTCCCTTACGAGTGACGTTTGCTTGGTACATTACTATCTCTCTACCCGCGGTTAAGCTTTTCGTCTACTTGTTTTTTTATCTTTATTATTTGTTTATTTTTTTTGTTTTCCATTTTTTATCATGACCTCTTTGTCTCCCTCAAATTCCCTCACTATCCCTATCGCTAGCCACCTAGTTTTTGCCCTCACCAACGTGTACCCCCAGTTTAGCTTTAAGCTTTCAACTAATGGGTCCAAATACAAACTTTGGCGTCGTATCTTTCTTGATTTGTGTATGAGTGCTAAAGTCCATGGTCACCTAACTGGCAAAATCAAACCTGCTAGTGATGATGATGAGGACTGGGAGGCCATTGATTCCCGCATTAAATCCTGGTTTTACTCAACCTGTGATGCTAGTCTTTTGCAAATAATATCCAGTGATAACTGTACTGCTAAAGATCTTTGGGATAAGTTGATGAGTTTTTTCTAAGTAATAAAATGTCTCGCATGCTTCAGTTTCAAGAGCAGTTTCGTAATGCTAAAAAAGGCACCTCTTCCATCACTGATTTCTGCCACAATCAAAAAATTTTGGCAGATGCTCTGGCTAATTGTGACTCTAAAATTGATGAAATTGAACTTGTCATGCAAATCCTGCGTCAGTTGCCACCATCTTATCATAGCATCGTCGATGTAATCACAAACACCAAGCCCTTCCCTTCCTTTTTAGAAGTGAAAAACATGCTTCTCCTCCATGAATCTCGTGAACAGCCCCATACAAATACCCCACCCACTTCTTCCGCTGCCCTATACTCCTCAGCCCTATCTACCCGAAATGGAAAGTCGAAAAATAACACTAATAGGGGTAGAAACAATGGGTGTTTTGCTTCCAAGGGGGGGGGGTAATACTAATGTATCGGCAAGCTTTCCCTCTTTTGCAGGTAATCCGGGATACACGCAGGCTTTCTTCGGGAGTTCGCCTACTCACCCAGGCCTACTATGTGCGCCATCCGCGCAATCCTTTGGTGTTGGTCATCCTCAACCGTCATCCACGATGCTGATCTCGTCTCAACCATCGCAGCAGCCTGAACCAGTGCACCCACCACCACAGCCTTCCTTCAGCGGTCATGCTTCACATTATGGACCCGCCACAGTTCACTGACTTTTTCTCTGTGTCTCAGGCTATGTCAGTTCAATCGCCGCAAGACAACAACTTCTATATGGATTCTGGTGCAACTAGGCATATGACATTCAATCAAGGTACAATGCACTCTCTAACTCCTTGTAATTCTAATTTCATACAGGTTGGTAATGGTGCTGTGGTTCCTGCTAAATACATTGGCCAATGTAACTTTCCTTTTTCCTCTTGGCCCCTTCAGTTAAAAAATGTTCTTGTGTCTGATAAAATCATCAAGAATCTTATTTCTGTTCGTCGTTTTACTATAGATAATTATGTCTCTGTAGAGTTTGATCCGTTTGGTTTCACTGTCAAGGATTTTAACACAGGTCGTCTTCTTCAACGCTGTGACAGTGACCATCACAATCTCTATACCGTCCTTCCTTCCTCTCCTCCGTCTGCTCTTGCGTCCGCCAATGTTGCCGTCTCCTTTGACACCTGGCATCGAAGGCTTGGTCATCCGGGTGCTGCTGTTTTTCAGTTTCTTATGTCTCGCAAGTTTATTACTTGTTCTAGTAAGACATCTTCCTTATGCCATGCTTGTCAGTTAGGAAAACACTGTCGCTTACCTTTTTCTGCCTCTTCCACTAAAACTTCTCGTGTGTTTGAACTTATTCACTCCGATTTATGGACTTCTCCTGTTACTAGTCTAAGTGGTTTCAAATATTATGTCCTTTTTTGGATGATTTCTCCCACTTTTTATGGGTGTTTCCTCTACGTGCCAAATCTGAGGTGTTTTCGATTTTTAAAACGTTTCGTGCTTATGTACTTAATCAATTTAAAACGGATATCCAACTTTTCCAATGTGATAATGGCCGTGAATTTAACAATCAACCCTTCTTGGATTTCTTTAAAACTCATGGCATTAAAATCCGTTTTTCCTGTCCCTATACTTCCCCTCAAAACGGGAAGGCTGAGCGCACGATTCGTACCATCAACAACACCCTTCGCACATCACTCATACAAGCCTCCCTCCCACCAATATTCTGGGTTGAGGCTCTTCTTTCCTCTGTTCACACCTTCAACCTGCTTCCGTCCACCACCATTCAGTACAAGACTCCTTTTGAGGTATTGTTTGGTTTCTCTCCTACCTATTCTCATTTGCGAGTTTTTGGGTGTTTGTGTTATCCCAACACTTCGCCCACTAGTGTCCACAAGCTTGCTCCTCGATCCTCTGCCTGTGTCTACCTCGGTCCCAGCACGGATCATCGTGGGTATCGCTGCTTAGATCTCATCACGCAAAAGGTCATCATCTCTAGACATGTCAACTTTGATGAAACCCACTTTCCGTTTCCTGACTTCCAGACTCGTCCAACCTCGGAGGACTACAACGCGTTTGATGTTGATGATTCCCTCCTTCCCTCGCTCCTATGGTCGCTACTTCCTCCCCTCCGCCGGTTGCTGGTTCTTCTGCTTCTGTCTCCTCTTCTCAGCCCCCACCCGCTAAGCCTTCTGGCACCTCTTCTTCTCCTTCTGCTTCTTCTGCTGTGCCTTCTCAGCCTCCTGCTCCGGCTACTACCTTCGGTCATCCGATGACCACTCGTTCGCGCACAGGCTCCCTTAAGCCTAAACAGATCTTCAACCTTTCGATCACTAGTGACATCTCTCCCATTCCTCGGTCTACTGCTCAGGCCATGTGTGACCCTCACTGGCGGGCCGCCATGGATGCTGAAATGGCTGCCATTATTTCTAACTACACGTGGGATCTTGTTCCTAAACCCTCTGATGCTAACATAGTTGGCAATCGTTGGCTGTTTCTGTTAGGAATTATGTGCAGAATTGACAAACCAAGTGATTACACATCCAATGTTACAAGACACTTGAGGGTCACACCTGTGAAGACCTATAAGTCGAACAAGTTAGATGAAACCCCGAAATGGAGAATTAGGATTTATAATAGTGTATTATAAATCAGTTGGGTAATTTCAGTCAGAATTACCAAAGTTGGAGGGTCATTAATTAATTAGGATATTATATATTTATTAGATAAATAAATATATAATAGTTAATTAATAAGGTTTTATATATGTTAGATAAATATATATAATCATAATTATCGTATGCAAATTCTTTTCCAGCTAATTAAAAGGAAAAAGGATTAGAGATAATTATAAAAAGGAAACTGAATCTTATACAAACTGTATTTTTCCTCCATATAAATAAGGCTTATGGGTTAAGGGAAAAGTCTAAGCTTTAAGCAAGAAAATCAGTTTTTCAGTTTCCTCCCTCTCCCTCTCTCTCCATCGGCGCCGACCCCCCCCCCCAGGTCGAATTCCTGTTTCTGCTGTTCGGGTTTCGTTCAGTTCAACTAGAAGGACGTTCGCTGGTCGATCACCGGTGGACTAAATCTCGAGCAATCCAGGTAAATTGATCTAATCTAAACTATTAGGTTTAGAACTATAAAACGATTAAAGATCATTAGGCTTTAATGGGTTTTTAGCTTTTTCGCTTCCGCACGAATAAAGATCAAAAACAGCGAGTTTTTGATCACGTAGGTTTTATCAGTATGATTAACCTATGAGATATATCAAACCAGCGAGGTTCGATAGATCCGAGATAATCCTCGAGTCAGTTTGATCCGAGGATATCCACAAAAACCCAACAGTGGTATCAGAGCCATTGTTGAAATCGTTTTTTAGTTTTTATCTGTTCTTATCAGTTTATCTGTTTATGCGTGATCCGTTAAATATTATTGTTTCTTGCGTATCAAGTTTAAAAATCTGAATTTTATTGAGTTTATTTATTTTTAGATTTTTGTATTAAGTTGTTATCCGTACGAAAAACCCGGAAAAACCACAACCGGATTGATGATGACTACGTTATCACATCACCACCGCACCACCAGCGTGGTGGTTGCGGCTGGCCACCGTGATCACCGAATCACACCATGGCGGCAATAGTGAACGGCGGTGATGGCTTCGCAATAATCAAACCAACCACCGCAAGCCCTGATTGGGTAGTGGTGGTGTTGCGGTAGCAGGGGCGGTTGAAACGTGGTGGTGGCGGCGGCTATGGCCGTCGTTGCCGGACGAACCACGAACCACCAAGCCGTCCGCCGGCTGCCTTGCGGCCTCGCCGGGCGGCGGCGGTGGCTGTTTTTGTTTTCAATCACCGGCCAATAACGGATGGTGGTGGCCGGATTGTCATCGCGATTGTAACCGAAAACCCACAAACCAACCCCACCAGATCGGTGGCAATCGGCGGCGGCATGGCCAAGTTTGGCAGCCGCGTTGATGGTAGTAGTGACCGAATCAAACCGAACCATTCGCCGGCTGCCGCAATAGGCCGTGCCTAGGCGATGGTGACGGTGGCAATTGGTGGACAGTCCACACCGCACCCGGCTATGGCCAGGTTGCGGATTGCTCACAACCGCGCAAAGCGGTGGCGGCAGATGCCGTTTAAACCGTCGATGGCCAAAACCACCGTGTTGGTGGTGGCGGCGTTGATTACGATCACCAATCGGATCGCCACCAGATTGGTGGTGATCGACAGCGCAGAACGGCGATGGATGGTAGCGGTAGTAGCAGTTGGCTACACACCGGTGACCGAATCCATACCGAACCACCAGTCGGTGGTAGAGGCGCATGGTGGTAACACCGCACAACTGTGGGGCGTGGCGGCGGCGTTAGTCGATCACAACCAGATCTGAAGTGATCGACAGCCGCGGCCGATGGTGGTGTCGATTTGGTATTTGTTTTTCCAAAGAACGGATCGACAACGGCGATGGCCGATTACCATCATTGTCAAGCTCCGGTTGGTAGCGGTGGTCGTTTACTTTCGCCATCATGAAAGCACTAGGGTTTTTCGTTAGTGTGGGCCTAGTTTGGTAATCAGGCCCAATGCCCATCCCTTTGGACCAAGTTATGGCCCAAAAAGGGACTGTTTTGGTTTTAAGGATTTCTTATCCAAAATTATTTTCTATCTGATAAAATTTATTCAAACCAGTTTTAATTAATCTTTTATGAAAATTAAAATTTTATCTGATTTTTCGAATAAACCAGTATTTTATAATTGGGTCGATAAAACCTATTTGAAATAATTTTTTGGGTCTAAAGGTTTCTGATTCATAAGACAGTTTGTTTCTCGAATCAGTTATAAAACCAAGTTTTGCGATAATTGAAACAAAATAATTTTAACGGATCCAGTTTATTACTCGTAATTATAAGATTGCTTTTATTATATTGCATATATATTTACGTAATTGCTTGAGCTCGATATATGGATTTCAGTTTGATTTTACATATATATCTATTATAGTGTTTTGCCAACCTAGACCCTTGACATATTTGCGGGGAGGCCTGCGTGCCATTTACAACCCCTTATGTAATAATGACCTTAGGATAGAAATTTTTCCTTCTTTCGGGATGACGAAGTCAGTGGGAGCTACTAAGATTCTTCATCCTACCGGAATACTAACAAAACATGGCGAGGCCAGTGGGAGCTACGCGAGTTTTGAAGCTTTTAGTAGAATAGGTCATTATTGGTCCCTAGGAAACGTTGGCAAAAACTATAATTAGGTACTATGTGATTAATTATTGTTTAATTGCATGGTTGATTGATCATTTGTGATATCTTGCATATTAATAGTTTTAAATAAAGTTGTTATTTTAAAACTAGGTTGTATCACAAAAGGCATATAGGTTTTATTATTATCAGTTTCTTCAAAACGATAGTTTTTGTTTTAAAACCTATGGATGATTGTTTTATATAAAAGGCAAGTTGACAAAAACAGTTAGTTTTAATCAACTAGGCGTGCTATTAAAACAGTTAGTTTTAATAAGCAAGTAATTTTAGAACAGTTAGTTTTAAAATCGCATGCATGTTTGAAACAGTTAGTTTAAAACATCAGTGGCCTTTATAACAATCAGTTTTCCAAAAATCCTGGAAGTAAAGTTTTTCAAAACCCCGAAAATCATAGATCAGTAGTGCAACCCATCTAGGGGCACCTTCGGCGTAAAGTACATAGGCGTTGTAAGTGATCACACATTCAACGTCCGTGTTCAAACTGAAGCTGGAGGGGTTACATAACTCTGCGAATTATCTCCGGGTGGTACCGGCCAGAGTATAGTGATCATGTCCCCAAAATGGTGAGATCTGTTTTGGTACTATAATGTTCACCGGGTGGTACCGGGCCAAAAAGCACTAAGAGGGACTAAAACATGGACAGGTAGTTGCCATGGTCCCGAAAAGATCTAGGAGTCATGTCAGTTAGACATGATTGGTAAAAGTCCTTACCTACCGAAATAAATACGGGTCTGGTGGAGCAAGAACACTACGCACATCAGGACGTATGAAATAAGGATCCTAGTCCAATAAATTGATCATTTAAGGGTTTATTGATATTTTATTGGAAATTAGTCTATTTACAGTTGCTAAGACCAAAAGTTTTATTTTGTGTAGATGGCAAGCACTGTTACCAGCACTAACAATCTTTCCCTCCGCTCTATCCTAGAGAAGGATAAACTGACCGGCTCTAACTTTCTCGACTGGGAGCGCAATCTGATGATTGTGCTCAGACATAAGAGAAAATGGTATGTGCTAGAAGAGCCACTTGGGGAGGCACCTCCGGCAACCGCTCCGGCTGCTGCCAGAAATGCCCACAAGAAGCACTCGGATGATCTCCTTGATGTTGCCTGTCTAATGCTAGCAACTATGAGCCCAGATCTGCAAGCAGGGCTCATAAACACAAATGCCTATGACATGATCCGCCAGCTGAGGGACATGTTCCAGACTCAGGCTCGTACAGAACGCTACGATGCCACCAAAGCATTCAATGAGTGCAAGATGGTAAAAGGGACATCAGTAAGTGACCATATCATGAAAATGAAACGGCACTTAGATCATCTGGAGAGGCTAGGTCATCCTGTTCCGTTGCAGCTAGCAACAGACACCATACTCAATTCACTGTCAGAAGACTACAGGCCCTTTGTAGTCAATTATAATATGAATAACATGGAGAAGACAATAGCAGAGTTGCACTCCATGCTTAAGACAGCTGAACTGAATATGGGGAACAAGAACAAGACCAAGGATGTCTTGATGGTGAAAGACGGAGGGGTGAAAAAGAAGAATGGGCAAGCTAGCACCAGTAAAGGAAAGGGACCAGTCCAGGCCATCCAGAGTGCACCCAAGAAAGGCAAGGGCAAGGGCAAGGGCAAGAAAGTTAAGCCAAACAAAGCTAGGACCGAGAATCGCTGCTTCATATGCAATGAGGTCGGTCATTGGAGGCAAAACTGCCCTAAGCGTCATGAAGCAGGTATGTAAACCTCAGAAAATTTATGATTGCTTTATTTTGTCACTTCTTACTTGTTAGCTTACAAGTAAACTGATACCTAGAGCAAATGATTATTGCAGGAGGTCAGAAATGAAGTGAAGTGCCCAGAGGTTGCTAAGGATCTGAAGTACAAGTTTATTTCAATTTAAGTCAAGACATTTTTTTGAGGTTATAGTTTTAAAACAGTTAATTTTGGGGGTTTGTGTTTTAAACAGTTCTTGGATAATTATAATCTATAATTTGATGGTTTTATTTTTCAAAAGTTATTGTCTTGACATTGAAATATCTGATTGTGCTTATTGTTCTTGAATTTGTATGATCCTAGTTGTTGCCTGTTATGGTTACTTCAATAAATTTTATTAAATTGAAGTAATTTATATAAAAACTATCAAAACACACGAGATTCTACAGGAATGTGTTTTGAGATTAAAACATTTATGAATAATTGTTTTATGATCAAAATTTAAAAAGGAGAATTTAAGATATTAACTCAGATAGCGTTAATAACAGTATTTATAAAACTAGAAAGATTCCAAGTTCTGGAATTAGGATTTTAACAAATCCAGTTAAGTTTTATAAAAGAAATTCTCAGAATTAACTAATCAAATTTGATCAAGTTTTGTTATTCAAATGTTCTAAAAGAGAATTCAGGATAGCGTTAATAACAGTATTTATGAAACTAGAAAGATTCCAAGATCTGGAATTAGGATTTGACCAAATCCAGTTAAGTTTCATAAAAGGGAATTCTCAAAGCTTATTACTTAAAATTAGAATTGACTAATCAAAGTTTTGACTAAGTCAATAGTAAAATTCTGAGTAATAGTTAGTTTTTATATAAGCAAGTGGGAGCCCAATTTATTCTCTATCTAGTCTCAGATAAAGAATAAAAGATACAATTATTGATATATCTCGGAATTCATAATCCAGGTAGGATAAGAATTCATAAGATATAATTTACCCTTTTAGTCAAAAAGGATAAAGGTTTCAGGACCCATGAAACAAAGGTCATGACTAACCTTAGAAATCAATAATTAAAGTGTTGGATTAAAATATAGGATTCTAGTAGATTTGCCAGGATTGCAAATGGAATCGGATTTCAGGTAGAAATCATTCATCTACACAGCAACTAAGGAAAGTTGCAGTCTTACATATTCAGGAACTGGAAGTTAGTCCAGGTCTCCGAGTTCATAGAATATGATAAAAGTCTAGTTATTGTTTTTTATAAGGTGTTTGCAGAACAATAATTAGCAGATACAAGTAGATCGTATAAACAGACTTGTATTTTTGGTTATTACTTTGATTAAAATGGTAAACTTTAATCAAAGGGTTTAAACTGAAGATAGGTGATACTTCATTTTAGACCAATATTTAACAAACGTTAAATAGATATTATGAAAGTTATTAAAGAAAAGACATTCAATCTTGTTATTATTACAGCGTGTAATATGGACTATACAAGAATGATTTCTTTATCACTTTCACATTTTTTGCATGTTTTAATATATTCAGGAATGAAATCAGTCTCCGATTTTTCATTCAAAATCTGTCCGTGACAACTTATCATTGTGGGAGCATGATAAGGTGTTAAAGTCATTGTGAACTTTTAGGTAGTTATGATCAGTTGCTGAATAACAGCTACAAGTGTTGTAGACTAAAAGTTGCACAGATATTTGATAGAGTAGCAAATATCGGACGTGATCCGCGGTTGAGATTACTTCTTGGAGTGAAGTCATAAGTGAATCTCACAGTGGTTGTCCCTATCACCTGAGGTATCTGATTTGATATCATGAGGACTACTGAATTCTTAGTGCACTCAACCGCTACGCCATAACAGGGTGGCTATAAAGGGTGTAACTAGATTCAGCGGAAGCCGTGGTGTTAAAGGCAGATATGCAAGATGGGATTTGCACCTCTTCTCAGAAGAGAGATATTTCTGGGCCCATCTTGACTGACTGAGTATACTGATGAAGTGCATGGCCATGCCCAAACGAACTGATTAGTTCTTTGTCGTTTACCTATCAGTAAAAGTCAGATAATCAAGAAAACAGAATCTTGAGTATTTAGAGTTGACACTTTCCAAGCTCATACTCACAGATGAAATATCGCGATGCAAAGGGAAAAGCCAAGATATACCCAATCAATGAACAGTGGTTTCATAGATACTAAGTTCCTTACGGAATGTTTATATCACCAGTCTGGGTATAAGAGTTCTTGTAACCTGGTCAGCCTAAGTGCCTGTCTAGGGGCCTCCTTAGGTCCGTATAATCAAAGGTGGTATTGCCAACTTGCACAAGTGGGAGTCTGTTAGGAATTATGTGCAGAATTGACAAACCAAGTGATTACACATCCAATGTTACAAGACACTTGAGGGTCACACCTGTGAAGACCTATAAGTCGAACAAGTTAGATGAAACCCCGAAATGGAGAATTAGGATTTATAATAGTGTATTATAAATCAGTTGGGTAATTTCAGTCAGAATTACCAAAGTTGGAGGGTCATTAATTAATTAGGATATTATATATTTATTAGATAAATAAATATATAATAGTTAATTAATAAGGTTTTATATATATTAGATAAATATATATAATCATAATTATCGTATGCAAATTCTTTTCCAGCTAATTAAAAGGAAAAAGGATTAGAGATAATTATAAAAAGGAAACTGAATCTTATACAAACTGTATTTTTCCTCCATATAAATAAGGCTTATGGGTTAAGGGAAAAGTCTAAGCTTTAAGCAAGAAAATCAGTTTTTCAGTTTCCTCCCTCTCCCTCTCTTCCATCGGCGCCGACCCCCCCCCCAGGTCGAATTCCTGTTTCTGCTGTTCGGGTTTCGTTCAGTTCAACTAGAAGGACGTTCGCTGGTCGATCACCGGTGGACTAAATCTCGAGCAATCCAGGTAAATTGATCTAATCTAAACTATTAGGTTTAGAACTATAAAACGATTAAAGATCATTAGGCTTTAATGGGTTTTTAGCTTTTTCGCTTCCGCACGAATAAAGATCAAAAACAGCGAGTTTTTGATCACGTAGGTTTTATCAGTATGATTAACCTATGAGATATATCAACCCAGCGAGGTTCGATAGATCCGAGATAATCCTCGAGTCAGTTTGATCCGAGGATACCCACAAAAACCCAACAGTTTCGCCATAAGTTTGACAGCAATGGACGTCTTGAGCGTTACAAAGCCCGTCTTGTTGCTCAGGGTTTCTCACATCAACCCGGACTGGACTTTGATGACACTTTCAGTCCCGTTGTCAAACCTGCCACTATTCGCACGGTTCTTAGCATCTCCATCTCCCGCAACTGGCCTATTCATCAGCTTGATGTTAAGAATGCCTTTCTTCATGGTGATCTCACTGAGGCTGTTTACATGCGTCAGCCTCCTGGCTATGTAAACAGTTCTTTTCCCGATCATGTCTGTCGCCTACGCAAGGCTCTTTATGGCCTTAAGCAGGCACCCCGTGCGTGGTATTATCGTTTTGCTGTCTACCTTTCCTCTTTAGGTTTTCTTAGCAGTAAGACTGACACCTCTCTTTTCACGTATCATCGTGGATCTGATACTATCTACCTCCTTCTTTATGTCGATGACATTATTCTTACTGCCTCCTCTCCTACTCTTATTTCCATGGTTATCTCTAAGTTATCCTCTGAGTTTCCCATGCCTATGTCGTCCAACAGGTCTATCTCTTTATGCATGACCCGTGTCTTCCGCATCTCAATGCGCTTAAACGCATTTTACGGTATTTAAAGGGTACTCTGTCTCATGGTCTTCATCTTAAGGCATCAGCCGTTGATCGCTTGGTTGCTTATTCGGATGCCGACTGGGCCGGCTGTCCTAACACACGTCGGTCCACCTCAGGGTTTTGTGTCTATTTGGGTGACAATCTCGTATCTTGGTCCTCCAAACGGCAGCATGTTGTTTCCCGCTCTAGTGCTGAGGCCGAGTACCGGGGGATAGCCAATGTAGTTGCTGAAACTGCTTGGTTGCGAAATCTCCTCCTCGAGTTGTGTTGTCCTCTCTCTCGTGCCATTGTTGTCTTCTGCGATAATGTCAGTGTCATGTATCTAGCATCTAACCCTGTTCAGCACCAGAGAACCAAGCATGTGGAAATAGATTTACACTTTGTTAGGGAGCGTGTTGCGATTGGTCATGTGCGTGTTTTGCATGTTCCATCCGCTTATCAGTATGCTGATATTTTTACAAAGGGTCTACCTACGAGTTTGTTTCTAGATTTTAGAGATAGTTTGAACATTCGTTTACCTCCCGATCAAACTACGGGGGTGTGTTAAATATTGTATAGTTCAGGGACCCTCTTGTAACCTTTGTATCTATATATTGTTATTAATACACGCAACCCTAATCACGGGTTTCCACATACTTTCATAGGTAGCCCCCAAGCGGGTTGTCCGAGCCGTTCAAAATGTGACCGTTAACCCACCCCACCCCCCTCCCAACGGTAACAAAACGGATATATACCCTTTTTTTCAAATTTAAATCCTATATATACAATACTATTCTCACATTATTCACACATTTCCTACTCATTATTCTACACATTATTCACACATACCCTACTCTTTATTCACACATATCCTACTCTTTATTCTACACAAAATAACCTATTCTTCTACACATTTCATCCAAATGGATTCACAAAAGACTCCGAAACAGACGAAACGTTCAAGCCGACAAACCCAAAGCCAACCGATGCCGACAAACCCAAACCAAACTTTGAGTTCCGCCGGTTCATATATACCACAAATGCCGAGTCCCACATATCTCGCCCACAATACGGATTGGGTCATCCCGCCATCCGCCGCCGTATACGATCCGAATTTTTTTAACACCAACGTTCCGCAATACGGAATGAGCCATGATAATCTTTTACCGTTGATGGCTCAATCCTTTACGGGAATGCTCACTCATTCGTGTCCCATGGCGTCTCAATCAACTCCAACTCCGACTACGATGCCAAATATAAACGAGCCCCGAGATAGGGAAGAAAGCTCGCCCGAATTTGATGAGGTACCCGAAACGCAACTGATGCGGTAATTATTGTATATAAAAAGCGGAACAAGTTTTAACCTCTAATGCCTAGCCACTGTCTTACCATATATACAGGCAAGCGTACCTGATCGTGAGTAATATAGTGTAGGAAAGTCCAGGTATCGTATCTACCTCTGGGAACGGTCAATTTACCGTAGATTATTAATCTAAATCAGATTAATTAACCTAAAGCTTTTGGGGGGGGGGTTTACGAAAGAGGTTTTAATAACTAAAAAAGACAACTAAATTAATTACGACTAAGAAAGCGATTTAAAAGAAATTGATTAAGAACTATATAAGAAAAGTAGTAGTACTTATCATGGTATAGTGAATCCCCAAGTGGATGATTTAAATAGGCCAAAGGTTTGGTTGTTTTGGTTATTGTAGGAATTTAAGTCTAGGACACCCTAACATGTAGTGATTATGGTCATTAACTAGGTCTTGATCTTCTTAGTTCCAATACTTAGGTCGTTTGTCAGACAATCTAGTACCGGCCACCCGATCCTAATTCTATTGTATGGTTTTCTACCTCCAGGTCACTCTCGGTCTGAGTAACCACTTAACACAACTCTCCGGGTCGAAGGGTAGGTCAAGGCAGGTTGATTATCCTATCGGAGTCTATCTATTTTGGTCAAAACAGATACACCCAACCAATGAGTTCAAATAACCAAACAATAAAAATCAGAACGGAACCATAACACACATTCAATTAACCAAAAACAAACCAATAAACATTAAGTATAAAATCATCATCCACAATGGTTCATCGACCACAATAAGTACCACTATTAAAAGACTACTCACTAATCATAATGAAAACAGAAAACATGATAGTAGACATGATACCGACAGTACAACGACGGACGATCGAAGATCGAACCCCGCAGCGTATCGGCACCACTCAGACTTTCACTCTCTGCTCTATCGTTTCTCTCGTCTCTGCTTGCATATTCTGAACTGAAGAAGGAGGCTGGTATTTAAAAGAGGCGTCCAGAAGCCATTTCGCGGCGCCAAACACTTAGGTCAAACCCTGGTCTTCATCTTTGTTGAACTTAGCGGCGCCAGATCCTGGATTTCGCGATCGCTAAGAAGCCACTGGATTGAACTTGTGCATTTTTCACGTTTTTTCGCCTTTTTCGTACTTTTCCGTTCCACGGCCTCCAAATCCTACATAAGCAATAATAAGCTCATTTGGTAAGTGAAAATGACCATAAACGGGTGAGAAATGCGGTAAAGTCATACAATTAAGCTCAACCAAAACATGTATAATTTTGGTGTTATCAGCAACCAACGACACCGCCATCCCCACCACCACCATCGGGTACGAGCAAAAAAGGCAAAGGCAAAGGCAAAGGCAAAGCCAATTCCCCGAAAGACGCGAAAAGAAAATTCCCCGACCGGGCGCCGCCGAAAGCGTGGACACCCGTGGAGGAGGTTGAGTTGGCGAAGGCATGGGTGGCGACGTCGGAGGATTCCGTAGTAGGTAACAATCGTTCGCAAGGTATTTTATATATTGATTGTGTCATTTTGTGTATATAACGCAACTTACGAACTTTTAATTTTTTTCATGTAGATGATTTTTGGGATACGGTTCGACTATCTTTCGAGCAACGTACGGGATGCCCACCAAAATACCGCATCGTGCATCAAATAAGGAGCAAATGTGTATCGTTGGGCAAAGTTGTCCTAAAATTTTTCAACATCTACAACAACATTAAATCGAATCGAAAAAGCGGCGAGGGTGACTCCGACTGGTTAGCAAAGACTCGCTTTTGTTACCAAGAAGAGCACAAGAAGCCTTTTCATCACAAACATGTTTGGGATGTGCTCAAGGGGTGCGAGAAATGCATGCACACACCTCTCATAGGTGCCACCGCTCGTCCCAAACGATCAAAGACTTCCGAATCCGCGACGCCCACCACCGATGCTTCCGACGCACACGGTCCTTTCAATGTCGATGACGAGGACGAAAACGAAGACGACGACGAAGAGGAGCGTTCACGACCCATCGGAAGAAACGCGGCGAGGGCTTCGGCATCGGGTTCTACGGGAGGCGCCTCGAGCGAAAGCGTCTCCGGGTTGTTTCGCGAGTTAACCACGCTCAACACGACATCTCGAGAATTACTCGATCAAAAACGAAGTGATTTGGACTTGCGCGAAAGATATTTGAGGTTTTGTGAATCGGAGGCGGAGGAGAAAAGGGAACGGCGAGACTATAGGTTTTACATATCGTCGTATGCGCATCTTTCGGGCGGTGCGTTATATACAACGTTGGAAATGAAAAAGAAGTTACGACAAAAATACGGATGGTCGTCTCTCGATTGATTTTTAGTTTTTAATTTTTTAGATTTAACGCAATTTTTAGTTTTTAATTTTAAGTATCGCAATTTTAATTTTAATTTTATTGTAACGTTTTTATTTTAATTTTTATTGTTAGTATTATTTTTATTAAAATTTTTAAATGTAATTTTTTAATTTTTATTATTAATATTAGAATTGTTTTTTAAAATTAATTAAAATGAATTTTGATGGAGTGGGTTGCAGTGGGTCGACAGTGGATGAAATGAGTAGTTTTGGGTAGTTTTGTGGAAAGCTGATGTGGCAGCTGAAACCATTGGGTTGCAGTGGGTCGACAGTGGATGACCTTATAAATTATAGGGATCAATCTTCACCATTTATTTCTCCAATGTACTGTAATGATTAAAGGAGTGGTTAATTATGACCGTAGATTGGAAAAATAAATTATTTAGATTTGGTTTTCATAATTTGTAAGATTCATCCTCTTTGCATTTGAATCTTCCCCACCTTCCATTTACCTTAAACATGCATAGATTTTATTTGGAATAACTTTGTTTTTTATTCTAATAAAAATCAGTAAAATTTTAAGGTAATTGGTTCTCAGGGTGTAATGAATTACTATTTTGCTGGAAAAAAAAAAAAAAACTTTAAGATAGATTAAAGTTTAAATATGAATCGGTGTTTTATTTTTAATCTTGTATTTTTGTGTAGTAGATCAAATGATTTTCAGTAAGTTCACTTATTTTTTGAAAATACATCTAAGCGAACATGAGCTAGTTTTTAAACCAACTTGTTGGAATAACTTATTAAAATCTTTTTATCATCATGTTCAATTATAATCAAAGCATTTACCAGTAGTCGGAAGCATCATTGGAATAGAGAGGACATCCGATTCATGAGGTGATCATGTGGCTATACCCTGACCATAGGTTGACTTTCAGGTCGGTCCATCGTCGCCGAGGATTAGTCGGGTGCCCGTGTGGGTCCCAAATACCTCGTTGATTTCATATCATTACATGTACGTAAATTATCTATCGTTAAAAAAATACTAATTATTATTTATTAATAGTAATTATAAATAAATATTAACTATTGATATATATCAATAATCGTGTAAATTCATAGTAGTTAATATGAAAATGAAATTTATTCATCAATTTTAGTTATTAATAATTATTTAGGACCATTATTAACTCCATTGATTAGTTTTATATTATCTTAAATATATGTAGAGTATCTACAACAACATCTTTATTTTAGAGAAAAAATTATTTTTTGTTTTCTAAAATGCTCCAAAAGAATTCCTATTCCATTCTCTAAAATCTATTCATGGGAAAATCTCCAAACATAAAGAATTCTCTATATCATGGTTGAGATGAGAGAAAAATCCTTTTTTTAATCAATCCAACAATGAGAATTGAATTGAGATTTTTTTACATAAAAAAATTAAAAACAAATTTGGGACTACAAAATTAGGCCATCCGCTATGCAATCGGTATGGAGGGGCGGTACCCTTCATACCGATCGGGAACACCATTTTGGGTGACCGGGAGGGGTACCGGTACCCACCCCGTCGGCATCCCCACACCGATTGATTAATCTTTTTTTTCTTTTTCCTTTTTCTATCTCTCTCTATCTCTCTCTATCTTTTATTTTTCTTTTATTTTTAAATCAATTAATTAATGATGGGTATGAGGGGTATGATAGTGGATGAAAGGTATGGGGTTGGTAGGATAGTGGTAAAGCTGATGTGGCAGCTGATGTGGCAACAGGTATGAGGAGTATGAGGGGTACCATAAAGGATGGCCTTAGTGAATATAACTTATTTTAAAGATTTTGATTTTTAATTCTCTATTTTAAATAATGTTTAGAGAATTTGTTGGAGATGCCCTTACTTATCAAAAACTAATATAGCAATTCTGAAATTTTATATAGTTACATGAAAGTTAAAGTTATATACATTTTTTTCATATATACTAAGACTGTGTTGATTAAAATATATAATGATTTTCTAAAATCATAAATTAATGATATATTTTTCTATAGATTGTCTAAACAAAGGGTTTGGATCATTACACCCCTCTCTGGTATATGAATTGACATATTTTTAATTTCCTAGACAGTTTTTTATTATAAACAAGTTGATTTTTTTTATTTTAAAATAGCATTTTCCAAACTTCTAGATGGTTTTTGATTGGTTTTATAGAGGAGGGTGCTGGTAACAATACCCCTAAACAAATTCAAAATTCATAGTCAATAGTCTATTTATAATAATCAATTTTAAATTATTTTAAACGTTTATATTATTTATAATTTTTCTTTGCTATAATATTTGTATTAATTAAAAAATTATATTATTAAAATTTTCTTTTAATTATTTTATAAATATTATAATTGGATATCTTTTTTAGTATGTTTTTTAGTCATTTTTCATACCGATTTTACTAAATATGTTTTGTTTATAGTTAACTTATCATTCTATTAGCTATTAACTATTTTATCAACTATTTTGTTAAATATAACCTTAATATTTATTTTGAATTATTGTTAAATTTATAAGATTCTTTTCTAAATTTTGAAGTTGGATGACGGGATCTATAGGTTCTCCATAAATTTAGACTTTAATTTTTAAATTTGAAAAGAAAAGTTATCTTAAATTCTTAAGCTTAACAAATTTTTATTACAATGTTGGTTGTGTTATTAAATTATTTATATATTTAATAAATATGATTTTCTATATTTTCCAAAATTAGAAAATTTCAAACTCTTGTATTTTTCCATGGAAAAAGGTTTTAGAAAAATCCTAAAGTACAAACTTATCTAAAATAAGTATTCATTTTCTAATTTATGTTTATTAGTAGATTTAGAGATTCATTACTGATTTGTCTTTAAGGCAAACTTTATTTAAAAAGAAGGAAATACAAAAACGGAAATCATTGAGGAAATCCGGGATGAACAATAAAAGTGACCCAAGACCCACCAAGAAACCAAAAACAAACCCCCCAAAAACTCATATTGTTATTAGACCGTGCGTAGCGGTAAGCTGGGCTCGTCGGCTTTGACGGGCTCCAGTATGCAACTGGTGGGTTGGAAGGACGGGCTCGAAGGCGGTGTGCGAAAGCCGATCTTACCCGACGAGCTCTCTTTCTCTCTCTTTCTCTCTCTTTCTTTCTCTCTATCTCTCTCTACATTTTACACACTCTTTCTCTTTTTTTATTAAAAAGATTATGTATTGGGTATTTAGTTTGGGAGGATTTTGGCACTAATTAGAGAGGGTTTCAGAGAGCTTATTGTGGGGTTATAAAGAAGCTAAAGTGACGTTGATGTGACAGTGGGGTTGGGAAAGCTCGGAGGGTTCGAATACGCATGGCCTTATGGTCTATGGATAATTTGGTGTAATGTAGTGTTTGAATGAATGTTTTAAAATTGATTTTAAGATATCAAATAATCAAAATTGTACCATCTATCGTAATGTGATGCGACAGATTGTAGAAAATTATGTTTGGTGTTACTTAAATCAATAAGTAAATAAAATATAATTTTATTGTTTGAAAACAAACGTCCAAACACCATATATAATAAAATGTATGTGTCTATTGATCACATCATAGATAAGGACTTATGTAGATTGACTAACCGATAAGAATAATAAAACATTAATAATCAAATAAAACCATTATATTTGTTTCAACGATATAATATAAAGATAAAATACATACAAGAATTTATCCTACCTCAAGAAGTAGTAACGATTATCTTTGAACAAACATTATACCAGGAAAATATCATTGTACACAAACTTCATAGACCACTTAAGTTAAAAGATTTAGACACAAGGGCGGTAACATCTTGGGAGGGCTATGGATGGGATCCTAGTCTATCTGAGTTCGATACAGTCATAGACTGTACTGCCCCCTAGCCCAGTCAAAAATTGTGGTTGGAATCTAGGTCCATCGTAAGCTGGGCCGGGACAATGGCGAATTAGTGGGCTACCCGTGGATGTCTGATACTGCCAAGAAGGTGGGTGGGTGTCTGTGTGTGCGTGTATTCGTGGTAGTCGTTCGTTAGGTCGATGCTGCTATGCCTTCCAAAAAGAAATTGGGACACAAGTATAGTCTAAGAAGTTGTAAAAGCAAATATAATATAAAGTGTATGTATTATCACTATTTTTCTATATACTTTCTTAAATACATATTGATAGATAGTTGATAACTAGTAAGTTAAAAGATATATAAAATATAGAAGAAATTGCAAAAATAATCATTACAATTATTTAATATATATTTATATATATAATTAAAATAAATCTCCAACTGTATGATAAAATATTTTAATAATATAATAAATACTTAAATTGCTAAAATATAATAACGAAGTTGGATATAATTTGTTTTTCATAAGTATTAGTTCATAAAAAGAGAAGTTAAAAAATACTCAACAAATTATCCTATTCCTTATGATTTTAAACTCGAACTTGAGCATAAACTCTTTTGAAGCTCAAGAAATCTGAAATTCAAACTCACCTCAAGTTTGAACTCAAACTTGAATCAAGCTCAGACCAAGCTTAACAATGAAACTCGTGAAAATTTAGGGTCTTCTCTCATAAATTAGAAAACCTAAAAAGATGTTTGCTCAAGTTTCATAAAACTTAAGAGTTGCACTACTGGTCCTCACCTCAAATTTCACTAGAGACGATAAAACTACAATGTATTCACCTACGTCCCTTTTTATAACACATCTTCTTACTCTATTATTTCGTTTTCTAATGTGTGACAACTTCACCCTCTTTATATAACATCTATTCAGTCTGCATTTACCATTTTTCTCTAAATACTAGACAACTTTACAAATACTTTTATACATTTTTGTGTTCTTTAGTTATGATTTTAACAAAAGGAAATACTTGGCTAATCTTCATAGTTTAAAAGACGTTTGATTTTGTTCTACTATCTAAAAATATATGGCATTGTTTATTGCTAAGTTTATTATCTATACACTTTTATATTGCATTTACAAATTACCTTTATATCAAGTACCTTCGAGTTTTTGAGTCGAATATTGGGTAACTCAACTCGTTAGTATGTCCAGCCAAGATCAATTCCGAGTCAAGCCTATATGAATCAAGTTTTTACCAAGCTTTGACAAGTCAATCTTGAATAACTCATGAGTTGTCTAGGATCATTTTACATAAGTAGTCAAATTTCTCCACCCTTGTAAATTAAATTGTATATGTACATATTTTATTGGACTATAAACATTATACATACATAATTATCAAAATGATATATATTTTAACGACTGGTTGAACGGTTTGGGTTGGGTTGAATTTTTTAACCCGATTTCAACCATTCTAATTAACTGTTTGGTAGTTTGATAAGTTGGGTTTAAGTGGGTTGGACAGGGCCGAACCTTGCCCATGGCAATGATGGTGACAACCAGACGTAAAAGGCATGCAAGGCATCATTTTTCAATCCACCTAGCACCTTTAGTAGGCTTAATTTTTTAAGTTGTACACACAACCTTTTCTTTACAATTCTATCGTTCTTTTCCATTGACTCTCAATCCTAGTAAATGATTCAACAATTCTAGGGACAATATTTCATGAAACAATCGATTTGACTCAACCAGATCATGTCATTGCATCGTCACATGTGTATAATCCAATTCCATCAATTTCAACAAACAATCTTAAACCCCAACTTCTTACTGTGTTGTTTTGATTCAAGCGATTCATACAAAGATACCAAGTTTAAATACCAATAAAGCAATTTTATATCTATAAATTAATAATTATATGTGATTTACATATTGCTTTCTTTGATTATAAGCCTATGTTGGATCAATTATGATTGTATATTAAAGTTCTTTAAGCAAAAAGGTTTGTACTACCAAACATAAAAAGCTAATAAACAACTTGAGCGTTACGTGCATATATTTATATGTTTGTGGCTAGTATTTCCAAATATACAAAATATATGTTACTTCAAGATACATCATACATGCCCTATTTGCAATATATTTTTAACTCACCAATCTACTAAATCCTTTCACCCTTTTAATCACTATTGGCTAAATAGTTTTAACTCATCAACCTATTAAATTTTTTTCACCCCTTTTAAGTTTTAATAGCCAACCGTCTATATTAACTACTTAAAAGCTTTACACTTAAGCAAAACTCTATCCGGCTAATTTCAATATACAAATAGACGATCATGTTGTTGAGAAGTGTCTTTAGCTACTATCAGAATTTAGCAAACAACTTTGTTCGATTTTTGCCATGTATTTACTGTTACTAACAACTAATTATATCTGATAGTTTATGTAGGAATTTGCTAAACGTAAATTTTATTCTAGCCTTGATGTTTAATATGTTTACTTTTGGTAGTTAATACATAGGAGTTTTCCCCAACTTTCACCTAGTTGTGTACATAAGTTCATCATGTACACTTCGTTCCGAACGAAAGACCAAATCTGTAAAATGTAAACCTCTATATACAATCAAAAACATGGTAACCAATAGGTAATTTTTGCTTTAACATTGGGGATTGTTCAATCCCTTTATACTAGGCACAAAAACCTCACTTGGGTTGCTCGAATTTCACATGTTGATGGTTTTTCGTACATCCTTAATAATACATTTGGTCATGGAAAATAGATTATTAGCATCTTCAAGAGCTTTCTTAAAATATATTCAAAATGGAGAACTAAAAGTCAAAATCGTTAAAACGTATTTTATTCATCTACACCAGCTTTCCCATTTTATAGATTTCTACATCAATTTCAATATTAAATATTCAAAATCTATTAAAAAATTGTTTCTCTCTCCAAATTCTTATTTTCAAGATTTCATATTGGTTAGGCTATCAGTATCCTAACCCTCCCAACCTAAACATCAGCTTTTCTCCAACCTTCTACAAGCCCTCTGTAACCCTCTACAACCTGTACCCCAACCCTCCTAACCCTCTCACTTTTTAATTTATTTAATTATTTAATACACATAAACAATTATAATTAATTAAAAACAAAACACTACATAATTAATTAAAAATAAGATTCATAATTAATTAAAATAAAGAGTAAAGTTGAATTTTCGTCCCTGAACTATGTGGATTTTAACATTTTTCGTCCCTGAACTAACGAAAGGCGCATATCGTCCTTAAAGTATGCACTTTCGTTTTGATTTTGGTTCCTCTCACTAACACCGTTAAGTTTTAGCCATTAAGTCAAATAAATGAAGGGTAATATGGTCATTTTACCCATTTTGTTAATTTTTTTGTGTCTATAAACTTCATAAAATTACAAGGACCTTTTATGTATTTGTATTATATTGTATTATATTATATATGTAATAACCTGAATCCAGTTTAGGTTAGTAGTTAACTTTAACTGTGACCTAGTTTGTGGGATCTTTTGTGGTGCAGGGACAACTAGTGTCAATCTTGGAAACTCATTTTAATTGATGGGCTCTTAATTGTTGAATGGGCTTAGCCATTTTGGTCCACCATATTTAAGGGGTTAAAAATTAGGGTTTTATCCATTTTGAGGAAGATTTAGTGTGTGCTTAGTGTGTGTTTTGGGGAGCATCTTGGAGCCATTTCTTCATCAAGGTCGAGAAACCTTCACCGAGGTAAGATTTGATGCTCATTAAGTGTAGGATTGTTGGTAAAGGGTGTATAATTGCTTTGGGATTAGTTTGGGTGCAATTGGATTGAGTTAGAATCGATTTTTGATTAATTTAGAGCTGTTTCCGGAACTGTTCACGTTTTCCGAATCGGAATTCATATTTTCCGAATCGGAAATCATAATTTTCCGAATCGGAATTTAAGTTTTCCGAATCGGGGAATTTGTGATGTCTTTGGGGTGATTTGTTTCGTTATGCCTTTCCCGAATTGGAAACCTAAGTTTTCCGAATCGGGAAATTGGCTAGTTAAGCCGTCATTTTGACCTCGTTACCTTTAGGGTTCAGAAATGTGAGTCGGGGTTTTTCCGAATCGGAAATGGCCATTTTCCGAATCGGAAAATGGCGGGTTTTTCCGAATCGGAAAATGGCGGGTTTTTCCGAATCGGAAAATGGCGGGTTTTTCCGAATCGGAAAATGGTGGGTTTTCCGAGTCGAGTTTTGGAAGGTTTTGTCATTAGGGTTATTTTCGGAGAGGATGTTTCCATAGTGATTTATCTTCATAGAAATAAAATTTTTCGGAGAGGATGTTTCCATAGCGGAACCCCCGTGCTAAGTCTGCCTAGGGGTCTCATAGTAGTGGGTTTTATTGAGCGCGGTTATTAATGCCCTAAAACTTTTACAGGCACGTTAGACGAGGCCTACGGCAGGACAGTAAGAATTACTCAGGTGAGTTCCCTTGCCTGAAAATGAATGGATTGCTTTTACTGCTTTTAAATATATCCATTCGGTTTGCGAAATGAATTGATGATGATATTATACTGATTTTGTGAACTTAACTGAAATACAATGCTTGCAAATGTTTATTGTGGAATCCATAAATAATTATGAATGCTATACTGATGATCAGCGTATGCATGCTATTTGGGTGTTGTGGGGTTAGCATTGTGAGTAATGTGTATTATGGGACCGTACATCCCGGGGAAGTATAGTGGCGTGAGGCACGGACTACGTCCGTCACTCCTTAATTGAGTATCCGAGGGATCCGGCCACGGAAGGTTTGTTGTGGGGTGGTGTGAGGCACGGACTACGTCCGTCACTCCTTAATTGAGTATCCGAGGGATCCGACCACCTGGGTTGTTGTGTTGTGACTTACATTACTCATGATGCTTCCCTGTTGCTGTTGTGATAATGTTTTATATCGGCCAGTGGGCCGGAACTGTTGTTTATAATTGTTTTGAGGGAATTCACTAGACCTTACGGTCTAACCCTCGTTTTCAAAATCTAAAATCTTTTCAGGGAAATATCGAGCAGCGAGAGGCAAGGAAAAGGTAGATGTCTAGAGTAGCGTTGCCGGTCTGAAGTATAATTTTGTCCTAAATAGAATCTCAGCTGTGGAGGGTTGTTCCGCATGCACTATTAAACCCTTTTACTTTTGAGTTGAGAATTCTGAGTTTTGCGTAATAGATCACTGAGAATTATTGTTGTTATACTTGTTATGTTATTTGGGTTTTGGGGTGTTACAATATAGGGTTTACTTCACGAAAGTATATCCAACTTGTCACGAAAAGTTATTGTATGTATTGTACTTCCATTTTTACCATTTGGCATATCAGAGTTTAAGAAATGGTCATTGTATGTATCCAACTTTATCAAATCCTATCATATAATGTATCTAACTTGTCATGAAAGTGTATCCAAATTGTCACAAAATACATTAAATGATAGGTTTTGATAGTTTGATACGTCAAATGGTAAAAATGAAAGTACAGTACATACAATAACTTTTCATGACAAGTTGGATACACTTTCGTGAAGTAAACCCTACAATATATATATATATATAATATAATATAATATGTATACATCAGCCAGTACATCATCATCGCCATCACTTGAAGAAATCAAAAACCCATTTTTTTTGCAGAAAGCATATATACCATCATCATCTAAAATCCCATCTAATACATGATCACCATAGGCATCATCTAATACACAAAATATATATGTATATATACACACTCATTTGAAGAAATCAAAAATCCCATACCAAGAATCGAAAGAATCGATGAAACGATAAATACCCACCTAAGAAATCCGGCGAGCAGATGGCGGCGGCTAGGGTTCTGGTGGGTTGTCAGCGACGCCAGCAGCAGATTCCGGCGAGCAGAGCCAGATTCCGGCGAGCAGAGGCAGATTCCGGCGAGCAGAGGCGACAACAACAGATTTCAAGCTCAAACTCAAATCCACTCAAATCCAACAGATTTCACGACGCCGCCCACCGAACATCGTCAAAACTCGTGCATCTTCGTCTCTAGTTGGCCATCGATGATGTGGAATCAACTGTGATCGGAGTGGTTACCGGAGAAAGCGACCGGAGTGGTTGCCGGAGTTTGTGAAGAAGATAACGGATGAGTGTGTTGATCTGGTGTGTATTATATATATATATATATAATATTTACAAAACAGTCCCTATAGTTTGATGGGTTTTGTAGAAACAATAAAATAAATAAAAGAGGTAAAATGACCGTATTACCCCTCATTTAATTGGGTTTAACAGAAAAAGTTAACGAACGTTAGTGAGAGGGACCAAAATCAAAACGAAAGTGCATACTTCAAGGACGATATGCGCCTTTCCTTAGTTCAGGGACGAAAAATGTTAAAATCCACATAATTCAGGGACGAAAATTGAACTTTACTCTAAAATAAAACATTACATAATTAACTAAATTATAACAAAACATTACATAATAAAAAAAAATTACGAAATTGAATAAACTAAAAATTGAAACTATGTTTGGCTTTGATCCGGGCTTTTTTCGCCAAAACATATGCCAACTGGCGACCCCGAAGATGGCCATGCGGGGCGGTGTAAAACTTTAGGTCTCTCTCGAACGCGGTTGATGGTTGAGGCCCCTCATCCGCGGGTTGGGGAGGAAAAATCTCTTCCTCGTCGGAAGGGTCATCATCTTGTACGGGTTCGGGTGGTTGGAATTGGGGGGGGGGGGGTGGTGGGCTCTCCAATTGGGTGGAGGAAATTGTGAAAAGAGAATTTGTGGTTGGAACCCGGAATGAGGAGCTTGTGAAGAGCTCCCGGGATGAGGAAATGGTTGATAAGGAGCTTGTGAAGAGCTCCCAGGATGAGAAATTTTGAGACTATAACATTTGGGAGAAACTTCGACTGCATAATCGAGTGGATATTGTGGATCGAACCCAGTATGAGAAACTTCGATATTGAAAAGGGGGTTTGAAGAGGCCTCGGGTTCCGCCCGACGTTTACCTCTCGACGGACGGGATGAAGATCCGAGGTTTCGATCTATGAGAGTTGGTTTAGAAGAGGTAGAAGAGGTTTGAGGGAGAAGAGGTTTGAGGGAGAAGAGGTTTGAGTGAGAAAGTTGGAGATGGATGGTGTTGGATGGTGTGAAAAAATAAGTTGGGTAGAATAGGTATTTATAAAGGGTAAAAAAATTGAAAAAAAAAGTAAAAATTTTTTTATTTGAAAAATGACCGTTGGTAAACAGCTATGGAAGCCCTCTCATCGTCGAGCCCGGCGGGCTGGTGCGGCGGCGTACTGCAGCCCGTCCTACCCGCTCAGCCCGACGTCGCGCTATGCATAGCCTTATCAAATGATAATAATTTTTGAGGTTATCTCTATGTTTGGAAGAAAACTTATTTGTCTTCTATTTTTTCCATTTTGGAGAAGTTGTTGTAGCATATTTTAGACTAAAGAAATCTTCATTTTAGAGAAGTTGTCGGAGATGCTCTTAGGACATGAGCAGCGACACCCTAGCTGGGTGGGCTCGACATGAGCGGACTTTGCAGGCTGGCGGGCTCGGCTACTACTCTAGCGGGCTGGGCGGCCGGTTCGAGCCATCGATGTGGCCTACCTGGAGTAGCTGTTGTGTGTGATGTGTTTAAAATAAAATAAAAAAGTGAGAGAGCTTACATTGAGTTTATTGTAAAGCTGATGTTATATGGAAAAAGTTCAAATGGGATAAAAATTACCTTTAATAAGTTTTTTAATTTTTATGAATTCTGGGAGTCGTATATGGAACCCGAACCGAACGCTGCTTCCGGCGGCGCCACCACCAGCACCTACTTATGGCCGCCGGCCAAGGGCTTCGCCGTCTACGGAGCCGCCGTTACAGCGGCAATGGCGGTGGGGTACGCCGGCCTCCATCTCCGGCGATCGGCTAAGTTGAGAAGGCAAGTGGTCGGAATAATACCAGCTCGCTATGCATCATCCAGATTCCAAGGCAAGCCTCTTGTTCCAATCCTTGGAAAACCCATGATTCAGGTCTTCAAAATGTTTCTAGGGTTTTTTTTCCCAAATCTCATTCTCTCACACACACACACACAAATTACACTATGGTTGTGTTTGCCAAAAATAAGCTAGGTGATAAGCTTGCTCATGTCTGGATGGATCATAAGCCATCTTATAAACTAGCTAGTTGGAGTAGCATTTCAGCAGCCTTTTGTAGCTGATAAGCTAGCCGACAGCTGATAAGCTAGCTGTTGACAAATAAGCTAGCTGATAAGCTAGCTGTTGACAAATAAGCTAGCCAATAGATGATAGCTGATAAACTAGCTGTTAGACAAATTAGCTAGCTAATAGCTTATAAGCTAGCTTATGAATAAATTATTTTTGGCAAAAACTAGCTTATGAGTATGTAAAATGAACAAAAAAGGGTATCTTGGGGTGTAATAATTAATATTAATAAGTGTATAATTGGAAAAAGCTAAAAAAAACTCCTGAAACGCTACTCAACCTAGCGTTTCAATAATCTAGCTTATGTTACATGTTTGGAATTTGGATGGACTAGCTTATCAGCAAGCTTATTTTTGCCAAACACAGCCTAATATGGTACCCTAACATATCTTTTTTGGTCATTTTACATACTCATAAACTAGTTTTTGTCAAACATAATTTATTCATAAGTTAACTTATCAACTAACAACTAGTTTATTAGCTATCAGCCAGCTTATCAGCTAATTTGTCAAACACAGCCTATATGAACAGACCTTGGATGATTTATCTTGTATTCCCATCGATTTGTGTTGGATTGTTGATACTTTATAGATCTAATTTTTATGATATAGGTTTGAAATTCGTTGTTCTAACTGTTGAATTTTGGGTTTATTGTTGTTATAGAGGACTTGGGAGAGAGCAAAGCTTGCTACTACATTGAACCAATTAGGTTTGTTTATCTTTTAGTTTTTTTAACTGAATTAAGCTTTTCTTGACTTTTTATGATGATTCTGGTGCTAGGATTTCTGATAATTGGATGAAATTTGTGGGAGTAATCACTGAATTTGAAACAATCCACCATGATTTGCTGTTTTCTTGTAACTGTTACCCTTTTTTAATGTAATGTAGGGATCTTGTATTTATATATATGTAGGGGCAGATTCAAACGAGAAGCTAAACATTTTGCAAGAAGGTGAGAAGTCTCAATATCATATATGATGCACAAGCTTAATCGTATATGATTAAACAATGTTGCATTGAGAACAAATAGACGCATAATTATATATGATTAAACACACCCAAATGGCCAAATGAGTGTAAATGAGTAATCATAAATGATATTGAGATTTCTTGCCTTCTCGCAAGATCCTTCCTCTATACATATGATATATACATCACACAATCATCATCGTTGGTTAGTTAGTTCAGTGCTTTTTCATAATTGAGGTACTGAGTTCAAGTCTTTTGTTGCAAATTTTATTTGGAAACATAAATAAATCTAGAATTGAAGTCTAAAAGCCAAAAAAAGTACTAAACTAACCAGGGAGATGAAACAAGATTAGTAAGTTACTAAACTAACCATGTCGAACTAAAACCCACTAAAACCTTCCACAATTGATCGTTTTGCACCAAATCATTCAGAATCCATCAAACAACTCCTAATTTTACTTCGATTATGTTGCACCAGTCGTGGCTACAGATGATGAGCGGATTGCGGAATGTTGTCGTGGATTTGGAGCCGATGTCATAATGACATCTGAATCTTGTCGGAATGGTGAGGTTCTTATTTTTGCCTATTTGTTCAACGATCGGCTATTCTTTACCGAAAATCAAAACCGTGAATTTATGTATGACCGATTTGTAGGAACCGAACGCTGCTACGAGGCACTCCTAAGCCTTAAAAAGAAGTTTGATATCGTCGTAAATATTCAAGGGGATGAACCGCTCATCGAGCCCGAGATAATTGATGGGGTTGTTAAAGTTTTGCAAGTAAGTTACGAATCTAGCGGTCATATATACGTCCCGTTTGGTTTGCATTAAATAGGGGTGTAAACGAGCCGAGCCAAACTCGACTAAGCTCGAGCTCGGCTCGTTTAAATTCATAAAGCTTGAGCTTGAGCTTGGGTCATTTGGAGCGTTATGTATCAGCTCGAGCTCGAGCTTGGCTCGTTTCGAGCCTTATGTACCAAGCTCGAGCTCAGGTCGTCGCTGGCTTTAGCAGGCTCAGGCTTAGGCTCGGCTCGTTTGTCAGACGAGCCTAAGCTTGGCTTGAGCTCGACTCGTTTACCTGTAATATTTTTATCATTTATAGTACTTATTATTTAACATATATATAATATTAATTGAAGCTCGTTTAGGCTCGCAAGCCTAATCGAGCTTAATCATAAAGGCTCGACTACATTTATTAAACGAGCCTAAAATGAAGCTCAAACTCAGCTCGGGCTCGTTTAAGTTGAGCTCGAATCCAACTTTTAACGAGTCGATCCCAAGCAGCCCGGCTCGCTTACACCCCTATTTACATATTTGAACTTATGTAAATCTTGGAAGATTTCTTGATTTACATTTTGTTTTGATGGGTTAGTTTGTCAGGAGGAGTAGGATTTACCCGTCATTTTTGTTGGGTTTTCTTCGTTTTGCCGCCAAGTTATGATTAATCGTACATTTGCAGGCGACCCCGGATGCGGTATTCAGCACTGCTGTCACATCTTTGAAAGCGGAAGATGCTTGTGATCCGAATCGAGTGAAATGTGTGGTGGATAATCGTGGCTATGCGATATATTTTTCTAGGGGACTTATTCCGTTTAACAAGTAAGCATCGCAACTACTGGTTTTGTTGCACGGACTTTTAGGGGTGTTAACAAGCCAATTTGTTTGGTATCAGCTCGTGAAAATAATACCAGGTTCGAGCTCGAGCTTGATGCTCGTTTAACAAATTTGAGTTATAAATTATACCTAAAATTCAAACTTCTTAAAGCTTGTTTATGGGCTCGAAATAAACGAGCCCGGGTAGCTCGTTAAAAGCTCGAATTGTTAATTCACGGGAAACTTATCTTTGCGTATGTGTTGACACAGGTCGGCGAAGGCCAATTCACAATTCCCGTATTTACTTCATCTTGGCATTCAGGTAAAGATAACATGATAAAAGTACATTTTACACAGAGGTAGGGTCGGTTTGGGGGTAGGATGTATGCAGATTTTGCCTCTTACCCAAAGGGTAGAATGGGAATATGAATGTTAACCCTGCATTTTTGTGGGTGAACTAACAGAGTTATGAAGCAAAGTTCTTAAAGTTATATACAAAGCTTTCTCCTACTCCATTGCAACTAGAAGAAGATCTTGAACAACTCAAAGTTCTTGAGAATGGTTACAGGATGAAGGTATAATTCTCTTGAAACTACTCTCTTTTTTTAATTTTATTCGAGTTATTTATCGAGTATATTCCCAAAACTCATCTCGTTATTTTACCTGCATATTCGCTTGCTTTTATAACTAATGGCAAGAAATCTCGACTTTATTTTTCCTGTTTTAGTTCACATTTTAGTGTCGTAAAATACTAGGGATGAGATCGGGAGAGGACCGGTATTGCACCAATTGGTAACGGAACTTTATGAGACTAAAAAGTAGGATTGAAAGCCGAATCGTATGTACCGGTTCGGGTTTGGGATGGGATAATCGGTACTAGCCACTAGGACCACCTAGGACCAAAAATATGAAAATGTGTATTAAAAGTTTAAAACCAATCTCAAAACAAAATATCTTCATAAAGTTTCAAATTGTTTCAAAACTGATCCCAAGCAATCAAAAGTTCGATAATCAAATGTAATGTAGGGGTATCGTTTTTTGATGGTTATGTTGGGGTACCAATTTTTCGGATATTTATAGAGAATGTTTGGGCAGTTTAGGAGATGATATATCTTGATTAGAAAAATATAAGATTAGTTTATTTAGGAGATGATATACATACTTAAGAAATTTAAACAAAAATATTGTCTCTTAATATTCCGGTTCGGTTTCTGGATTTTTTGGGAAATCCCGGCACTGGATCCCAATTTTGTTGAATACTTGGAACCGAAAAGCGGACTCAATACGTAGTACCGGTTTGGTATGGTTCGGGAAAATGGTACTTAACACGGTAGAATTGTTGACCATTGCCTCATAGGTAGTCAGTTCGAGTCTCCTCAAGACCACTGGTGATGGTGATTTTTCTGGCTGTTATCTTTTAGGTCCCATGGGATTAGCTCAGTTGCATGCAAGCAGCCTCAGACACCCATAGTTAAAAAGAATATAGGAAGTTGAATAAATTTGTAATATTACGTGGTTCAACAATATCTCCAATATCAACTTTCACCGTTAGGCGTTTATTATTTGCTTGCAATTACCCCATTTGGTATTCTAATCACGAGTGTTGATATACCCCATGCTATTTTTTTAGACAGGTTTGTGTACATCTCATCCTCCGTAGGCTGTATCCTGCTTTTGAGTGGGATATACTGTATACGTGTGGTTTATATGATATATTTGTAGCCCACCTCAAATAATTTGTGGCAATGGCTTCCAAACTGAACTTTTGCTAATTTTGTATCGTATTATGTCCATAATACTCTTATAGATGTTAGGTCTGCATACATTTCAAATTTGGACCTTATTGGGTTAGTTAATTTTAAAACAAATGTTCGTTTAAGCAGGTTATCAAGGTTGATCATGATGCTCATGGTGTCGACACTCCTGAAGATGTTGAAAAAATCGAATCTTTGATGCGAGAAAGAAACTTGTCGTAGATTTTATTCCAGGAAGCGGGTTCACAATTTTCGAGATTTTCTTTGTAACAACTATCTATAGTGTTATGTTTTTCGTTCACCAATACAAACAACTTCATAAAATTTTGTTTGTTTGACTTTTGAGGTCGACCTTACTTTTTTCGAATTTTAATCTAAGACCGAGACTATGATATAATTGTCTCTTATCCGTAATTGACCCTACCAAAAAGTTAAAGATTCGTAAACCAACGACTATAGACTTGTCGATTTGTTGTGATGTATAATTTTCTTTCGTCTCTATAACGAAAAGAAATTAAAATTAAAAAAAAAACATTTAACGACCAATCCAAAATAATGCATAACTTTCATTGCATACATTACAAATCGTTATGGCATAATTCTCGTAGATAATTTAAAAAGGAAAAATGAATAACATGCTCGAGTTTTTAGGATGATATAATGTTACTCTGGTACTAAAACAGATGTAACTAACCTTTAATAGCAACAAGGTTAAGAACATTGTTGAGGGAGTAAAGGAGTAATACAAAGTAAACGATGACCGAAACAAAACCGGCGATCAGTGCTGCAGTGATGTGGTTACAAAATTTCGGAACTTGGCCGCATATCGGTAGCCAACCGGCATGCGAATTCCCTTCCTTCCCCAATTGCCCTACTCCGACTGCCGCCGAGAAGCTTGATATCAAGAATGAAGTCACAATCTACATAAAAAGGAAAATTTAAGTTTATGCATGGTTAAGAGGGTAAAAAAAACGTGATCAGAGAAATCTTGAGATACCAGATCGAAAACAAGAACCGGACGCCATGACTTCTTGGGAGGAACAAAAAGCGCCACCACACTGTAAACCGCCGTGACAATGCTAACGATCAGAAAGTACCTGCACAAAAAGTTTCCAAATTAGTGTCAAAACATGCATTATTCAAAACAAATAACTTTATTGACCTTTTTAACGAGATTGTATTAAGACAGATTAGAAGATGTTTTTGAATGATCCAATAAAATTTTGATGAAACCCCACAAAAGAACTTGTTTTGGTTCTTTGATAGTCATGTCGTCTTTAAACTATCATATTTAGAATTCGCATAATGTAGATCCGAAAAAACATTTTCAAACAATCCAATATTGAATTTTGATGAAACCCCACAAAAGATTTTCTTTTTGTTGTCTTTAATAGCTACTTATTCAGAATTCACATAATGCAAATTTGGAAACATTTATGAACAATCCAAGATTGAACTTGGACAAAACTCGACAAAGGAACTTGCATTAATTCTTGAACAACATGTCGTCTTTAACAACATTTTATTCATAGTTCTCGGAAACAGATTCAAGATAACTAAATTGACTTACTTTAGTGTGGGTGAGTTGTTATACTTGGCTTGAAAGGTCATGCCCAAGACCGTAGCCGAGTCATGACTATTAACCATGACTATAACGGCTACAATAGTGGCAACCAAGGCTACGCCCCTTAGCAAAAGAATTGGGATCCATTGAGCCTTGTTCATGGAGATCAAACCCTCTAAAATTGAATCAAAATGATGAAGATGAAAGATATTAGAAGGAGAGAAAACTCGAATTTGAAAAATAGAATTTATAAAAGATTCATACATGTTTAATTGTTCTATATATAAAATCTGCTATCCCTCTTTCCAGAGCCAAAATTGCTAAATACAGAGTAGCGTACAACTTTTATGCATAATGTACAAGTTGGTATAAAGATATTCTTCAGGATTTAGCCATTTTGGTATGGGAATTATAGATGGAATAAGGTAGTTAGCATGTTAGGCAAGGTTGGTACATGTGGTGTTTATTTTGGTAACCTAATAACTAATTTAGTGTACACCCATATCTCTTTTAAAAGAAAGAATTAAAAAAAGCACACCTCATATGACAAAGTATTGTTGTTTTAAATGTTTTTTTTTGTTGTTGTTGATGATTTATTAGATAATATTCATATATTGAGTTTTAAACTCAAGATCTTTGATAAATGATTTATTTGAAGAAAGTCTTAGACTCTTTATATGTCTCATTATTCATTAAGTTGTAATAGTTTTGATCTAGCACGATACGTGAAGATAAAACGTGTTGCTTTTTACAAACTTTTATGCCAAAAAGCTTGTTTTAACCAAATCAGTATAAATTGTCGGTAAATGAGGAAAGTAGTTAAATGAAGTTAATGTCTTCAATAGTTTTCAAATAAACTAGAAGTATACACGCATAATGCAATGAATATCTCGATTATGAAGTCGATCATTTGAACCCTGGATCCTAATATATGTTGTTTTTTTGCCCATCTCGATTTATTATATGGTTTTAAGAGAACTAGAGGATCTTAGATTGGTGTGAAGTCTTATGGAGTATTATCATGTATTATTAGGGTCATGGGAGAAGGCAGTGTTGGCCTGGGGTATTCCCACTTTCCAGGATCACCCTCACCATCTAAAAAGTTCTTATATATATATATATATATATGTATATAGAGGAAAGTTCAAATGTAAACCACTTTTTGGTTGTGAACGTGAGGACAGCCGAGAGCGCGACACATGGCGACTTTGAGTGTGGTCCCCCTCTTTAATTCAATGCCCTCCCATGAATCGCACCTAGTCATCTGCCGTGAATCTGACGTGACGCCTAGTCATCCGCCACGTGTCGCGCTCTCAGTTGTCCTCACGTTCACAACCAAAAAATGGTTCACATTTGAACCCACCCCTATATATATATATATTCAAAAAGCCAACACAGACTAATGATAACTCCAAGCCACTTCCATATATTTTCTCTTTATATCATATAAGTTTGTTATTTTGGTTTATAAGAATTACAATATGAAGGGATTATGTGCAAGACAGTAATTAGGATCACCATGTCCAATGTTATAAGACACTAGTGGGTCACACTGCTACACACCCAACCCGAGACCTATTGGATTTATTGTGTGGAAATAATTAATTAAGTTTAATTATTTAATAGAGAGAAAAGAATAAATAATAAATTGTTTATTTATTATTTATCAGATAAATATAATTACTTAATTGATAAGCTTGAGTTAATTAAGGTAATTATTATGGAGAGTTATTTATGGATTGGGATTCTAATAAGATTACCATAACTACCTATATAAATATAGGGTTAGGGTAATAGAATAATAAGTCTGATTTCATAGTTACTTTCTCGCCAAGAATCCCAAACCATTCTCTCTCTCTCTCTCTCTGGCCGGCGGCGACACACACACACACACACACACACACCGGGAGGTTTTTCCAATCAATCCTAGGCGGTCTAGCAGCCAGTCTCACGGTGGTGCAGTAGCGGTGTATCCCTCACTAGCTTCCGGAGAAAAGTTCGTATCACTAAAGGTAAACGCGAGAAAACACACTCATAATTGCATCTGTTAAATTACGGTTGGATCTATGTTCGGGTTTTAGTTTTTATCCGCTGCGTTTATATGTTTATATTTGTTTAATCCGAACCGAAAAACCCAACAGTGGTATCAGAGCCACTTCCGTATATTTATCAGATCTGTATTAGTTTTTGATAAAAGTTGGTTTTTGGTAAAAAATCTAGTTTTTCGTTAACATTTTGATTTTTGAATTAATCCCGAGACTCGTGGCAATCGGCGGTGGAACGGCGGTGATAAACCGACCGAACCGCCGGACGAATCCCGAATGGACCACCGGAAACCACCAAACCACCCGGATGGTGGTTGCGGTCGGTTTTCACCCGAGCCGTAAACCACCACCGAAGCCGCTAGTGGCAACGGTGGCGGTGGATGTTTTCGGCCTCATCGCAAACCACCACCGAAGCCACGATCGGCGACGGTGGTGGTGGCTGTGTTCATCGCAAACCACCACACCACCGAAGCCTTGATCGGCGACGGTGGTGGTGGCCATTCCTTGCCAAAACCGCAAACCACCCACCACCGAATCGGTGGTGGTGGTCGATCTCAATCCCAACACCACCAACCACCAAAGCCGCGATCGGCGATGGTGGTCGTCCGAACGCCGCAAAGCCGCACCACCGGTCGGGTAGGGCAGCCGCGGTGGCGGCGACGGTTTATGGTTGATTACAGCGGCGGCGGTGGCGTTATCGGCGCTGCTGCCGTCGTACGTGGTCGCCGGTGACGATGGCGGTGTCTTGGTGCCGTAGTCGATCACCGGTGGGGCGGCGATGGTGATTTGGTTGTATAATTGGGCGGCGGCGGTGGCGTTTGCGTCATCGTCGCACGCCGGCGACGATTGGAGCGGCGGTGGTGGCGTTTTATGTCATCGCCGTTCGCGGCGATGGTGTTACGGGGCTGCGGCGGTGGCGTTCGTTTTGGCGTTGCCGTCGTGCGCCGGTTCCGGGCAATCGACAGCCGGCCACGTCACGGCGGTTGTCGACGGCGGCGATAGTCGGTGGTAGTTTTGGTTCCGGTAAAATCGTGATGGTCAAAACCCGATAATCACCAATGTTTAACGGATCAAATTTTTTTGGGATTGAGATTATCATTATCTATTAATTGGGTTCGGGATAATCATCAAATTCGAATTAGGAACTTTATTTTTCGAATTAAGATAAGTTTTAATTAATTATAATAATTTTAAAAACTTTAATATAATCCAGTTTGGATTATTGCAAAAACCAGTCTTATCAAAAACAGTTTTTGTCTTAGTTTAATTCTTTAAACTGCTTAGTTGTCATAGCCGAGCCCATTGACCTATGGTTGTGTTATTATTGTTTTATTTTATTGCTTTATATAATTATTTTGGTAAGCGAGGCCTGCGTGCCATTTGCAACCCTATTATGTAATAGTTAGAATTAGTTCCGCTAAAGCTGAAGACGGAGCTTCACGGAGACACGACCGGAGATGTTGGAGCTAGTGGGAGCACCAAGATTTCATGCCTTGTGGTTTTTTAGTCACATAGGATTTTGGACCGTCAGTTCTCGTGTTGGCTCATGAGACTGATATTAGATCTGGGCAAAAGCTATGACACTGTTTTGTTTTTATCTGCGTGGTTGATAATAATTAATTAAAATTATTAAGATAAAAACAATTTTATATGAAATCAGAATAAAAGAGTTCGATTACAGTTTGTTTTTCGAACCAGTTCTTTTAAAAATAAAAACTAGCTAAATCCTTAGAAAAATCTTAGATCAGTTAGTGTGATCCATTTGTGGACACCTTTGGCGTAAGGTACGTTGGGGCTCGAAGATCAAATCTTGGGTACCCACGTTCAAACCCCAAACTGAAGGGGGTGAAAAGACTCTGCGATATCGGGTGGTACCGACCAGAGTACATCCAGTTCAAAATGATGCGATCTATTTTGGTAGTTGTTACAATTCACCGGGTGGTACCGGGCCAAAACACACTAGAGGGACTAAATATGCACGGATTTAAGTATCCGATGTCCCGACGATCTAGAAGTCGTGTCTTCGATTAAAGATGCGATTGGTACAAGTCGGTACCTACCAGAAATAGCATGGGTTGACTTGTATGATCAAACTGCTCTTCAATTCATGTGAAATATGGGTTCTAGTCTAATAAATTTATTGTTCTAAGGTAATAATTTATTAGAAGTACAATCAGATAACTAAATCGGAATTTTATTTTTTCTGTAGATGTCTGCTATTATCTTTTATTCACCTGAGGAATCTCTCCGCCTGATAATGGGGAAATGGAAGCTTACAGGCCAAAATTTTCCAGTCTGGAAAATGCACCTTGACAATGTCTTGGATGCACAGGGTAAGCGGTACGTGATAGAGAAACCCATTTCACGACCCGGTTGCAATGCTCCTGAAAAGGACTTTGCTGAATACTTTAAATTCATGGCTGACGAATCTGATGTGATGTCGATTCTGTCCTTTTCTACCTCACCCGAGTTTACTGCTGATTTGAGGGTTAGGTATTGCCATGAGGTCGTGAAGAATATAGAGAACCAGGTGGGTTTCTATAAGAAGAGTGGGAAGTATCTGATCATGAAAGAGATCTACTCTTTGAAACTGAAAAAGGGTCAATCTGTTAAAGAGCATCTCCTAGAGATGAGGAAGCTCTTTAAAAGTTTGTCACGCATGGGATACAAGGTTGTCCAGGAGGAACTTGTGCATCTCATGTGGTTCTCTCTCACGGATGAGATACGTAACACAGTTAGTGCATACATTGGAGAACCAAAGAGAGACGTGGCAAAGCTTCATGAGGATATTTTGGCCAGTTTGGAGCCGAAACCCGCAGCACCTGCTGAACTCATGGACACGGATTGGATTGACGAGCTGGGAGATATGAGTTGCCCAGAATGCGGTAGCAAGGATATTTGTGCTCACTCGGTGGACATCGACCAGCTAGACATCGGTTTGCCCGATGAACCAGGTATCTTTATGATAGACTGTTTGATCACTTCTTATGAATCATGGGTACTTGATACAGGCAGTGGTAATCACATTTGTAATCATTTACAGGGATTCAAAAGAAGGGAAACACTGAGAAAGGACCGTTCGAACCTAAGAGTCGGCGAAGGCACGATGCTTGTAGCTGAGGCTGTAGGGTCTTATAGTCTTAGTTTACCCTCGGGTCTAGTATTGGAACTTGAAAACTGTTACTATGTTCCTAAGATGATCAAAAATGTCATTTCTTTCGATTTACTTGTAGACCAAGGTTTTTATTATAAATATGATTATAAACTTATTTCTTGCTTTAAAAATGAAATCTTTTATTTCAAAGCAACTCCTTCTAATAGTCTATATGTGTTAAATCTACAAGAAAATAGAGAAGTCTATCATATAAGTAAACGATCCAAGGATATTGAGGATCATACTTACCTCTGGCATTGTCGTCTAGGTCACATAAACAAGAAACGCATAGAGAAACTCCAGAAATGGGGATTTCTCGGGTCTTTCGATTTTAGATCCTTTAACAATTGTGAATCTTGTTTATCTGGCAAGATGACAAAGCAACCCTTCAATAAAGATAATGAAAGGGCAAATGATTTGTTGGGAATTATACACACAGATGTGTGTGGTCCCTTCAGTCATGAAGCTAGAGGAGGATACCGGTACTTCATCACTTTTACTGACGATTTCAGTAGATATGGTTATGTCTACTTGATGAGACATAAATCTGAAGCCTTTGAAAGATTTAAGGAATTTCAGAATGAAGTACAAAATCAACTTGACAGGAAGATCAAGTTTCTAAGGTCAGATCGAGGTGGGGAATATCTGAGTCAGGAATTCAACAATCATTTGATAGAATGTGGGATTGTTTCACAACTCACACCTCCGTATACACCTCAGATGAATGGTGTGTCAGAAAGGAGAAACCGTACCTTACTAGATATGGTACGATCAATGATGTGTTGTTCCTCGCTACCAGTGTCATTTTGGGGACATGCGCTCGAAACAGCGGCCTGAACAAAGTGCCGACTAAATCGGTAGAAAAGACACCATGTGAAATTTGGACAGGCAAGAAGCCAAAATTGTCTTTTCTGAAGATTTGGGGTTGTGAGGTATATGTTAAGAGACCAACCTCTGAAAAACTCAAGCCCAAATCAGATAAGTGCTTCTTCGTAGGATATCACAAGACAACTGTGGGATACTATTTCTACAATCCTACCGAGAACAAAGTCTTTGTAGCTCGGGGTGGTGATTTTCTGGAGGATAAGTTCCTTAGTACTGAGGATACCAGGAATGATGTAGATCTACAGGAGGTAGAGGAAGATGCCACTTCACCGATAGTTGAGCCAGTTGCTCAACAAGAACATGTTGAGACTCAACCGGAAACGGTTGAGGAGGTGCAAACACAGGACCTTCGCAGATCCACTAGGACAAGGCAAGAACCAGATAGGTATCTTGGGTTCTTAGTCTCTCAGGATGGTGGAGACTTGAATGAACCAACCTCCTATGGAGAAGCTGTATCAGGCAATGAGTCTGAACAATGGCAGGAGGCCATGAAGGCTGAGATGCAGTCCATGTACGACAACCAAGTATGGGAGTTGACAGATTTACCCCAACACTGTAGGGCTGTTGGACGTAAATGGGTTTTCAAGAAGAAAACTGATATGGACGGAAATGTGCACACCTTTAAAGCTAGACTGGTTGCAAAAGGTTTCACGCAAACTCATGGTATCGACTATGATGAAACTTTTTCACCAGTAGCAATGTTAAAGTCTATTAGGATTTTGATGGCCATTTCAGCGTACTTCAATTACGAGATTTGGCAGATGGATGTTAAGACGGCCTTCCTGAACGGGAAGTTAACAGAGGACGTCTATATGGAACAACCGGAAGGTTTCATAGATCCAAAGAATCCTAATAAAGTGTGCAAATTGTTAAAATCCATATATGGATTAAAACAGGCATCTAGAAGTTAGAACTTACACTTTGATGAGCGAATCAAAGAATTTGGTTTTGCTAAGAGTGAGTTTGAGCCATGTGTTTACACAAAGTTCAGTGGGAGCATAGTAACCTTCTTGGTCTTATATGTAGATGATATTCTACTCATTGGAAATGACGTACCAACTTTACAGAGTGTAAAGACTTGGTTAAGCAAGTGTTTCCAAATGAAAGACCTTGGAGAAGCCGCCTATATACTTGGTATAAAGATCTATAGGAATAGATCTAGACGGCTTATCGGGCGTAGTCAAAGTACATACATTGACAAAATCCTGAAACGATTCAGGATGGACGAATCCAAGAAAGGATTTATCCCAATGCAGCATGGCATAGTTCTAAGTAAAGCACAGTGTCCTGTTTCTAGTGAAGATCAGGACAAGATGAAATTGATCCCATATGCTTCAGCAATAGGATCAATTATGTATGCCATGTTATGTACAAGGCCTGATGTTGCTTACTCGATAAGTGTTACGAGCAGATACCAGCAGAACCCAGGTGAAGCCCATTGGGTGGCTGTCAAGAACATTCTCAAGTACATGAGACGGACTAAAGAAATGTTCTTGGTCTTTGGAGGATCTGAAGACGAGATTAGCGTCACAGGCTATACTGACGCTAGTTTTCAGACCGACAAAGATGATTTTAAATCACAGTCAGGATATGTATTTACCCTAAATGGAGGCGTGATCTCGTGGAAGAGCTCGAAGCAAGACACCATAGCGGATTCCACTACAGAGGCAGAGTACATTACAGCATCAGATGCAGCAAAGGAAGCTGTCTGGCTCAGGAATTTTATCACGGATCTAAGAGTTGTAGCCAGTATCTCTAGACCCATTGATATCTACTGTGATAACTCTGGGGCAGTAGCACAAGCGAAGGAGCCCAGAGAACATCACAAGTCGAGACATGTACTTAGGAAATATCACCTCATCCGAGAGATTATTGGAAGAGGAGATGTGAGAATATGCAAGATTCCGACGGACGAGAACGTTGCAGATCCGCTAACGAAGCCTTTAGCTAGAGCAAAGCATGAGGGCCATGCTAGTTCCATAGGAATAGGAATGCAGTACCTGGATACTAGTAGTTAGTTTATGTTATCGATTATTAATGTAATATTTTGAAACATTATAAATTGTTTATTTCACAGTGTGCTTGAAATAAAGAGATGTTATTTGTGAGAATGTTTCAGAAATTACTTTTTGCATATTTAAGGTTATCCATGATTTTTCACAAGCTTGTAAAAATCTAAGGTGAACGTGAGGACAGCCGAGAGCGCGACACATGGCGACTTTGAGTGTGGTCCCCCTCTTTAATTCAATGCCCTCCCATGAATCGCGCCTAGTCATCTGCCGTGAATCTGACGTGGCGCCTAGTCATCCGCCACGTGTCGCGCTCTCAGTTGTCCTCACGTTCACAACCAAAAAATGGTTCACATTTGAACCCACCCCTATATATATATATATATTCAAAAAGCCAACACAGACTAATGATAACTCCAAGCCACTTCCATATATTTTCTCTTTATATCATATAAGTTTGTTATTTTGGTTTATAAGAATTACAATATGAAGGGATTATGTGCAAGACAGTAATTAGGATCACCATGTCCAATGTTATAAGATATTAGTGGGTCACACTGCTACACACCCAACCCAAGACCTATTGGATTTATTGTGTGGAAATAATTAATTAAGTTTAATTATTTAATAGAGAGAAAAGAATAAATAATAAATTGTTTATTTATTATTTATCAGATAAATATAATTACTTAATTGATAAGCTTGAGTTAATTAAGATAATTATTATGGAGAGTTATTTATGGATTGGGATTCTAATAAGATTACCATAATTACCTATATAAATATAGGGTTAGGGTAATAGAATAATAAGTCTGATTTCATAGTTACGTTCTCGCCAAGAATCCCAAACCATTCTCTCTCTCTCTCTGGCCGGCGGCGACACACACACACACACCGGGAGGTTTTTCCGATCAATCCTAGGCGGTCTAGCAGCCAGTCTCATGGTGGTGCAGTAGCGGTGTATCCCTCACTAGCTTCCGGAGAAAAGTTCGTATCACTAAAGGTAAACGCGAGAAAACACACTCATAATTGTATCTGTTAAATTACGGTTGGATCTATGTTCGGGTTTTAGTTTTTATCCGCTACGTTTATATGTTTATATTTGTTTAATCCGAACCGAAAAACCCAACACAATATACATCTTTTATGTCTTATGCCTTTAAAATTTAAAATTTATTTTCTTAAGTTTTCACTAAATTGCTTATTTTAATCTACTAATTGGATGTCTCAACAACTCTTTCGTTTTTATTCAACGAGAAGTGTTAAATTTGGTGAAAAGTGGTTATCAGCCGTTGGATAAGAAATGGTTGAACGTTAGAATGAGATACACCTAGATGTAGTAAATCAATTGCCTTTTTAACCCGCAATTCATGTAAGAGTATTTGATTAAAAGTGATCACTGTCTAAAAGTACTTCTCACTTCTCACTAAATAGTATAATTCTCACATGATCACATGCCTATACTTATATATAAGTATACATAGGCTGAGTATAAACGAGAAGAAGATTAGTTTACGTGAAAACCAAAATAACGTGTGATTTTAAAGTAAAATCACATGTGATACAAACATGTTGAGCTGATGAACTTTTGCATGTGCGAGTCTCCATACGACCTTGGTTGAGTTGACTAATTGTAAAATCACAGAGACTCGACACAATCAAAAAATGATTGGCGATCATGTAGAAAATATAGTCGAAATAAAGGATCACTCTCATTAAAAATTCTGGCTCCGCTCCTAATTAGGGCCTAAATGCTTGCTTTGTATTTGAAGAAGTTTACGGTTAACTTTATATATGCATTATATGGTAATAAGTTGCAAACTTTGAATTTTAGTAAGTATATCAATGTTAATATACTTATAATAGAAATTTAGAAAACTCACTTAAGAATTTTAAAAATATATTGATAAAGACATCAAATGAAAGAGAATGAAATACTTATTTTCACGTTATTTGTTTAATTACAAACAACTTATATTTAATATAATGTAGGGTTTTTAAATGAGATAAAGTTGTTGTAATATAAGGATAGTGATACATGTCTTTAAAAATTCTTCAGCTTTGAATTCTTATTGCTTATAATTTATAAATGAAGTAAATAAATATATAATAATATGAACATTTGAAAGGTTTTTTTTCTGCATTATTGAATATGCTCAATGTTTTAATAGCTGCATTTTAAAAAATTTAAAACCTTTTGTAAAGAAAAATATAAATGTCCTTATGATATTATATATACATTATTCACTGATTTAGGTACTAGAAGGTGTAGTTTTCTGTACATATTAAATAATTTTAATAGATAAATTAACAACGAAATAATTCATAAAAATAATGATACTTTTCCTTCTTATAATAAAATAATAATATGGACAAAACTACAAATATGAACGCATGTAAATAGGTTCTGAAATTCCTTAAATGGATGAATTAATGAATTATAGTAAGATGTTATTTATTTTTTAAAAGGTAGAATGTACCAATTTTGTCTTTTTTCGTTTATGCATTGTAACAATATCTTTTTTGTTTTTTTTATTAGGGGCCATTTTACGTTTATCAAAATGTTTCTAAAAACATTTACTAATAAGAATCAACACCGTAACTTGCTATATTATTTGATATTTTAGTGTATCAAAATAATATTTAAGAGCATCTATAACGGGTAGAACCATAAAAAAACTCAGTTACCGTATTTTTTGTTATCACATAATTGACACCTCAAAAAAATAAAAACCTCAATGAAACTTCACAATGGAGGTTCTTACATAAACCTTATTTTCTATATTTTGAATTTATAAAATGAGCAAGAAATAACACAATAATAAATAAAATAATAACACAAAAGAAGAGCTAGTATATACAAGAACTCGGGTTCTTGTTCAAGCACATGGGTTTCAATTAGGGGTGTGCATGGTTCGGTTTGGTTCGGTTTTGAGGTAAAACCGAAACCGAACCGAAAATTTCGGTTTTTAGAAAAACCACAACCAAAACCAATCGGTTTTTCGGTTTTTGGTTTTCGGTTTTAAGTTCGGTTTTTGGTTTTTAATTCGGTTTTTTGGTTTTTGGTTTTCCAATTTCAATTTTTTGTCCAAAAATCAAAATCCAAGATCATCAATTCCTGTTTATTGCATCTGAATGTTTAAAAGATAGAGTTGGTGTTTTTATAGAGCTATGACTTCAATTTAATATTGACTAATTTACATTATTAATCGTTATCATCATCATAGAATGACTTCAATTTATTATTTGTTTCATCATTTTTTAATATAAATGTTTTCTATGTGATGTCAAGTCATTCATGGACTCAAGTAATTATGAGAAGGAGAATGCAAAGGGTAAAATTATTAATTCGTTTAAAACTAAAAAGAAAATTAGCAGAGCACTGGAGATAAATAAGAACTCATAAACAAAAAAATTATTAGAGAACTGGAGATAAATAAGAACTCAACAAAATCTTCCAGGTATTTACTAAATAACTATGGTAAAACTAAAAGAAGTATTTATTCGGTCGGTTCGGTTTTTTCGGTTTGGTTTTGAATCATAAAACCGAACCAAACCGAAAAAGTCGGTTTTTGAAATTTTAAAAACCAAAACCAATGGTTTTGGTATTGGTTCGGTTTTTTCGGTTTGGTTTTTTCGGTTTTTTCGGTTTCGGTTCGGTTTTGATTTTTTCCTGCTCACCCCTAGTTTCAATAGAAACATGTGACTGGACAAGAACCTTTATCCCACAGTGGAGGTTTTTATAAAAACCTCAACAAGAGCTCCAAGAGAAACCTCCATTGTGGATGCTCTAAGAATCATCACCCTACTTTTTGAATACTTTCCATCCAAACTATCGCTTTTATCGGATAATATTTTTAGCCCTTGACATGTATATCGGATTAAGTAAATGACCCAGTAAAAATTTAGTAAATAGACCTTAGCGTAGTAAGCATTTGGTTATTGTATGTCGTACTCATATCACTTGATAAACATATTTTCCCTTATATATCTTAATTTGGATAAGTTTTCATCCGGTATAATATGATAGGTTGATAGTTGTATCATCTCCAATAAATTTTTTAAATTATAGAAAAATGTGGCTTTTTGTTCTCTATTTTACTTTCTCAAGTTTTTAGTTTCAAAAAAATTATTTATGGTATTCTTTAAAAAAAAAAAAAACTAGATAAAAAGCTTTATGTTTGAAGAATTATTTAAAACTTGATGTGAGAAAAATAAATAAATTTTCATTCAATCCACCAATGAAATTGAATTATTATTGTCGGATATAATTCTTTTTTAAACGTATCGAGATAATAATTTTATAAAATATTTAAATAATATAATAGATGTTGAAATTTCTATAATAAAAGTTGTATTTAAATTAATGTAAATATTTTAAAGATGTCTTTTACAATCAATATTTAAAATTACTAACTAGTTCAGGGTTTAGCGTTCGTCTAGTCCTAGTGTTTTTAGCAGCCTGTTTTTAGCAAAATAGGAGGGCATCAAGGAGCAACATGTTTAAATCGAAACCTATGGTTTGATGCAGGTTCGACCCGTTGGAGTTTTTCATATTGGACACATGCTCTGGCAGTGTTTGTGTTCAGTGATACCTATTTTTATTCGATGGTATAATTAGCCTTCTTCATTTCTGTCTGGTTTTGATAGATAACATGGTCTCTATAACCATAAGCTTTGTGCTCGTTATTCGATTTTGGTAATAAAATTCTATATTGTTGTTCAAAAAAATTATCAACTAGTTACAAGTAAACTTCGTACAAAATAAAAAAGAAATCAATATTCATTTTTCACATAAATAAAAGTATATTATATATAAATATGGCAAAATAAAAAAAATATACACAGTACAATCTTTAGAATTTTGGTAAACCACTATATATTTTCATAATATAAAAACCAATACTTCTAGATGATAAATAAAATATATAAAAACAAAGGTTCGTTTTTTTCTTCTAGATGCTTAAAGTAATTTTGTTCACAAAGCTATATTTGTTAATTAACTACAACGTGCAATAGTTAAAAATAAAAACCCATCAATGATAAATAAAATATCATTCTCATAAAGAAATGACCATAAAACATCATATGGTAGGATATAAGTTATTACATTTATATATTTTTTTAGGGAAAGGTTTAAACAAGAAGCATGCCAATTTAAGAGAAAGTGATGAGCAATTTCAGCCATTCATTTTGTGATTAAGGTGTTCGTGATCACGGGGGGACGTAATTCATGGGAGGATAGAGATTATCAAAGGAGGGGACTGGTCAAAGTCGCCTTTGTTGACCGAGATGAGTGGTTAAAATTGTTTATCGCGTTTTCTTAAAAAGTTATATTTTTTTTTATATGAACCTCTCTCTATTTTTTAACCGATATATTTATATTACATAAAATAAACTTATTGTTTTGTATATTATAATATGTGTTTAGGGGACCAACGGGATTCTCTCCCGTGAAGCTAGCTTATAAAACTTATTATTTAAAATGTAATATGCGGCGACGGTGATATGACAAAATAATTAAAAAATAATCAACATAATTACTAATTATAATCAATAATACAGTATACGATTAATTTTAAATACTATAATTTGATAATAAATAATTAGATTTAGTTACTATACGATAATATTGGTTGAATCCAAAAATAGTTAATAATGGTTAAAATATTAATAATATGTATAATTGAAAAAAATCGCTAAGGGCTCCTCATGAGCTATTTTAAGTAGATAAGCTAACTTATTTTCGCTGAACAATGCCTTAGTTTATAAGATGGCTTGTTTTTTGAGTTTGTTTTAAAGGTAATCGTTGAATGGATGACATATGCTTGAACTAGGGGTGTTCATCGAGTCGAATTTCGGGTTTCTCGAATTCTTCGAATCGGGTTGTTTGGGTTTGAAAGTCTTTTAAATAAATTCGAAACTCGATTCGAATTTGAAATGAAACATGTAAAACCGACTCGAATTCGCATTGTCGAATTCGGGTTTATCCAAATTCAGCTGAAACAATATTCTACTACAAAATAAAGAGATAGAAACTAAAATTTTGATCCAAAAAAGGGATGAACATCTGCATTACATTCACCCATTCACTCAAATTAAGTATCAACCATTCAAATATCCATATTACAAAATATCAAATAACAATTAACAATGACAAGCATCCAAAATTCCATATAACAACAACAAAATATCAAATAACAAACTTCAGATAACCCAAAAAAAACCTCATGCAATGTAGATAACCAACAAAAACCCAAGGAAAACTTCTCACAATGTGGATAACTAGAAATCAGAAAGCTTGAAATATATATACATATATATATATATACACATATAGAGGGAGGTTCAAATGTAAACTCTATATTTCGTGTAAACTTTGTGAACTCATCGTGGCTCTTGATCAAAAAAATCAAAGGAGGATATTGATTAACAGAAAATATGGAAATGTGAAATATATGGTAAGTCAATGATTATGAAAATATGAAAATGTGAAATATGGAAACGTTTTTGAAAATCAATGGTGTGGATTGGTTTACATAGTTTACACGAAATATAGAGTTTACATTTGAACCTCCCTCTACATATATATATATATATATATATAGAGAGAGAGAGATTCCTTCTTTTGTGAACCAGTTAAATTGTGTAAACTTTGTAAACCATCAATCAACCAATCAGATTCATTTGTTTTTATTTGTTTTAAATTAATTGATAAGGGTATTGTGGTCTTTTTATATACACAGCAGTTTTTTAGGAGGTTTCCTATTTTATAGGATTTGATAATGGTGACACATTTTTAGGAGGTATCCTATTTTTGTAGAATTTTTTCATTAAAAAACCTCTTCCTTGATTCGTTGACTATATCATCATCGCCTTCATCATGCTTCTTCTCCGTCTACACCGGTACCGCCGAATTCCTATCCACCGGTAGGACCGCCGCCGGCGGCTTCCTCCTCCACCGTCTGTACCATCGCCGCCGGTTTGTTCCTCCACAACTGCAGCCCGCTTCCTCCTCTACCGCCGCCTTGCTCCTCCGCCATGTGCGTCGTCGACACCATCGTCTTCCTCCTCCTCGGTATGCGCCACTGCTGCCTTGCTCCTCCGGCTTCCTCCTCCACCGTGTGCACTTGTGTTCCGTCGGAGTGCACCAGAGTTCGTCGGAGTGCGTCGGTGTTGTGGCGGGGTGCACATGTGTTACGCCGGAGTGCGTCAGAATGCATGGGTGTTGCAACGTTATGCACATGTGTTGCGTGGGAGTGCACATGTGTTGCTCCAGAGTGCATATATGCACAATCTAAGATATAAATATTCTGCACATGTGCAACATGAAAAACAATACTGCTGCATATATTTTAGGCTACACCGGAGTTGTTATTAGATGTATATCTTCCCAAAAAATAAGGGTCTTCCATTATGGCAGATCCCTAAAAAATTGCTATTTGATTTTGTGATTGATTTAGGTGGTTACAAAAATAGTAGTGCACATATGTTCATAAATTTCAAATTTTGTTGGTTGTGCCGATTTTACCCCTGTGCAATTGTGTTCCATCATTATTTTAATTAAGGAATTAATTAATGTTGACTAAAAAAAGATAGTTAATATTAGCCTTTGATCATATTAATCTACGGTTGAGATTGGTTTACATAGTTAACACAAAATAGACGGTTAACAAAAGAAGGTGACTCTATATATATATACATATATATATAGAGGGAAGTTATTTTGTAAACCACAAATAACGTGTAAACCGTGTAGACTCATGGTTGCATATGTAAATTAATGAAAAATCTTTTGTAGAGTTGTTTAATATGATGAAAATGTTTCATATCCTAAATTTTTTGATGACATTGTTTCATATGAAGCTGTTTATTTACGTAAAAATAAAAAAGTTTCATTGAAACATGAAAAAGGTTTTATATACCAAAATATGAAACAATTTCATCAAAATTTGATGTTTATGAAACATTTTCATCATATTAAACAACTCCATAAATCAATTTCATTGATTTAATCTATGCAACCATGAGTTTACACGTTATTTGTGGTTTACAAAATAACTTCCCTCTATATACATAAAATCTAATGTGTGTGTGTGTATATATATATATTCGAATTTCGAGTCGGGTTTCAAATTTTTTTATAAATTCAAAATTCGATTTGAAAACCAATGTAAACTTTCGAATCGAGTCCAAAACCAATTTGAAAACCAAACAAACTGAATTATATTAGATTATTCGAGTTTGAGTTGGTTCAAATTTCGGTTTTTATGAATAGCATTCAAATACTGAACACCCCTAGCTTGAACATAGGAAGCTTGCTAGTGTCGAATTTGGGGTTGGTGGGGGAAGTGGTGGTGGAGATTTTACTCAGAAAAAGACTCGTTTGGGTTAGGATCGTTGATGCGGTAAAATATATATATGAAATCAAACCAAGTTTTACCCTTAAAAATCACCCAACTAATATTACCACATTCACAAGAAAGCGTACCTGATCGGGTATAATATAGTGTAGGTAAGTCCAGGTATCGTTCTTACCACAGGGAACAGTGAAGCTATCTAATTTCGGTTTATTAGTTCTATTAATTAATCTAGGAAAACTAACACTTTAGGGGGGTTTTGTAAAAGCTACGATTAAACTAGCAAAACAATAAAGAAAATAACTTTTTATAATAATGAGAAAAACAAGTACTCACTATGGTTGATAGAATCCATTTTCAGATGATTTGATATAATTAACCAAAAAATATAGATTAATGATTATTGTAGGAATTTAAGCATAAGCACCCCAGCATGAATATCTGTGATTGTCAACCAGGTTGGTCTCCCGGTCCAAGTACAAGGATTATAAAATCTAGTACAAGTCACATTAATTAATGCCAATTCGTGTGACCCTAATATCCTGTTGGGAATCGAAGGCTACAAAACATGCACAGCGGAATAAAATTGCCCGATTCCCAATCGAGGATCCAATCCTAAACGCAGACAGACACAAACGAGGGTGTTCCGAAAATTTACCTCTAGTTGTGAAATCACCGGATCGCAAGCAGGGGATACACCGCTACTGACACCTTCACGAGATTAGCTGCTAGACCACCTCCGGGATTGCCTCAAATTTCGATGGAGTGAGAGGGAGTGAGAGGGTTTCAGGTTTTCTCTGGGGTTTTTCTTTTAGGCTTAGTTTTTTGAATGAATGACAATTGATTAGGTTTACCATATTTATAGTCATAAATATGGTAATATCCATAAAAGAAAAAGCCCGACCAATCTAAAAGCCCGTTAAGCTTTTTAATTGATTTAAACCTTTTATTTAATTAATTAACTATTAATTAAATAACTTAACCCTTTTAACTAATTAATTAACTATTAATTAATCCGATAAAATATACCAACTGATATTTTATTTAACTAAATAATAAATAACTATTTATTATTTATTCCTCACTCAAATAATTAATTTATACTTAATTAATTATTTCATCAAACTGGTAAATCCACTTGATCTCTAATTGGTGTGCAGCGGTGTGACCTACTAGTGTCTTATAACATTGGACACGGTAAACCCTGTTATTATCTTGCACATAATCCTAACAGACTCCCACTTGTGCCAGACTAGTAACTGTACTGTTACCATTAGCCTAAGGAGGTCCTAGCCAGACACTTAGGTTAACCAAGTTATAAGATCTCTTACATCCAGAGATACAATTCATGCTTGAATTTGTACACAGGTTCAATCCTTTTGCACACGATATTTCTAAAGTGATTTAAGACATGGAGTGGAGGATTCATTTCTTAAAATCAAGTATTTCTTGACTCTGATTCCGATTGCCTGCAGTAACGGATATTACTAAATAACACCTGTTATTCTATCCGAGCGTGGCCACGCGTTTTCTGCCATTCTTAATCGTCAAGGGGCCCGGAAATATCTCTCCTTTTTGAAAGAGGTGCAAATCCCTTCTTGACTACTTGCATTTGGATCCACGGCTTCCGCTGCATCTAGTCACGTCCCGTATGGCCGCCCTGTTATGGTGCAGCGTTAGTACGTGCTAAGAGTACAACAGTCCTCATGTTTCCAAACCAAGTATCTCAGGTTTGAGGACAACCTATCAAGTCAATGCTTATGACTGAGGCTCCATGAAGCAGACTTGATTACTGGTCACTTCCAATACTCAAACACTCTGATGAGTATCTATAAATACTTGGTCACATCACTTGTGCTTTTATTCTTTTCTTTGAATAAATCATCAAGTATTTATAATAGCGTTAAACTCCCCATTGAAATTCCCATTTCAATAAGTGGCTACGGAATTTTAGATTTCATACAAGACTTTGTAAGAATCACGGATACATTTAAATATGCGAAAAATAGCTAATTTGGAACAGTCATGAAAATAAAACCTCCATTTATTTCTAACACACTGTGAAATAAAACTTTACATGATTACATTGTTTCAAAATTAAACTATAGTAATAATTAATAAACTAAGAACTAGCTACTGGCTTCCAGGTACTGCATCCCAATGGAATTCGCATGTGCCTCATGCTTTACCCTTGCTAGTGGCTTTGTCAGCGGATCTGCGACATTTTCTTCTGTTGGAATCTTGCATATTCTCACATCGCCTCTTCCAATGATCTCTCGGATAAGGTGATATTTCCTGAGCACGTGTCTTGACTTGTGATGTTCTCTCGGTTCCTTTGCTTGCGCCACGGCTCCAGAGTTATCACAGAATATTGGCAACCACTCTGAGATCCGATAGAAAATTCCTTAGCCAGACAGCTTCCTTTGCCGCATCAGATGCTGCAATGTACTCTGCTTCTGTATTTGAATCTGCAATCGTGTCCTGCTTCGAGCTCTTCCATGAGATCGCACCTCCGTTTAGGGTAAAGACGTACCCTGACTGTGACCTGAAGTCATCTCTGTCGGTCTGGAAACTAGCGTTAGAGTATCCGGTGACACTAATTTCATCCTCAGATCCTCCAAAGACCAAGAACATTTCTTTCGTTCTTCTCAGATATTTAAGAATGTTCTTGACAGCCACCCAATGAGGTTCACCTGGATTCTGTTGATATCTACTCGTAACACTTACTGAGTAAGCAACATCGGGCTTAGTACATAACATGGCATACATGATTGATCCAATTGCAGAAGCATATGGAACTGTTTTCATTTTGTCCTGATCTTGACTAGAAACAGGACATTGTGTTTTACTTAACACTATGCCATGCTGCATCGGGATAAATCCTTTCTTGGATTCATCCATCCTGAATTTCTTCAGAATTTTATCGATATATGTACTCTGACTAAGTCCGATAAGCCGCTTGGATCTATTTCTGTAGATCTTTATACCAAGTATATAAGCAGTTTCTCCAAGGTCTTTCATCTGGAAACAGTTGCTTAACCAGCTCTTTACACTCTGTAAAGTTGGTACATCGTTTCCTATGAGTAGAATGTCATCTACATACAAGACCAAGAAGGTTACTATGCTCCCACTGAACTTAGTGTATACACACGGCTCGAACACACTTTTGGTAAAACCAAACTCCTTGATTCGCTCATCAAAGTGTAAGTTCCAGCTTCGAGATGCTTGCTTTAATCCATAAATGGATTTTAGCAGTTTACATACCTTATTAGGATTCTTAGGATCTTCAAACCCCTCTGGTTGTTCCATATAGACATCTTTTGTTAACTTTCCATTCAGAAAGGCTGTCTTGACGTCCATTTGCCAAATCTCGTAGTTAAAATACGCTGAAATGGCCATAAGAATCCTAATTGACTTTAACATGGCCACTGGTGAAAAGGTTTCATCATAGTCGATACCATGAGTTTGCGTGAATCCTTTTGCAACCAGTCTGGCCTTGAAAGTGTGTACATTTCCATCCATGTCGGTTTTCTTCTTGAAAACCCATTTGCGCCCAGCAGCCCTACAGTATTGTGGCAAATCAGTCAACTCCCAAACTTGGTTGTCGTACATGGATTGCATCTCGGCCTTCATGGCTTCCCGCCATTGTTCAGACTCACTGCCTGACACAGCTTCTCCATAGGATGTTGGTTCATTCAAGTCTCCGCTGTCCTGAGAGACTACAACCCAAGATACCTATCTGGTTCTTGTCTTACCCTACTGGATCTGCGAAGGTCTTGTGTTTGCACTTCCTCAATCGGTTCTGATTGAGGTTCAACATTGCTATGTTGAATTTCTGGCTCAACAGTTGGTGCAGTGTTTTCTTCGTCTACTATCTGTAGATCTACATCCTTTCTGGTGTTCTCTAGACTGAGAAACTTTTCTTCCAGAAATTTTCCATTTCGAGCAACAAAAACTTTGTTCTCTTCAGGGTTGTAGAAGTAATATCCCACGGTGGTCTTGGGATATCCAACGAAGAAACACTTGTCGGATTTGGGCTTGAGTTTTTCTGAGGTGGGTCGTTTGACGTAAACCTCACAACCCCAAATTTTTAGAAAAGATATGTTGGGTTTCTTACCCTTCCATAGTTCATATGGAGTCTTTTCTACCGACTTTGTTGGCGCTCTGTTCAGTATGTGTGCTGCTGTTTCGAGCGCATGTCCCCAGAATGATATTGGCAGCGAAGAATGACACATCATCGTTCGTACCATGTCAAGCAAAGTACGATTTCTCCTTTCTGATACACCGTTCATCTGAGGTGTATAAGGAGGTGTAAGTTGGGATACAATCCCACACTCCATTAGATGATTGTCAAACTCATCACTAAGATATTCGCCACCACGATCCGACCGTAAGAACTTGATCCTCTTGTCAAGTAGATTCTGTACTTCATTCTGAAATTCCTTGAATCTTTCAAAGCTTTCAGATTTATGTCTCATCAAGTAGACATAACCATACCTACTGAAATCGTCAGTAAAGGTAATGAAATACCGGTATCCTCCTCTTGCCACATGACTGAATGGTCCACACACATCTGTGTGAACTATTTCTAACAAGTCAGTGGCCCTTTCATTCTCACTGTTGAAAGGTTGCTTTGTCATTTTGCCAGATAAACAAGACTCGCAGTTATCAAAAGGTTTGTATTCGAAATTGCCAAGAAAACCTCCTTTTAGGAGTAGTTTAACGCGTTTCTTGTTTATGTGGCCCAAACGACAATGCCAGAGGTAAGTCTGATCCTCAATATCCTTGGATCGTTTACTTATATGATAGATTTCACTACTGTTGTCTTGTAGATTTACTGTGTATAGACCATTCACGGGTGTAGCTTTAAAATAGAAAATATTATCTTTAAAGACTGAAATCATTTTATAATCATATTTATAATAAAATCCTTGGTCTACTAATAAATCAAAAGACAAAACATTCTTAATCATATTTGGAATATAATAACAATTATCCAATTCCAAAACTAGACCCGAGGGTAAACTAAGACTATAAGATCCTACAGCTTCAGCTATCAGCTGTGTGCCTTCGCCAACTCGTAGGTTCGAACGGTCCTTCCTCAGAGTCTTTCTTCTAGTGAATCCCTGTAAATGATTACAAATGTGGTTACCACTGCCTGTATCAATTACCCATGATTCATAAGAAGTGATTAAGCAATCTATCATAAAGATACCTGGAGCATCGGGTAAACCGATTTCTATCTGGTCGATATTCATCGAGTGCTCGCAAATATCCTCGCTGCCGCATTCTGGCAACTCAGATCTCCCAGCTCATCAATTATATCAGTGTCCATGAGATTTGCAGGTTCGGGTACTGGCTCTAGACTGGCCAGAATATCTTCATGAACTTTATCCACGTCGTTCTTCGGTTCCTTCATGTAGGCACTAGCTGTGTCCTGAACTTCCTTTATGAGGGAAAACCACATGAGATACACTAACTCTTCCTGAGTTATCTTGTACCCCAGACGTGATAAACATTTAAAAAGCCTTCTTATTTCAATAAGATGGTTTTTAACTGACTGACCCTTAAAATAAATTTATTAGACTAGAATCCATATTTCACATGTGTCGGGAAGCATGTGATCATGTCAAACCGACTCATGCGATCTATGGTAGGTAAACTATACCAATCGTATTCTAACTCGAAAACATGACTTCTAGATCATCGGGACATCGGATATATATATAGTCCGTGCATATTTAGTCCCTCTAGTGCATTTTGGCCTGGTACCCACCCAGTGAATAAATAATTACCAAAATAGATTGCACCACCGGGACCTGGACAAACTCTGGCCGGTACCACCTGGAGATAATTCGCAGAGTTTTATCACCCTCCAGTTTCGGTTTGAACACGGGCGTTCATAGTGTGTGCACTTACAACGCTCTATGTACCTTACACCGGAGGTGCCCCTAAAGTGGGTTGCACTTACTAATCTATGATTTTACTAAGGGTCAAAATTGCCAGTTTCCTTTTTCAAAACTTTGAAAAACTGGATCCAAATACTAACTGTATTTGTATCCTTTTATCTTTTAAAACAATCATTCAAAAAGGCAATTTATATTTAATAGCAATTACGTAAATTAAACAACCACGCAATTTAAATATAAAAAGCACAGTCATAGCCTAAACCCTTAAACTAATGTTGTTTTGTGAGCCAACACAAAAACAACGGTCTCAACCCTAAGTGACAAAAGTCTTCATCTTCTGGCACTCCCACTGGCTCCGAGATCCATGGTCGTCGTCTTGTCTTCGTCTTGATAATTAAAGCTAACTATTACAAATGGGCTTTTAATGGCACGCAGGCCTCCCAACTAAACTAATCAACATAATTAAAATTACAAAAGGGTTGTAAATGGCACGCAGGCCTCCCTTATAAAACAGATAAGATTAAAACACAACCACGGGTCTAAAAGGGTTCAGCTATGACTCGATATAATTAAACAAATTAAAATACAACTGGATTTTAATTGGATAATTATAAAACCAAAAAATAATTTAAAATAAATTAATTAAATTTAATCCTGAATCGTTTTAAACCTTATCTGATTAAAAACGATCCTCATCTCGAAGTCTATCCGGAAACGAATCCTAATCGAGACCCGTTAACGATAAGCAATCGAAAGGAACAACGATTTCGATTACCACCGATCCGCCAAAACGTGGCCGTCGATCGGTGGATCTCCATTGCCGACGACGATGATGACGAAATTGCCACCACCGCCGCCCGTACCACCATCAATCGCCGGCGACAGCAGCGGCTGGAGAGCCACCACCGCCGCACGTAGCATTGTTCATCGCCGGCGACAGCAGCAGCTCGAGAGCCACCACTGCCACCCGTCGGTTTTTAGCCGTGGCCGACACCACGCTCACCGCAGCAAACAACCACCACTACCATCATCGATGGCAGCGGCGGACACCACCCGCCTGTGGTGGGGATTCGACGACAGTAGCAATAAAACGCCACCACCGTCGCCGTTCCCCGGCGATAACAACATCGACGCCACCGTTGCCGTTCAACCACCGGCGACAATAACTTAGCGCCACCATCGCCGCTTTGGTCGGCTCACAGCAGCAACAATCAATCGCCACCACCACTCTTCGTGGTGTGGCTTTCGATTTCAGCGGCCACCGCCGCGATCGATGATGGCGGCTTCCGCCACCTCCGCCGATCGACGATTCCAAACCTAGATCCAAACACCACCACCACAAACGGTGGTGTGGTGATGGTCTTTAGCCGCAGCCGACACCGCAACCACCAATCGGGTGGTGCGGCCGGCGTTCACGACAGCCGACGCCGCCACCACAAACGGTGGTGCGGTCGGCTATGGTCTCCGGTGACTGGTGATTCGAGCTTGTTCCACCATGGTTTTTCAATTCGTTAGGTTTACAATAAAAACACGATTTTTATGAAACCTATTTAAACCAACAAACAATTTAAACCTGATCTGTTAGGTTTAGGAAGTGGCTCTGATACCACTGTTGGGAATCGAAGGCTACAAAACATGCACAGCGGAATAAAATTGCCCGATTCCCAATCGAGGATCCAATCCTAAACGCAGACAGACACAAACGAGGGTGTTCCGAAAATTTACCTCTAGTTGTGAAATCACCGGATCGCAAGCAGGGGATACACCGCTACTGACACCTTCACGAGATTAGCTGCTAGTCCACCTCCGGGATTGCCTCAAATTTCGATGGAGTGAGAGGGAGTGAGAGGGTTTCAGGTTTTCTCTGGGGTTTTTCTTTTAGGCTTAGTTTTTTGAATGAATGACAATTGATTAGGTTTACCATATTTATAGTCATAAATATGGTAATATCCATAAAAGAAAAAGCCCGACCAATCTAAAAGCCCGTTAAGCTTTTTAATTGATTTAAACCTTTTATTTAATTAATTAACTATTAATTAAATAACTTAACCCTTTTAACTAATTAATTAATTATTAATTAATCCGATAAAATATACCAACTGATATTTTATTTAACTAAATAATAAATAACTATTTATTATTTATTCCTCACTCAAATAATTAATTTATACTTAATTAATTATTTCATCAAACTGGTAAATCCACTTGATCTCTAATTGGTGTGCAGCGGTGTGACCTACTAGTGTCTTATAACATTGGACACGGTAAACCCTGTTACTATCTTGCACATAATCCTAACATATCCAACCTACTTTGGTCCGACGGGTTGCTTACCACATCACAAAAGTGAAAGGTAAGAGAGATTGATTAACCGATAGGAGTCTGTTTACTAATTGTCAGATAATAAACACACCCAATCAATGAATTCAAGTTGCCTCAGTTAAGACAATAATCATGAATCACAAACAATCATTCAAAAATTCAAAAATCTATTAATTAAAACCACAAATCAAATCATCCTCCAAGTTCATCAAACCATAGCAAACACTATAAGAGTACTAGCCACTAAACATAACTATTGACAAAGAAAACAATAAATATGAACACATGAAGCAGACCATGCAACAGTCGATGATCGGGTACCAGTAAGACGACTCTGGGTTAGCACCGGTGAGGTATCATCGTGTTTAAGCACCGCTCTCCATTGTAGGTTCATACAACTCTTTCCTCCGAACAGTAACTCTAAGCCTCTCAGTATTTTCTGAATATTTTTCTTGACGTTTTGAAATTCAGGCAAAAGGCAGTATTTATAAGAAACTAAGACGTCCCACCTCGCGATCGCGAAGCGGCATCTTCATGATGCGAGGCACTTAAGAAGCCCTAAAAATCTTTCTTGAACATTCTAGAATCTTCCAATTAGGGTTAACTTTTATTTTGCGACGCCAAATGGGAAGTGTGCGACGCCAGATGGAAAACATGAAGGAATATTCTAGAACATTTGATCCTCTCGTGACGCCAGACTATGGTCTCGCGATCGCGAGAGTCTTTTGTCTTCTCAAAATCTCCATTTTCCGTGCTTTTTCGCCTCTTTTCTTACTTTTGCGTTCACGAGCCTTCAAATCCTGCTAAACTGAAAAGCAAAGGTTTTCAAAAGTAAAAAGTACCAGAAATGGGGTAAAATGGGAATAAACATTACAATCCAGAACGACCAAAACATTTATAATTTTGGGGTTATCAATCGTGAAAAGCATTTACAGGATCAAGGGGGTTTAGAAGGAGGTTGGCATCGATTAGGAGGGTAGAGGGGTTGGGGTCGGGATTGTCAAAGTGGGTAATGAGTTAGGAAAGTTGGGGATTAACTTCTCTTCCTTATTTGGAAAAGAAGTTGGAACGGAGAAGATACCAAAATTTGGTCGGATAGATGGGTTTCGGGTGAGTTGTTACATCATAAGTTTGTGATTCTTTGGCATCTTGAAACAAATAAAGTAGTAGTGGTCGAGAGAGGGAGGCAAGAGGGTGAGTGGTCTTGGTGTTGGGAGTGGAGAAGGGAGGAGAAGGGAGCCAATGGGGAAGGGAGGGTGAGTACATCGAACTTATTTCACTTTTGTATGATCGAAAACCAAGGAGGAACAAAAGCGACAAGTTGAAATGGTGAATAGGAGCGGATGGTGATTTATTGTTGAACGAGTTGAAGACAATGGTAGTAGATAAGTTAGAAGCAAATATTGGGGATGAAATGGAAATGATGTGGTCCAAAAAGATATCCATCCTAATTTGGAGGATAAATTTAGGTAAAATTTCAACTCGGGAGGTTCTCAACAAAATGGGTATAAACAAACATTCAATCTTATGCCCACGGTATGAGAAGGAGATATAATCGATTAACCACGAGGTATTCCATTGTGAGGAGGTGAACAAGATGTGGCAAGAAGCAACACGACGGTGGAACATTGAAATCGAAACATTAGCTCGGTGGAGGATCTCTTGACATCGAGCAACGGAGGAGCATAGACTGAGCGGTGTCCAAAATTATGGCTAGAAGTGGTTTTGTATTTTATCTACTTGATATGGTCAAATTGGAACCATATCGTCTTTTAAAAAGAGCAAAGGAAATTGGGTGATTTGTTCTCCGAATTTCAAGATGAGACATTTGAGTGGATCGCAACAAGAGTTAGTAGGACACATATCGATTGGAATTCTGGTTGTCGAATCCAGATAGTGTCATGCGCTGACTGGTTCGTCGAGTCTGTTGGATCAGAACTGAACAAAATATCGAGTACGTGTTTTGAGTTTAAGGGTGGCTGCTGTAAACCGTCCACAATAGGCTTCCATCGAATTGAGTGACATGTTCTAGCGGTGTCATAATTTATGTTGCCGGATGAGGGTAGGCTTGTAGTTTACAGCTTGTAAATTGTTGTTTCCCACTTTGCTTGCTTTAGTTTTGGTGGTCGATGTGTTTCTGTTTTGACATGGTTTTCGGCTTGGTTTGTTTAGAGTATGTGAGTTTTGTTTTTTTCTGTTTCTTGGTAGACCTGTTGTGACCCTGCCGTGGTTGTTCGTATGGTGCTTGTGTATTGGTTGGTTTGGTTTGGTTTGAATAACGTGTTGCCTTTAAAAAAAAGTATGGTATAAGTTAACTTACTGAAACTTTTGTACATTTCTTTACAGCTTAGATAAGCATTTGTGTTTATATGAATTAAAATTAAAATAAACTAAAATAAGAGAGTTGAAGGTTTATGCAAATAAAATAATAAATTTGTAGAACCCAGGTGTTGAGAAGAGTCAGAATCATCTATCTTTAACTGCTTTCTAGTTTAATTTCCTTCCTTTGTAAACAATGATGTTTTGTTATGCCCTTGTTTAGAGGTTTGTAACCTCGGGGGCCTTTCTCGTAACTTTGTTAAACTTCCTTCTACCTATATAAGGTAAAGGATTTCTAGGGTTTTGTGTATGAAATCATAGTTTACCAAATTGGGCAATATCACCATTGTTGAGTTTTTATCAAAGTTCATATTGATTTCATCTTCTTGATAGGATTTCCATCCATTTCTCTTCTCTTTTCATTATTATTGGGACAACAATTGGTATCAGAGCCAAACTTGTTGATTCCTTGGCTTTTGTTTTGATTTTTGAAGAGTTATAAAGGTTTTTAAGTTTTGAGTTTTTCAAAACTTTTGGATTTTCAATCCAAAAGGTGTTTTTAAAGGGCTTAAATTAAGTGTTAAGTGATTCCCCAATGTTTTCTAAGCATTTTCCTACATTTTGGGGGTCTAAACACTGATTTTTTAAGAGGTTTTAAGTGTTTTTAAGAAATTTTTTCGGAGCTTTCTGTGCAGGTTTTCCGCATCGGAAAACGAGAGCTGAAATATCAGCTCAAATTTTCCGAGTCGGAAATTGCTCATTCTCCGAATCGGAGAACTCTCCTTTTCCGAATCGGAAAACTCTGTTTTCCGAATCGGAAAACGAGTCTCTGACTCGGGGTCTTGCTCTTGAGAAGTTTCTCTTTTCCGAATCCCTTTTCCGCACCCACCTTTTCCGAATCGGAAAAGCTGCTTTTCCGCACCCTATTGTTTGAGCCAAATCCGAATCGGAAAACTTCTGTTTCCAAGTCGGATTTCGCCTCTTTGAGCCGAAACTCTTGCAGTTTTGTTTCTCAAATCCGACACTAAGCTTGTTTTTAAAACCTTTTACTTTTACCAAGTTTTCTGTGTCCCGAGGCGCTCGAAACACCAGCTTTTTCAAAACCTTTTCTGTGTTCAAGCCAAGTGAATCGTTCAAGGAGGTCTCATTCCTTTTTAGAAATGTCGAAGGAAATCCTAGGGATTGGTTCCGAAACTCGCCCTCCCGTCCTGGTGATGGGCGAGTACCAGCAATGGAAGCGCCGGATGATACACTTCCTAGACTTGCTCGATGAAAACCTCATGAAGTCAATCCGTGAAGGCCCAGTTCGACCTACCGTCACGGTTGCCGCTGTTCCCAAAACCGATACGTGTCCCGAACTTCCATCATACGTAGTTGAAAAGCCTATTGAGATGTTCAATCCAGAACAAAGGGCTAGGCACCTCGTTGACAAGCGCGCACTGACCCTTCTGATTATGGCTCTCCCCAATGATATGTACGCAAGAGTGGATAGTCTGACAAACGCACGAGACGTTTGGTTAGAAATAGAGCAGCAGATGCAGGGAGGTGACACCGCCCTCGAGAGTCAAAAGGAAAGTGCCCTAAATGCCTACGAAGGCTTCAAAGCCAGGGAAACCGAATCCCTCACCGAGTCTTATCAAAGACTGAACGCCTTCGTGAATGACCTACGAAGACTCGGGGTAGAGAAGTCAAAGTACGAGGTAAATGTTAAGTTCCTGAAGAACCTAACACCGGCATGGCAAAATCTGGCGATCAACTTACAGTTGAGCCGAAATCTGGGGATCATGGGTCTACATGACCTTTTTAGCATGATGGTTCAGCATGAGGAATTCATCACTGGCGGCAAGTTCAAAAATACTGTTGACCCTCTGGCACTCGCGGCAGTGCCATGTGCAGGACCAAACTCTGCTCCCTTCCAGCATCAGCAGTACAACCATTCACCACCTCAGCACTATCAGGAGAACTACAACCAGGAGTTCAACGGGAACTATGGTTCAAACTACCGAGAGTTCGACTCGAACTATGGTCCAAGCTATCAACATTCAGATGATCCACTAATCATCTCAATCTCTGATAATGAACTCTTCCATGTGAATGAGTCTCTTGCCCTCATCACTAATAGCGTACAGAAGCTGAATTCCAACCGTGGATACAACAGACCTAGGTCCTTCTGATATAATTATGATATAATTATGAATATAAATAATTAAACATTGATCTAATGACTAATGTGTGTATATATATACTAGGTACTTCTGAGGGGCCGTGCTGAGCACGACCCACGACAGGTTGATAGGTCGTACGAGAAATGAAAGCAGAATGTTATAATTTGATGGATTACTAAAAGTACGACATTGTAAGGTTTTCAAATGCTATAATTGGAAACGTTACGTACAAATGCAGAGAGTTGAATTTGAAACCCATTGTAGATGCGTATATTATCATTAACAAAAGACATTGTATCGCAGTTACCAAGTTGCAAGTGTTGTATTATTTTATGAGTGAATTAGATTTTGACCCATTGTACTTGCTAAAATACTCAAAAGTTACAGCAAGTTAAGTCTCTTAGTTAAATTGCTGATATATCTGATACGGATTCGGATCAGGCGGCAACCGGCCCAACCAACCCGGTTTGAAGACTTCGTATTTATCTACAATTGTGTTTCCTATTATCTAGGATTAAAAATAAGGAATTATATTCCATTAGTGTTTGAGTTTCCTTCAAAAGTTTCATGCCTATCTTATAGATAGGAGCATTATTTAAATAAGTTTCATGCCTATCTTTTAGATAGGAGCAGTATATAAACAAGTCTTATTTATGGGATTAGATAATTGATTTTGATAAATTAAAAGCATTAAGGTTTTCTTGTTTGAAACCTTGTCTCACGTTACCTGGCTTTGGGTAACGGGTTTATTGCCATCGCTTCCGTATCAAGTGGTATCAGAGCCATGGCAGAATTTTGGAGGAACCACCGTTATACTCACTGTCGATACGCCGCAGGAGGCAACGACGATTATGACCATGATCCACGGGAGGAAGAAATCGTCCGGTTACAACAACGGATCAAAGAACTTGAGCTACGTTACGAACCACGGGAGGAGGAGGTGCGAACCCTGATTACGAATGGCGAAACCCATTCAGAGACGAATACAACTACCACCGTGAGCCCCCGCCTAGGGGTGAGCATAACCGGGTACCCGGCTTTTTTCCATGGAACCGGAACCGGAACCGGCGGTTCCTGGAATAAAGGAACCGGAACCGGAACCGGAACCGGTTAGAGCGGTTCTTAATTTTTTGGAACCGGTTCCGATACCGGGTACCCGGTGACCTATTTTTTTATTTTTTTCAAACATTGCGTACATTATAAATGTAATAAAACCCCAAGTTTAACGAATAAATATGACAAAATATAAAGTACCAACTTAAAAACATAATAATCCGATAAAAACTACACGTAAAGTCTTAACAACAAATAGAAAAAATAGCGAAATAAAACATGAGTCTTGAATCTTGAGGCAAAATGACTTCGATAATGCTTCATGTCAAGTCGTCAAACACCTAATAAGACTCGAAAAAAACAAGTTCATAAAAGATCTAAGTTATGGCAAAAGAAAGTAATTTATTTGAAATATAAAAAATATATATATTTAAAAATACCGGGTACCCGCTGGGTAACGGTTCCAAAATTTTGAGAACCGGAACCGTTTTGACCGTTCCTTATTTTAGGAACCGGAACCTGAACCACTAACACCGGTTCCGGTCCCAGAATCGAAGGTTACGAAGCGATTCCGGTTCCAAAAGCGGGTACCCGCTTTTTATGGTCACCCCTACCCCCACCAATAGATCCGCTCTGATCTCTAGGCGTTCGGGTCGAAATTCTTGTATTCGAGGGACGAGTACAGCCGGATGAGTTTATCGAGTGGATTCATACCGTCGAACAGGTATTCGACTTGCGAGACATTCCGGATAATTTGAAATTCAAGCTTGTGGCGACAAAACTACGCAAACATGCGTCGTTATGGTGGGAACACGTTCGGTAGAAACGACTTCACGATGGAAAATAGAAGGTGAAAACATGGGATAAGATGAAAAAACTCCTCACGGCCAAATTCCTTCCGGCCAACCATCGGCAAGATTCTTACTTGGATTACCACAACCTCAAGCAACATAACTTATACGTCGAAGACTTCATCATGGAATTTGAAAAGCTTCGAATGCGTTGCGGGGTTGATGAGGATGAAGAACAAGTTATTGCACGCTTCCTAGGAGCCCTCAGGTCTGACATATCTGATGTTGTTCAATTACAACCATATTGGACATTTGATGATGTTTGCAGGTTAGTGCATCGAGTTGGAAAACAACAAAAGGGCAAGGCAAAAGTCACCTCGTCAAGACCAGCTACACCAACCCGGACCCCAACAGTCACGCCCACCCCGAACCGTCAGGGCCCAATCAAAGCCGACGGGTCTGGATCATCAGCTCCACCAACAGTTCCGTCTGTGATGCGCTGCTATAAATGTCAGGGCATCGGCCACGTACGACGGGACTGCCCAAATAGGCAGGTCGTTGCCTTTGTGGATGACCCGCTACCCATTTATGACACCGAATGTGAGGATGCAGAAACCGAAGATCCATTAGAAACATTATACCCCGATCGGGGAGAAGCTCTCATCACACAAAGAACTCTTAGCACTGCGGTAGCCAAACCTGATGACGAGACGGTCTGGTTACGAAACAATATATTCCGAACTAAATGTACCTCAAAGGGAAAAGTTTGCACGATGATCATAGACGGGGGAACATGGTGGCAACATCAATGGTTGAAAAACTGGGTCTAGCGATACAAAATCACCCCGACCCGTATCAACTTACGTGGCTAAAAAAAAGGGAACCTTGTGAAGGTAACCCACCGATGTCTTGTGCAATTCTCGATCGGTAACAAATATGCGGACGAGGTCTGGTGCGAAGTTATTCCGATTGATGCTTGCCACATCCTGTTAGGGAGGCCATGGCAATACGATAGGAGAGCTAAGCATGACGGATTCCGGAATATGTATACGTTTAAAAAAGATGGCATTAATATTACGCTCGCACCTTTGGATCCATGAGACTCGTAGACAGAAGCATTAATTGTATCCCGCACAGAATTTTTAGACTACTCTCGCACCACCGGCTCGACACTTGTTCTCGACCTCCTCATTGCCGAGGAAAACCCTATCATCGCTAATACCCCGACCGAGGTACACCCTTTGCTAGCCGAATTCAGTGATGTTTTCCCTGATGAGATACCTGCAGGTTTGCCTTTGATCCGCGAAATAGAACATTGTATTGATTTTCTTCCAGGGGCGAGCATTCCAAACAAACCAACATATCGCATGAACCCGAAAGAGTTTGAAGAACTGCAGAGGCAAATAACTGAGCTCCTTGACAAAGGCCTTATTTGGGAAACCATGAGCCCATGCACCGTTCCAGCCCTTCTCGTACCAAAACAGAATGGTGCCTACCACATGTGCATTGACAGTCGCGCTGTCAACAAAATCACAGTTAAATATCGGTTTCCGATACCCCGTTTTGAGGATTTATTGGATCAATTGCACGACGCCACTATTTTTTCAAAAATTGATCTCCGGAGTGGATATCACCAGATCCGAATGAGGCCCGATGATGAGTGGAAAATCGCGTTTAAAACACGAGATGGCCTGTACAAATGGATGGTAATGCCGTTTGGCCTTTCCAATGCTCCTAGCACATTTATGCGGCTCATGAACCATGTGTTTAAACCATTTATCGGCAAGTGTGTTGTCGTTTATTTCGACGACATCTTGATTTTTAGCAGCGACATACAACAACACCTGCACCATCTTAAGTCCGTTTTCCAGGTATTGCAGGAACAGAAATTGTTTGCAAACCGAACGAAGTGTCATTTTCTTACCTCGGAGGTTGTTTTTCTCGGGTATCTAGTATCGAGTCAAGGAATCCGCATGGATAGTACGAAGGTCTCGGCGATTACCTCATGGACCACCCTGGCATCCCTCCATGATGTTCGTAGTTTTCATGGGTTAGCCTCGTTCTACAGGCGTTTCATCCGGAATTTTAGCACCATAGTTGGGCCCATAACTGATTGCTTGAAAGGAGCTAAATTCCAATGGAGTCCCGCATCGCAAGTTTCCTTCGAGACACTCAAGAAAGAGGTAACACAAGCCCCCGTTTTGACACTACCCAATTTCGATATGGTTTTTCAAGTAGATAGCGACGCATCGGGCGTTGGTATTGGCGGAGTACTCACACAACAAAACCGCCCGATCGCTTACTTTAGTGAAAAACTTAATGAGTGTCGGAGAAAGTATAGCACGTACGATAAGGAATTCTATGCAATAGTCAGAAGTCTTGAACATTGGCGACATTACCTTCTTCCGAATGAATTCATCCTATATTCTGACCATCAAGCTCTGCGGTTTATCCAAGGTCAGGCAAAACTCAACCCGAGGCATGCTAAGTAGGTAGAATTGCTACAAGAATACTCCTTCGTGATCAAACACAAAGCCGGCCATGCCAACTCTGTGGCAGATGCACTTAGTCGACGACCCTCACTCGTAACCACCGTTAGGGCCGATGTCACCGGGTTCGGCTCCATCCGTCACCTTTATCGCGATGATCCAGACTTCCGAGAGCCCTGGGAAAGGTGTCATGAAAGGGCGTTCAATGATTTTCAGAAAAAAGATGGGTATTTGTTTAAGGGCGCTAAATTGTGCGTACCACACTCATCGTATCGTGATGCTATTATACTCGAATGCCACCAGGGAGCGTTAGCCGGGCATTTCGGCCGAGACAAAACCATCACCTTAGTGCGAGAACGGTTTTTTTGGCCAAAGCTCGATAAGGATGTCATGCGGATCTTGAAGCGTTGTCGCACTTGCCATGTGGCAAAAACGCATAGTACCAATCAGGGATTGTACACTCCGTTGCCCGTTCCGTCAGTACCTTGGGAAGATGTGAGCTTAGATTTCATAGTGGGGCTACCACGAACACAGAAACAAAAGGACTCGATCATGGTTGTGGTGGACAGATTTTCAAAGATGGCTCGTTTTCTTCCATGCTCAAAAACCTTCGATGCATCCCAAGTAGCTAGGCTCTATTTCTCGGAGGTCGTACGACTACACGACATACCTAAAACTCTTACTTCTGATCGAGATGTAAAGTTTGTCAGTCATTTTTGGCGCACCTTGTGGAAACGTCTAGGTTCGCGGCTGCAGTTCAGTAGTTCCCATCATCCTCAAACAGATGGGCAGACGGAGGTCACAAATCGAAGCCTCGAAAATTTACTTCGGAGCTTGGTGGGTAAAAATCCAAAGCAGTGGGACACAGCTTTGCCGCAAGCTGAATTTGCATATAATCGGTCGACTCATGGGTCGACGGGTTTTTCGTAATTCTTTGTTGTATATGGTCGTAACACGTTCACTCTAGTTGACCTAGCTCCCTCCAACGATCTAGAATATTATAGTGCTGATGGGGCTGAGGGGGCTGAACAAATTCAAGAGATTCATCGGCAGGTACGTGATCAGATTGTTAAGCATAATTTACAGTACCATACGTGAGTTAACAAGCATCGCAAGAAGGTGGTATTTCAGGAAGGTGATTTGGTTTGGATACACTTACGTAAAGTGTGTTTCCCGTCAGGTTGCTTTGGCAAACTACAACCGCGAGCAGATGGGCCGTTTCGTGTTCTCAAGCGGATTAACGATAATGCTTACAAGATTGACCTCCCGGGCCATTATAATGTATCTGCTACATTCAATGTAGCCGATTTAACTCCCTATGATGGTGATAATGATTCTGGTGATGACTCGAGGACGAGTCCCTTTCAAGTAGGGGAGAATCTTGATACGGAAGCGATGGCAATAAACCCGTTACCCAAAGCCAGGTTACATGAGATAAGGTTTCAAACAAGAAAACCTTAATGCTTTTAATTTATCAAAATCAATTATCTAATCCCATACATAAGACTTGTTTATATACTGCTCCTATCTAAAAGATAGGCATGAAACTTATTTAAATAATGCTCCTATATATAAGATAGGCATGAAACTTTTAAAGGAAACTCAAACACTAATGGAATATAATTCCTTATTTTTAATCCTAGATAATAGGAAACACAATTGTAGATAAATACGGAGTCTTCAAACCGGGTTGGTTGGGCCGGTTGCCGCATGATCCGAATCCGTATCAATATCATTTTTATATTTTGATTTCTTAAAAAAAGTTAAAGATGTATCAAACATAACTTGCTTTTCAATGCATAAATGAACTCAGTAAAAGAATTGGAATGCATAAATATGAAATTAAATAGTAATAAAGATATGTTATATAGGTAGAGAAACGAAAGTAATTTATCCAATAGGAAAAAAAGATCAATCCAAGATAAACATGTAAAGCTTACTTGCTTGTCTTAACAGTCAACACAAGTCCTTCATGTAAAGCCATGCTTGCATGAATGGGAATAGACCATCATTTATGGGTTCTCTCTTAGATGTGACCATGAAATGTAATCTGCCATCATCTACAAAAAGGAAGTAGAGGGAAAACCAACAAATGTAAGTTAGTGATGGTAATCTGCAATGAGAAATGAAAGAAGCTTGGTGATGGTAATCTGCAACCGAGAAAGTAAGTTGGGAGACTGAAGGATTTGTTAAGGCTCGCCTGGAAGTCAACATCAAGATTTATCCACAATGTTGTCCCCTGATCATCCCACAACACACTCGAAATAATCTAATAGGCAGGAACAACCCTGTTCCAAACTAAAAATATCTGATGCATCGTATGCCATAAATCAACACTCAAAAAAATAAATCTGTTCCATCCATCAAAAACCATTACAAACAAAACTCAAAATCTGATCCAACCAAGATAACAAATTCTTGTTTTGATGGAATCAAGAAGCCAAAGTAAACCTTCTAATCCACATTATGACCATATGTTCTAATCCCCAACCTCCATCAAAAACCAAACATAACCAACCTAAACTATCCAACCATGAAGAAAAATCTTTGGACATACGGTTCCAAGTCTCACAACTTATAGTGGGAAGTTCTGTTAATAATAAAACTAATTCTTTTTAAGAAAATATAGGATAAACATGTTGATCAACATTAACACAAACATGGAAATCCAAATCTTTGAGCAAAAAACTATCATGGACCATCATAGAAGAAGTATAAAGAATAAATAAGATAAGAGCATTCTAGAAAACCAAACCATATAGGGTTGTAACTCACCAAAAGTGCTTCAAAGACTCCCAATAAGTCTTGATCTCCCAATGTTCACCAAATACAAGCAGTGAAGCAGCCACAGGTCTGATAAATTAAAAACGAATCAACATAAATGACTTTAGCGCCATCTCCCAAGAAAATAAACCAAATAAAAAATCTATCTTTGAAAATCTGATGATCAAAAAACCAAAACCCAAAACACCTTAAATCGCCATCAAATTACAAATGCGAGACCCAAACCAAGTAACGGCCGGAATATAAAATAGGAAGGAACAGGTAAGGAGCAGCTGCAAAATCAGACCATAAAATTCTGGGCTCATCTAAGCAATTAACATATTCATGGAATGCCTAATGTTTTCAATGTTGATGGTTTTTTGTAGAAGATAATGAATTGTATCAAGCCATTTCTGTTTGTGGTCTTGTTCTTGCACTTGGAACTCTAGAAGACCCTTTGTTGTTTTAACCCCAAAACAGGCATCTTCATTTTCCTTTTCTTTTCTGAATGGCCAAGAGATTTTCTCATTGCAGACACGATAGACAACACCTGAAATTTGAAGTGAAAAAGATAAGGCTTTATGCCTCTATCCATGTTCATCAATTAAAAATTTCATTTTGTTGGTCCTACCAAATGAAGTCCCTTTCACTTGATGCAAAGAGGAACAGAGGTGAGACACACAAAATGGATCATGGAAGAAAGTACTATAAATGAATATTACCTATAAGTACCTTGAAAATGTTGGAAAATTAAATGATAATTGTGGCTTTACATTATGGTCGCAAGATTTGTAGAACTGAAGAAAAAGATTGCCTTTATTCTTTATGAAAAAGTCCCCTCCAACACGATTGCTATTGAGTTTGATGATAACCTGCCATTAGCACTTTCTATGAGAATTTTGCCATAATTTTTATTTTGATCAAAACATGGATTGGAGTAGTTGCTCTTGGTTTGTCTGATTTCTTAAAACTAACTTGGGCCTTCTTGTTTATGTAGATGGATACATGCTTCTAGTGTAACCCTTCTGACATCCACTATACCGGTTAAACTCCATCAAAGTACGTTAGGCTTCCATTGAATAGGCTCGCTTTCTAATACAGATAGCGTAGATCTCAACCATAGGTTGTTAAATAATGGTCTTTAATCTTAACAAAGCATTAGGTATATACAGTTGGGTTCCGTCTCCGATGAGAAGTTGAGGTTACGATGAGAAGCGTAAGAGGTGGTTATCTGCCGTTGGATGTGAAATGAACGAACTTAGGATGAGATGCATTGAGATAAGATGCACCCAATCAATTCCCTTCTAAAGAGCAATTCATAGGAGGGATGACATTAAAAGTGATCAATGGTTCGTATCCCATATAAACCTCAACTTTTCACGGGAGCCTTTGCCTAGGTATGTATATACATTAATAGTAGATTCTTTCTTTGATCTTTAACCCACCATTCATTTGTGTTACCCACAAATATACTAATCTTTGTACTAAAAATAAGAGAATAAACAATAAAGAAGCTATTATGTGCTTCGGATATGCCAAATAGATATGAATTATGTCGAGATAATTTCAGAAAACTTGGAATGTAGGGGTACTATGAAGTGTCTCATGGTGGTATTTAACAGTTGTCAAACTTAGGGCAAATAATTTATTTTCTCCTCTGTAAAATGGCAGGGCCAAACAATTTTCTTCTTGCATGTTTATCTTGAAGTCTACATTGAACTCTTTCTCATTTGATCATTTTCTACCCATTTTCCTTGGAGGAAACCTTAGAATAAACAATAAAGAAACTACTATAGTCTATAAAGATTACCTCCCCTGCATTTGTATGTATATATATATATAAGAAAGGAAGATTATTTGATGATGTGCCAAAATTATCAAACCCATTGCTTTAATTAGCCATAGTCAAAACTCTATCCCGCATCATGGATGTCTAGCATTTTGATTGTCAAGTTCAGTGACTGCAAGAATTCTTTATACAGGATCAAATACTTCCATCAACACCATATAAAGAGTGAAATGTCTGGTAATTAAAATCACACCTGCATTTCTTATGAAATAAGGGTTTTGAGTGAGGTAATTACCTAAAAAATCCAGTGATTAGGAATAGTGTGTAACGTCGAACTCGGCTGAAACACCTACGAATTCTGTTTTCGTATTGTCAATCGATCGAGAGGATCTGCTGCGTGTGTTGTAGGGGTATTATTCAGGTGGGTGGCGCAGTGGCTTCCGGTGACTTCACATCTCTCCGGTCACTTGACTTCATGTAGGGTTGGTAAAAAGTCGCTCTGGAGATTCTCCTCTCAAATCTAAGGAGGTGATGATGTGAGTAAGAAAAAGGGAGAGAGAGAGAGGGAATAACGTGGCTGCTGTAGATGGTGATGATGTGTCCTGAATAGCTCCATGTGGCCTGTAGAGAATTAAACGTGTGTGGTGCGGGTAAGGAAGAAAGGAAGTAGACGCGCTCATGCGTGAAAGAAAACGCGCCCTCTAAAAGCCCCATCCTTTCTTATATAGATAAGATATATTGAGGACTTAACATTCATATTAAATACATGGTATAAAAGATATCGGATTCATCAAGCTTAGTTGGATTCAAAGGACCTTAACGCAATGCTTACGGTTAATTTCAACCAAATACTTGCAGTTTGAAAATCTTACAACTCAATTAAGTATCAAGTTACTTCAAGTTTGGTTGGGTTGAGTTATTTCGAGTTGGGTTAGTCGAGGTAGTCGTATTTTTTGTGCACACCTAATTGTAATTTACAATATAAAGAAACTAATGAAGCAGAATACACACAAACATTTTTTATTTGTTTATTGTTATTATTATGTTTTTTTTTTGGGGGGGGGGGGGGGGGGGAGGGGGTGGTGCACGCACACACATATAAGTTCAAAGTTTAAATAATAACACGTTTGTAAATTATTACATGCCCATGATATGTGTCGCAAAAAAGGCAAAAAGAACTACAAACGATTATGTAAACCAATAGGACCACACCCAAATAATATATTTGCTTCAATTTATAATAGACTAACATTAGAACTATGATTGATGGTTAATAATTATTTTTGAATAATAAATGTAAAGTATGTGTTATATGTAATTAGGGAAAAGTACACCAAAATGTATCCAACTTGTCACGTTTTATCATTGTATGTACTCAACTTTAAAACTTACCATTTAATGTACCGAACTTGCTAAAACTTGCCATTGTATGTATCAGGTAACTTGTTACCTACAAAACGCTGACGTGGAATAAATTATATCTGATCTGGAATTTATCTTTTTATTTTGAAAATGAGTAAACTGCAAATTTGGTCCATGAGGTTTGCAAAAACCAACTAATTTGGTCCCTAAGGGTTAAATTGTACAAAAACCAACAAATTTGGTACTTGAGGGTTAAATGTATAAAAAAACAAAATGCACACACTCTCTCTCTGTCTCTCTTACGACTCAAAGGCGTCTCCGGCATCGTCTCTGGTGACGTCTCTGGCCACACCATCTCCGGCATCTACCTTCGTCTCCGGCATCATCAACCTTCAACCCACCCTCTGACGACCTCTCTCTCCTCTCTCTCTCTCTCTCTCTCTCTCTCTCTCTCTCGTTCCACCTTCAAGGACGTCTCCCATGGTGGTGGTGATGGGTAGGGTGTTTCCCTAATTCCGGCCACACCACCCCGTAACCACCACATCTCGATCTGGCGAAATTGATTTTGCAAACCTCATGGTCCAGATCTGGCGAAATGGATATGGGGGTTTTCTTGATTTGGTGGTGGTAGTTGGTTTAGAGTCAGTAGTGGTGGTGGTGGTGGCGGTTTGGTGGCAGCAGCAGCGGTCGCGACGGTAGTAGTGGTGGTGGTGGTGGTTTGAAGTCAGTGATGATGGTGGTGGGGGTTTGAAGTGGTGGTGGTGGTAGTGGGGGGTTTGGTAGTGGTGGTGGTGGTGGTTTGAAGGTAGTGACGACGGTGGTGGTGGTGGTTTGAAGGCAGTGACGGTGGTGGTGGGGGTTTGAAGTGACGGTGGTGGTGGTGGGGGTTTGGAGGCAGTGGCGGTTTGGCAGTGGTTTGAAGGTAGTGATGGTGATGGTGGTGGTGGTTTGGAGGTGGCAGCGGTGGTGGTGATGGTGGTGGTAGTGGTGGTTTGGAGGTGGGTTTGGTTTTTCAAAAGATGCAAAACAGGTCCTTGGACCCAAACAATAAACCAAGGGGACAAAACTTGTAATTTACTCAAACAATAATGACATGGCATCCTATGTGGCATCACATGTGGCAATTTTACCCGTTAAGGGCTGAGCAGGTCATCCAATACACACAATGGCAAGTTTAACAAGTTCGATACATTAAATGGTAAGTTTTAAAGTTGAGTACATACAATGATAAAACATGACAAGTTGGACACATTTTGGTGTACTTCTTTTTTGGGAAGGTTCACCTAGACTTTGGCCAGACTACATCCTTGGCAATTTTTACCGAAAGCTAAAGCATGCTCCCTGGGATTAACATTCAGTGGCCCCTGGTTGCTCACCCCCGGATTCGAACTTGGGTGGGGTTTTCCCCAACACCAAGCCTTAACCGATAGGCTGCCCCATTGGGGTTAATTACAAAATGTTATCTGTAATTATGTATAATTATATTAATGTTTTAAGATAATTCTATAACTATTACAAATACTAAACCTTATTTGATTTATAGATTGTTGTGATACATTCCATATAAATAAAGGATGATAAAGCCAAATTAATTTTAAGTGATTCAAATTCAATCTTTAAGATTTGACAATTAAATACCTAAAATAAACATTTTTTTGTAATACACTTTTACACACTATTGGATTAGGGTTTTGGGCCAGCACCCGCTGGAAGTTTAAAGGCGTGTTCAAACTAGGTTTATTGATTAGAAAAAGCTTTCTATTTTATGAAACAAAAAAATCTGTTGCATTTTACGATTACAAAAATTCTATAAAAACCCTACCAACTCCATTTTACCGAATTGAGATAACACATTTATCAAATGTGATAATACATATGAGGGTAGTTGGTGGTGTGTAGATGTCTTGGCTGCCTTAGCCCACGGCTTAAGTCGTGTCAAAGATCGTTTGTTTATTTAATTCAGTATCACATATGATGAATTATCATATCACACATGAGGATGCCTAGTGGTTCGCCGACAACATGCCCGCAACTTAGGCCTCACTAAAGATTGTTTGTATCTTTGATTAATTATCACATGTTTATCATATGTGATAGATGATGAAATCATATGTGACTGACTATGGTAAAAGGTGTTCTCACGTTTTTGTAAAAGAAAAGTTTGCTTGCTTGAACCATTCCTTACACACACACACAAGAAGAATCATGCGAGAAGTTCTTATATATGATTACACGCTCTTTGGGTGTGTTTATTAGATATATGCATTGTCGACGTGACATGTTTTTAATCATATATGATTAAAAGAGTGGTTTGGTTGGTTTTCCATTAAATCCTGTGTGAATAAAGCAGTATGTGTAGATTGAAAGGATTTTGTTTGGGAGAGTTTTCGTAGATGGAATGAACATGTTTTTTAACCGGGAGAAACATGTTTGGCAAAAGTTGGCTTTCTGCATAAAGTTCCTCCTAAAAGTTTATTGAATAAGCCATTTTCTATATCGTTAAGCCTCTATCAAACAATTATGTATAGCAAACTAACTAAGTTATGAGTCTCATTAAGCTTATTAAGCTGCTAACAAACATACCTTAAGCTTGTATATCATGTATGATATCACACTTTTCATATTCTTACAAAATATTTAGCTTTTCAAATCAACTTGCATCTCTCTCTCTCTCTCTCTACATATATATATATATTAATTTTGAACTTTAATTCAACATTTAACATCCCTAACTTTTTTTTTGTGGGTATTTTAATACTATTCATGAGGTAAACCAATTATTAGATAAATTAGAGAAGGGTGAAGGTTTTATTGGGCTCAAATCATTCTTAACTCTTAAGCCCCAAGTGAGTGCTGGTTTATTTGTTACTATTATAATAATGTTACCATTAGAGTAAAATACATATTTGGTCTCTTTAATTACTAAAAAATAACACATTTTCATCTTTCAGTTTTAAAATTACAGGACAACCATATTGGTTTACAGAAAAAGTATGGATTTCAACCCTCCATCTAATGGCCCTTCAAAACTTCACCAAGTGTAACGTAGTTTGTTATTTAACATTTTTTCATCTTTTACTCAATCAAAATATGTTTTTAGACTTTGGTCTTCATGTTTTTGACTTGGTAAAGAACAAAGAATTAACAATATAACAAAAAAATGCCTGTCATTGAACATGACTTTTTAACGAGTTTATGAGTCCACAAGATTCCTCTATTTTGCTTTTATTCAAGAAGTTATATCAACACATACAGACACAAAAATCCTCGACTTATTTGCCGAATAAAACACACAGTTTTTAATGGAAGGAGGCAGCATGTAAATTGAAGAGAACAATTAGGTTTAACTAATTCCATTTCTTAATGAAAATACACTTCTAGGCTACTGTGATACTCTGTTTGCATTTTTGTTTCTAAAAGATATAGGACAAAGAAATGGCTAGATTCATGAGCTTGTGGCATTATGTATATGTATACTTACATACATAGTGTTGTACCAAAATATATATCACACATGAATGCATGTTTGGTGTATATGCATACATCATACATGTATAGCAAGACTTATCGCGCTATCATGCATACATATATGGAAGATATATGCATAGTGATAACCTTCTAATTCTAGTTAGCGTGCACTTATATTCTACAAATCTGAACTTGCTTTCGAGAGGTCAGACGTTCTCCCAGGCTTTAGAACCCCATCGAGAGTAATGCAACTATGAATATCATCGAGAGTTCAAAGAACACCATGCATTGATGGGTGGTGAGGTATAAGTTATTTGGAAGAACCATATTCGAGTACCAGGCGCTACGGCACTACGACGCTGAACCAGATTCGGATACCCCTCCCCAGGCCTTCCCCTATCTTTTTTAAACTCTTTCACGTATAAGCTAAATAGAATTTCTCACCCAAACTAACCCTTCCCCCTTGCTACCTATGAAACCTTCTAGACCGACCCTCTACTAACTACTTACCACTCACTTGTACAGCTAATACTAGGGTATAACATAATTTTCAATTGCTAGTATTTTTGTTGCAATACATATAGCAAAATGGAATTTTAGTTCAAGAAAGACAAAACAAAAACTTAAGCACACATGCATGTCTTGCCACATATACTCGTAATGTAAAAAGCAGAAGGAAAGAACAAGCAGAAACAGTTTTACTTTTAGAGCCAGTCCCTGAAAACATAAGTTTTGTCTATTATATATCTGCAACATACAAGCTTCTAGGTGTTCAGAGAAGGTTCCAGTCCAGTTATGTGGGAAGTTTTGCACAAAGATTCCATGAACATGATGCAGATGGATCAGTCAACACAGCTTATCTTAGGGAGCTTTATAATCGAAATGATCCAAAGGCAGTCATAAGACTTTCTAAAAGTCGGCCTTCCATGGACTCTAATCTATCAGCACTTAAAGAATATGTGAAGGCCCTGGTCAAAGTTGATGGATTAGATGAAACTGAGTTACTTAAGACATTGCAAAGAGGTGGTGAGCCAAGTAAGTTTACTAATGTGGGAACTGTTTTAAATTGTTAGTTGACCCTGTATAAATAGAGTACGGTAAGTGGGCTGGACAGTTAAGAATACTGCATGCAGGAAACGCTTATTAACAGGTCACAATGTTAAAACTAAGAGGGACCCAATTAAACAATAAAGCATCATTCTTGCTCAAGTTGGAACATAGGTATTTATCATGCTAAACTTTGTATAGAAGCAATCAATTTTTGTCACAAAATCAACTAGTTGATACTAAAAGCAATTACGAACGTAAGCACTTATAGGACAAGTGTTTAAAAGCACATCTCATGGTTAAGGTAATACAAGCAAATGTATTACCCAAATCATGGTTAAGTTTCCGTAGTAACACGGTCTCTAATCTTCATCCGCAACACCCACCCTAGCCTGCACCCCGAAAATCTCATCCTCTACATTTCCTTTACCAGCCGTCTCTTTCATCTTCTTCTTTTGCGGAGATTGACCATCATCTTCTACTATCACAATCACAAGGAAAAAGATTTCAAATCAGACCAATTGCTTGAATTCAAAATTAAGGCTTCAAGCCTAAATATAAAAACAACAACAATTTTATGATTACACAAGTTCCTAACACATAATAGAAAGAAAAGACATTTTACATACCAGGAATCTGTGGAGCCTCCAACAATAACCCAACAACGAAATCATCAAGCGTAAAAACCTCATCCTCCACAACATCCGTAACTAACAACTTGGATTCAAGTTCAACACCAGACATATATCTAAGTGGTTCCATTGCGTTTCTCAAGTTTGTCAAGAAAAACTCAAGCTTTTTAACAACTTCAGAGCCATCGGACCAAATTGCTGCCACAACTAGATGGCATCCATAAGACATGTGTTTTAAGCAAACTACAAAGCATCGATATGACCTATTCCCACACGGGTCTGGCAGCAGACCCTATAGTCCTCTTTTTACTAGCACAGGAATGTCATTGGAAAAGAATGTTTTGTTTTCCGTAAAACATTTTCAACAAGTCCCTCACCTGCTGCTAAACCACACCACTCGATAGCACAAATGTAATACCGTGCAAACCACTTATCATCTAAACCAAGTCATACGTTCCCCAAATCTATCGGAGCAGTTTCTGGTTTAAAATAGCAAAGACTGCCTAGATTAGCATAATCAACTGTTCTCCAAACGATCACAGAATTTAGAGAACACTCCTGACGCACTACTTCAAGACAATCCACAAACTCGAGCTCTAGCCTCTCATGCACATGTGTCTTACTAACCATGCCCCAAATTGGTAACAACCCCATAGCCTATATAGCCAAAAGATAAAAACCCAATTAGATTTCATATATAAACAATAAATGACAGTAAATGATAATCACTTTACACAAACAATCAAATAAAAACCCCCAAAATAAGTACAAACCTTTAATTGCATGCACAAGCTATGAAACAATAAAAAGGAAAAACTAAATATCAAATCAGTGAAATTTTTTGGAATGCTGGAACTACTACCACAAACAACAAAATCCTAATTACAAGGACAATAAATTTTTAAACAACAAAATCCAAATTACAAGTACATAACGAAATGAAACACAAAGATAGTTAATTGAAAAATAGTTAACATTGCTTAAATGATTGAACACCAACAATCATACATCAGATTTGGAGGAAACACAACTAATAAAAAAATCAACTACCACTAAATGAAATATGAAGATAGTGAACATAATTCAAAGTGACTGAATACCTACATTCATACATAACCAATACAGATCTGGAGGAAACACAACTAATGCAAGAAATAACCAACTATAACTAAATGAAATAGGTAAGATGATGAACATAATTTAAAATTACTGAATATCTATATTTATACATCATAAATATAGATATGGAGGAAACACAACTAATTCAAGAATTAGAATCATTATTGAAATGATGAAACTACTTAAAATTAGAAATGTAACCAACACTGGATAGAGAAATCGTTTTTATAGAATGAAACCTAATTCAAAATTATTGAATACCTATATTCATACATCATAAATACAGATATGGATGAAACACAACTAATGTAAGAATTAGAATCATTATTGAAATGATGAAACTACTTAAAATTATAAATGTAACCAGAACTGGATAGAGAAATCGTTTTTATAGAATGAAACCTAATAATTTCAAAAACAACTCACCATCAAAGTAGTATGGCCATTATCGCTCGTAATAAACAGTGATTTGTCTAGGCATTGATTTTGAAAATCGAGTACACCTTTGAAGAAACGAAGACTGCATTGAAGCTACCTGTAACAAGCTGTAAAATAACATACTTGATTGAAAAATAATACCAATAATATTATATATGTATTTTACCATTAGGACTAGAATGATACTTGAATTATGAAGTTGGAATTACTTGGAAAACTTAAAACTGAAGGTCATGTGTTTAAATCAAGAATCAAAGAATCTATGTTGACCCTCTCCATATTTTGATACATCTTTTAGGTTTAACCCTAACAGTTTCTTCCATATCAACCACATTTTCCTAGGATTATTAATTATTGACGTAATGACGAGTAACATCTTTTTCGCTTGAAAAAAGAATTGATTGTTCTTTTTTTTGCTTATGATTAAATCTAAAATCACAAAATATGAAGAACTTCATTATTTAGAATTCAAAACAAATTAATATGCCTTAAAACAAATATAAAATCTTCAACTTAAAACACCATTTGAATCGCTACAGGTGAATCTTGTTTGGCCAAAAAAAAAGGTTTGTTTTAATGGTTCTAGAACCTTTGAATGATTTTATATATTGGGTCTCCCCAATGACACTAGTTTCATTCTAAACAATTACCAAACAACCATATTTTATTTTACACTATATCATAAGAGTCTCTTAATTATTTTGACAACTTAATCATTCTAGAACAAACCAATTAACAATTATCAAACAACCCTTAAATAAGTAACTTGGTTAATTAAATTGGTTATTATATTTACCTAAAAGAATCTAAAATCAAAAACCAATAACTAATACTAATAAATAACTAATTAAGTTAATAATTGATAAACAATTAATTAGTTTTTCCATAATATTAATTAATAATTAATTATGTTATGTTGCTACTTGATATAGAATTTGGAGTAATTTGAAAATAGCTTAGTCTTTGCTTAGTGGAGGTGTCAGCAACAACCATCTTTAGAGTCTGGATCAAAAACTTTTGGGGAGGGCTCTCTTATATTGGCATTTAATATCATTTTTTCTTTGTATAATAGTCTAATAGATTGAAGATAGATGGAATGTTAGGGGTTTGGCACCGGCATTGCCCCCCATTATCTACGCTATAGGCAACAACTTCTTCTTAAGGGCATCTCCAATGCATGACACTTTAGTGTCATGGAATGCCACATCAGCATTCCACTCACCATTCCACTCTACCATTTAACACCCAACACTCCATCACACTAATAGGTTTAATGGATTTCCACGTCATCATATATATAATTTTACTAAAATATTTAAAAATCTACAAAAAATAAAGAATAATACATTAAAATAAAAATTAATTTAAATTAAAATACATTTAATGTAATCTATTTTGAAATTAATATAATATTTTATTCTATATTTTATTTTTATTAATTTAAAGAAAACAAAATTAAAGATAAATTAAAAACTGAATTATAATTAATAAACTAGTTAAACCCTAAAAGCAACAATCTTACTCATATTTAGGATTCACGAAATCAAATTTAGGGAGTAATAATCACTATAAAATCGATAGACAATAACAGAAATCATAAAACAAGAAAAACAGCTTAAAATGTGAAGGAAAAAAATGTTAATATCACCTTATAATCGGTGAACACCTCTTCAAGGGATTGTACATACTTCATGCACGATTCGCAAGTTTATTCATTGACGACTAACTTAAGACCGCACCTCGCTAACATAACACCAGTAACCTTCTTCCAGAATTTCTTATCCTTCATATTTCCCAAGTTGTTCTCTCCATTGCAATGAGATTCTAGAATATTTAAGAGCTCATCATGGTGGGATTTCCATGTTTCCTACAAGAAAATATTTTCTTTCAAATGATTTGTTATTCAAAATATGTTATTTCAATGTATTGTCTGTTCAAAAACCCCAACAAACTACACCATTTGTACAAAAAAACAACCCTATCCAACAAATTCAATATTTTTATCTCTAAAAACGTTCAAAGTTAACATCCCAATCATCACCATATTTGATTCACATCCCAAACAAACATCTTTTATTTCCACCAGGGACTGCATTTTTTTAATTTCCTACCATAATCAAGTATTAATTGAAACTATTACCAAACAGAATTTGAGAGCTAACCACCAGATTTAATTAACATTTTGAAAATTTGATTCATAATAGTAACTAACCAGATTTGGTCTTATATTTGATGAAGAACACGCTGATGAACTCGTCGCTGATGAAGAACACTGATGAAGATTTGGATAGGAACAAATTGATTCCTCTTTGTTCATATTTACTATAAAACTCAAAGTCAAATTGACTTAAATTGATATCGTTCACCTACAACGATATCGGGAATGAAAGAAACATAAAAACCTGTTTTGATTTGATATGAAAGAGCTGGGGCCCAGAGAGAGAGAGAGATAGAGAGATTCCATTCCTATAAACCTATAAACATAAATGAGTTGCAAATTGAATTTATTAGATTCCATTTCTATAAACCTATGTGGAGGTGTCAGCAACAACCATCTTTGGAGTCTGGATCAAAAACTTTTGGGGAGCGCTCTCTTATATTGGCATTTAATATCATTTTTTTTCTTTGCATAATAGTCTAATAGATTGATGGTAGATGGAATGTTAGGGGGCTTGGCACCGGCATTTGCCCCCATTAGCTACGCCATAGGCAACAACTTCTTCTTAAGGGCATCTCCAATGCATGAGACTTTAGTGTCATGGAATGCCACATCAGCATTCCACTCACCATTACATTCTACCATTTAACACCCAACACTCCATCACACTAATAGGTTTAATGGATTTCCACGTCATCATATATATAATTTTACTAAAATATTTAAAAAACTACCAAAAATAAGGAATAATACATTAAAATAAAAATTAAATTAAATTAAAATACATTTAATGTAATCTATTTTGAAATTAATATAATATTTTATTCTATATTATATTTTTATTAATTTAAAGAAAACAAAATTAAAGATAAATTAAAAACTGGATTATAATTAATAAACTAGTTAAGCCCTAAAAGCAACAATCTTACTCATATTTAGGATTCATGAAATCAAATTTTGGGAATAATAATCATTATAAAAGCGATAGACAATATTAGAAAGCATAAAACAAGAAAAACAGCTTATAAAGTGAAGGGAAAAAAAATGTTAATATCACCTTATAATCGGTGAACACCTCTTGAAGGGATTGTACATACTTCATGCACGATTCGCAAGTTTCTTCATTAACGACTAACTTAAGACCGCACCTCGCTACCATAACACCAGTAACCGTCTTCCAGAATTTATTATCCTTCATATTTCCCAAGTTGTTCTCTCCATTGCAATGAGATTCTAGAATATTTAAGAGCTCATCATGGTGGGATTTCCATGTTTCCTACAAGAAAATATTTTATTTCAAATGATTTGTTATTTAAAATATTTTCTTTCAAAGTATTGTCTGTTCAAAAACCCCCAACAAACTACACCATTGGTACAAAAAAAACAACTCATCCAACAAATTCAATATTTTTATCTCTAAATAAGTTCAAAGTTAACATCCCAATCATCACCATATTTGATTCACATCCCAAACAAACATCTTTTATTTCCACCGGGGACTGCATTATTTTCATTTCCAACCATAATCAAGTAATAATTGAAACTATCACCAAACAGATTTTGAGAGCTAACCACCAGATTTAATTAACATATTTTAAAATTTGATTCATAATAGTAACTAACCAGATTTGGTCTTATATTTGATAAAGAACACGCTGATGAAGAACACGCTGATGAAGAACACGCTGATGAAGAACACGCTGATGAACTCGTCGCTGATGAAGAACATGTTGATGAACTCGTCGCTGATGAAGAACACTGATGAAGATTTGGACAGGAACAAATTGATTCCTCTTTGTTCATATTTACTATAAACTCAAAGTCAAATTGACTTAAATTGATATCGTTCACCTATAACGATATCGGGATGAAAGAAACATAAAAACCTGTTTTGATTTGATATGAAAGAGCTGGGGCCCAGAGAGAGAGAGATAGAGAGATTCCATTCCTATAAACCTATAAACATAAATGAGTTGCAAATTGTATTTATGAGATTCCATTCCTATAAACCTATGCGTACATTAGCAGGCACTCCGACCCAGAGCGCCCGACCCATTACCCAAACCCAGCTTCTTCCCTCTCTCTTTTGACCCAAACCCGACCAAAACCCAGTGTTGACCCCCCTGTCCTTCACGCCGGGTGATTCCTATACCCAATTCCCATTTTACATATTTATCCCCTGAACTTTTCAATATCTAATACTAATAAATAACTAATTAAGGTAATAATTGATAAACAATTAATTAGTTTTTCCATAATATTAATTAATAATTAATTATGTTATGTTGCTACTTGATATAGAATTTCGAGTAATTTGAAAATAGCTTAGTATTTGCTTAGTGGAGGTGTCAGCAACAACCATCTTTGGAGTCTGGATCAAAAACTTTTGGGGAGCGCTCTCTTATATTGGCATTTAATATCATTTTTTTTCTTTGCATAATAGTCTAATAGATTGATGGTAGATGGAATGTTAGGGGGCTTGGCACCGGCATTTGCCCCCATTAGCTACGCCATAGGCAACAACTTCTTCTTAAGGGCATCTCCAATGCATGAGACTTTAGTGTCATGGAATGCCACATCAGCATTCCACTCACCATTACATTCTACCATTTAACACACAACACTCCATCACATTAATAGGTTTAATGGATTTCCACGTCATCATATATATAATTTTACTAAAATATTTAAAAAACTACCAAAAATAAGGAATAATACATTAAAATAAAAATTAAATTAAATTAAAATACATTTAATGTAATCTATTTTGAAATTAATATAATATTTTATTCTATATTATATTTTTATTAATTTAAAGAAAACAAAATTAAAGATAAATTAAAAACTGGATTATAATTAATAAACTAGTTAAGCCCTAAAAGCAACAATCTTACTCATATTTAGGATTCATGAAATCAAATTTTGGGAATAATAATCATTATAAAAGCGATAGACAATATTAGAAAGCATAAAACAAGAAAAACAGCTTATAAAGTGAAGGGAAAAAAATGTTAATATCACCTTATAATCGGTGAACACCTCTTGAAGGGATTGTACATACTTCATGCACGATTCGCAAGTTTCTTCATTAACGACTAACTTAAGACCGCACCTCGCTACCATAACACCAGTAACCGTCTTCCAGAATTTATAATCCTTCATATTCCCCAAGTTGTTCTCTCCATTGCAATGAGATTCTAGAATATTTAAGAGCTCATCATGGTGGGATTTCCATGTTTCCTACAAGAAAATATTTTATTTCAAATGATTTGTTATTTAAAATATTTTCTTTCAAAGTATTGTCTGTTCAAAAACCCCCAACAAACTACACCATTGGTACAAAAAAAACAACTCATCCAACAAATTCAATATTTTTATCTCTAAATAAGTTCAAAGTTAACATCCCAATCATCACCATATTTGATTCACATCCCAAACAAACATCTTTTATTTCCAACGGGGACTGCATTATTTTCATTTCCAACCATAATCAAGTAATAATTGAAACTATCACCAAACAGATTTTGAGAGCTAACCACCAGATTTAATTAACATATTTTAAAATTTGATTCATAATAGTAACTAACCAGATTTGGTCTTATATTTGATGAAGAACACGCTGATGAAGAACACGCTGATGAACTCGTCGCTGATGAAGAACATGTTGATGAACTCGTCGCTGATGAAGAACACTGATGAAGATTTGGACAGGAACAAATTGATTCCTCTTTGTTCATATTTACTATAAACTCAAAGTCAAATTGACTTAAATTGATATCGTTCACCTACAACGATATCGGGATGAAAGAAACATAAAAACCTGTTTTGATTTGATATGAAATAGCTGGGGCCCAGAGAGAGAGAGAGATAGAGAGATTCCATTCCTATAAACCTATAAACATAAATGAGTTGCAAATTGAATTTATGAGATTCCATTCCTATAAACCTATGCGTACATTAGCAGGCACTCCGACCCAGAGCGCCCGACCCATCACCCAAACCCAGCTTCTTCCCTCTCTCTTTTGACCCAAACCCGACCAAAACCCAGTGTTGACCCCCCTGTCCTTCACGCCGGGTGATTCCTATACCCAATTCCCATTTTACATATTTATCCCCTGAACTTTTCAATATCTAATACTAATAAATAACTAATTAAGTTAATAATTGATAAACAATTAATTAGTTTTTCCATAATATTAATTAATAATTAATTATGTTATGTTGCTACTTGATATAGAATTTCGAGTAATTTGAAAATAGCTTAGTATTTGCTTAGTGGAGGTGTCAGCAACAACCATCTTTGGAGTCTGGATCAAAAACTTTTGGGGAGCGCTCTCTTATATTGGCATTTAATATCATTTTTTTTCTTTGCATAATAGTCTAATAGATTGATGGTAGATGGAATGTTAGGGGGCTTGGCACCGGCATTTGCCCCCATTAGCTACGCCATAGGCAACAACTTCTTCTTAAGGGCATCTCCAATGCATGAGACTTTAGTGTCATGGAATGCCACATCAGCATTCCACTCACCATTACATTCTACCATTTAACACCCAACACTCCATCACACTAATAGGTTTAATGGATTTCCACGTCATCATATATATAATTTTACTAAAATATTTAAAAATCTACCAAAAATAAGGAATAATACATTAAAATAAAAATAAAAATAAATTAAAATACATTTAATGTAATCTATTTTGAAATTAATATAATATTTTATTCTATATTATATTTTTATTAATTTAAAGAAAACAAAATTAAAGATAAATTAAAAACTGGATTATAATTAATAAACTAGTTAAGCCCTAAAAGCAACAATCTTACTCATATTTAGGATTCATGAAATCAAATTTTGGGAATAATAATCATTATAAAAGCGATAGACAATATTAGAAAGCATAAAACAAGAAAAACAGCTTATAAAGTGAAGGGAAAAAAATGTTAATATCACCTTATAATCGGTGAACACCTCTTGAAGGGATTGTACATACTTCATGCACGATTCGCAAGTTTCTTCATCAACGACTAACTTAAGACCGCACCTCGCTACCATAACACCAGTAACCGTCTTCCAGAATTTATAATCCTTCATATTCCCCAAGTTGTTCTCTCCATTGCAATGAGATTCTAGAATATTTAAGAGCTCATCATGGTGGGATTTCCATGTTTCCTACAAGAAAATATTTTATTTCAAATGATTTGTTATTTAAAATATTTTCTTTCAAAGTATTGTCTGTTCAAAAACCCCCAACAAACTACACCATTGGTACAAAAAAAACAACTCATCCAACAAATTCAATATTTTTATCTCTAAATAAGTTCAAAGTTAACATCCCAATCATCACCATATTTGATTCACATCCCAAACAAACATCTTTTATTTCCAACGGGGACTGCATTATTTTCATTTCCAACCATAATCAAGTAATAATTGAAACTATCACCAAACAGATTTTGAGAGCTAACCACCAGATTTAATTAACATATTTTAAAATTTGATTCATAATAGTAACTAACCAGATTTGGTCTTATATTTGATGAAGAACACGCTGATGAAGAACACGCTGATGAACTCGTCGCTGATGAAGAACATGTTGATGAACTCGTCGCTGATGAAGAACACCGATGAAGATTTGGACAGGAACAAATTGATTCCTCTTTGTTCATATTTACTATAAACTCAAAGTCAAATTGACTTAAATTGATATCGTTCACCTACAACGATATCGGGATGAAAGATACATAAAAACCTGTTTTGATTTGATATGAAAGAGCTCGGGCCCAGAGAGAGAGAGAGATAGAGAGATTCCATTCCTATAAACCTATAAACATAAATGAGTTGCAAATTGAATTTATGAGATTCCATTCCTATAAACCTATGCGTACATTAGCAGGCACTCCGACCCAGAGCGCCCGACCCATCACCCAAACCCAGCTTCTTCCCTCTCTCTTTTGACCCAAACCCGACCAAAACCCAGTGTTGACCCCCCTGTCCTTCACGCCGGGTGATTCCTATACCCAATTCCCATTTTACATATTTATCCCCTGAACTTTTCAATATCTAATACTAATAAATAACTAATTAAGTTAATAATTGATAAACAATTAATTAGTTTTTCCATAATATTAATTAATAATTAATTATGTTATGTTGCTACTTGATATAGAATTTCGAGTAATTTGAAAATAGCTTAGTATTTGCTTAGTGGAGGTGTCAGCAACAACCATCTTTGGAGTCTGGATCAAAAACTTTTGGGGAGCGCTCTCTTATATTGGCATTTAATATCATTTTTTTTCTTTGCATAATAGTCTAATAGATTGATGGTAGATGGAATGTTAGGGGGCTTGGCACCGGCATTTGCCCCCATTAGCTACGCCATAGGCAACAACTTCTTCTTAAGGGCATCTCCAATGCATGAGACTTTAGTGTCATGGAATGCCACATCAGCATTCCACTCACCATTACATTCTATCATTTAACACCCAACACTCCATCACACTAATAGGTTTAATGGATTTCCACGTCATCATATATATAATTTTACTAAAATATTTAAAAATCTACCAAAAATAAGGAATAATGCATTAAAATAAAAACTATATTAAATTAAAATACATTTAATGTAATCTATTTTGAAATTAATATAATATTTTATTCTATATTATATTTTTATTAATTTAAAGAAAACAAAATTAAAGATAAATTAAAAACTGGATTATAATTAATAAACTAGTTAAGCCCTAAAAGCAACAATCTTACTCATATTTAGGATTCATGAAATCAAATTTTGGGAATAATAATCACTATAAAAGCGATAGACAATATTAGAAAGCATAAAACAAGAAAAACATCTTAAAATGTGAAGGGAAAAAATGTTAATATCACCTTATAATTGTTGAACACCTCTTGAAGGGATTGTACATACTTCATGCACGATTCACAAGTTTCTTCATTAACGACTAACTTAAGACCGCACCTCGCTACCATAACACCAGTAACCGTCTTCCAGAATTTCTTATCCTTCATATTTCCAAAGTTGTTCTCTCCATTGCAATGAGATTCTAGAATATTTAAGAGCTCATCATGGTGGGATTTCCATGTTTCCTACAAGAAAATATTTTCTTTCAAATGATTTGTTATTTAAAATATTTTCTTTCAAAGTATTTGTCTGTTCAAAAACCCCCAACAAACTACACCATTGGTACAAAAAAAGTAACCCATCCAACAAATTCAATATTTTTATCTCTAAATAAGTTCAAAGTTAACATCCCAATCATCACCATATTTGATTCACATCCCAAACAAACATATTTTATTTCAACCGGGGACTGCATTATTTTCATTTCCAACCATAATCAAGTAATAATTGAAACTATTACCAAACAGATTTTGAGAGCTAACCACCAGATTTAATTAATATTTTGAAAATTTGATTCATAATAGTAACTAACCAGATTTGGTCTTATATTTGATGAAGAACACGCTGATGAACTCGTCGCTGATGAAGAACATGCTGATGAACTCGTCGCTGATGAACTCGTCGCTGATGAAGAACACTGATGAAGATTTGGACAGGAACAAATTGATTCCTCTTTGTTCATATTTACTATAAACTCAAAGTCAAATTGATTTAAATTGATATCGTTCACGTACAACGATATTGGGATGAAAGAAACATAAAAACCTGTTTTGATTTGATATGAAGGAGCTGGGGCCAAGAGAGAGGGAGAGAGAGAGAGATTCCATTCCTATAAACCTATAAACATAAATGAGTTGCAAATTCAATTTATGAGATTCCATTCCTTTAAACCTATGTGTACATTAGCAGGCACTCCGACCCAGAGCGCCCGACCCGAACCGTGACCGACCCATCACCCAAACCCAGCTTCTTCCATCTCTCTTTTGACCCAAACCTGTCCAAAACCCAGTGGTTACCCGCCTGTCCTTCACGCCGGGTGATTCCTATACCCAATTCCCCATTTAACATATTTATCCCCTGAACTTTTCAATATCTAATACTAATAAATAACTAATTAAGTTAATAATTGATAAACAATTAATTAGTTTTTCCATAATATTAATTAATAATTAATTATGTTATGTTGCTACTTGATATAGAATTTCGAGTAATTTGAAAATAGCTTAGTATTTGCTTAGTGGAGGTGTCAGCAACAACCATCTTTGGAGTCTGGATCAAAAACTTTTGGGGAGCGCTCTCTTATATTGGCATTTAATATCATTTTTTTTCTTTGCATAATAGTCTAATAGATTGATGGTAGATGGAATGTTAGGGGGCTTGGCACCGGCATTTGCCCCCATTAGCTACGCCATAGGCAACAACTTCTTCTTAAGGGCATCTCCAATGCATGAGACTTTAGTGTCATGGAATGCCACATCAGCATTCCACTCACCATTACATTCTATCATTTAACACCCAACACTCCATCACACTAATAGGTTTAATGGATTTCCACGTCATCATATATATAATTTTACTAAAATATTTAAAAATCTACCAAAAATAAGGAATAATGCATTAAAATAAAAATTAAATTAAATTAAAATACATTTAATGTAATCTATTTTGAAATTAATATAATATTTTATTCTATATTATATTTTTATTAATTTAAAGAAAACAAAATTAAAGATAAATTAAAAACTGGATTATAATTAATAAACTAGTTAAGCCCTAAAAGCAACAATCTTACTCATATTTAGGATTCATGAAATCAAATTTTGGGAATAATAATCATTATAAAAGCGATAGACAATATTAGAAAGCATAAAACAAGAAAAACAGCTTATAAAGTGAAGGGAAAAAAATGTTAATATCACCTTATAATCGGTGAACACCTCTTGAAGGGATTGTACATACTTCATGCACGATTCGCAAGTTTCTTCATTAACGACTAACTTAAGACCGCACCTCGCTACCATAACACCAGTAACCGTCTTCCAGAATTTATTATCCTTCATATTTCCAAGTTGTTCTCTCCATTGCAATGAGATTCTAGAATATTTAAGAGCTCATCATGGTGGGATTTCCATGTTTCCTACAAGAAAATATTTTATTTCAAATGATTTGTTATTTAAAATATTTTCTTTCAAAGTATTGTCTGTTCAAAAACCCCCAACAAACTACACCATTGGTACAAAAAAAACAACTCATCCAACAAATTCAATATTTTTATCTCTAAATAAGTTCAAAGTTAACATCCCAATCATCACCATATTTGATTCACATCCCAAACAAACATCTTTTATTTCCACCGGGGACTGCATTATTTTCATTTCCAACCATAATCAAGTAATAATTGAAACTATCACCAAACAGATTTTGAGAGCTAACCACCAGATTTAATTAACATATTTTAAAATTTGATTCATAATAGTAACTAACCAGATTTGGTCTTATATTTGATGAAGAACACGCTGATGAAGAACACGCTGATGAACTCGTCGCTGATGAAGAACATGTTGATGAACTCGTCGCTGATGAAGATTTGGACAGGAACAAATTGATTCCTCTTTGTTCATATTTACTATAAACTCAAAGTCAAATTGACTTAAATTAATATCGTTCACCTACAACGATATCGGGATGAAAGAAACATAAAAACCTGTTTTGATTTGATATGAAAGAGCTGGGGCCCAGAGAGAGAGAGAGAGATAGAGAGATTCCATTCCTATAAACCTATAAACATAAATGAGTTGCAAATTGAATTTATGAGATTCCATTCCTATAAACCTATGCGTACATTAGCAGGCACTCCGACCCAGAGCGCCCGACCCATCACCCAAACCCAGTTTCTTCCCTCTCTCCTTTGACCCAAACCCGACCAAAACCCAGTGTTGACCCCCCTGTCCTTCACGCCGGGTGATTCCTATACCCAATTCCCATTTTACATATTTATCCCCTGAACTTTTCAATATCTAATACTAATAAATAACTAATTAAGGTAATAATTGATAAACAATTAATTAGTTTTTCCATAATATTAATTAATAATTAATTATGTTATGTTGCTACTTGATATAGAATTTCGAGTAATTTGAAAATAGCTTAGTATTTGCTTAGTGGAGGTGTCAGCAACAACCATTTTGGAGTCTGGATCAAAAACTTTTGGGGAGCGCTCTCTTATATTGGCATTTAATATCATTTTTTTTCTTTGCATAATAGTCTAATAGATTGATGGTAGATGGAATGTTAGGGGGCTTGGCACCGGCATTTGCCCCCATTAGCTACGCCATAGGCAACAACTTCTTCTTAAGGGCATCTCCAATGCATGAGACTTTAGTGTCATGGAATGCCACATCAGCATTCCACTCACCATTACATTCTACCATTTAACACCCAACACTCCATCACACTAATAGGTTTAATGGATTTCCACGTCATCATATATATAATTTTACTAAAATATTTAAAAATCTACCAAAAATAAGGAATAATGCATTAAACTAAAAATTAAATTAAATTAAAATACATTTAATGTAATCTATTTTGAAATTAATATAATATTTTATTCTATATTATATTTTTATTAATTTAAAGAAAACAAAATTAAAGATAAATTAAAAACTGGATTATAATTAATAAACTAGTTAAGCCCTAAAAGCAACAATCTTACTCATATTTAGGATTCATGAAATCAAATTTTGGGAATAATAATCATTATAAAAGCGATAGACAATATTAGAAAGCATAAAACAAGAAAAACAGCTTATAAAGTGAAGGGAAAAAAATGTTAATATCACCTTATAATCGGTGAACACCTCTTGAAGGGATTGTACATACTTCATGCACGATTCGCAAGTTTCTTCATTAACTACTAACTTAAGACCGCACCTCGCTACCATAACACCAGTAACCGTCTTCCAGAATTTCTTATCCTTCATATTTCCAAAGTTGTTCTCTCCATTGCAATGAGATTCTAGAATATTTAAGAGCTCATCATGGTGGGATTTCCATGTTTCCTACAAGAAAATATTTTCTTTCAAATGATTTGTTATTTAAAATAGTTTCTTTCAAAGTATTGTCTGTTCAAAAACCCCCAACAAACTACACCATTGGTACAAAAAAAGTAACCCATCCAACAAATTCAATATTTTTATCTCTAAATAAGTTCAAAGTTAACATCCCAATCATCACCATATTTGATTCACATCCCAAACAAACATCTTTTATTTCCAACGGGGACTGCATTATTTTCATTTCCAACCATAATCAAGTAATAATTGAAACTATCACCAAACAGATTTTGAGAGCTAACCACCAGATTTAATTAACATATTTTAAAATTTGATTCATAATAGTAACTAACCAGATTTGGTCTTATATTTGATGAAGAACACGCTGATGAAGAACACGCTGATGAACTCGTCGCTGATGAAGAACATGTTGATGAACTCGTCGCTGATGAAGATTTGGACAGGAACAAATTGATTCCTCTTTGTTCATATTTACTATAAACTCAAAGTCAAATTGACTTAAATTGATATCGTTCACCTACAACGATATCGGGATGAAAGAAACATAAAAACCTGTTTTGATTTGATATGAAAGAGCTGGGGCCCAGAGAGAGAGAGAGATAGAGAGATTCCATTCCTATAAACCTATAAACATAAATGAGTTGCAAATTGAATTTATGAGATTCCATTCCTATAAACCTATGCGTACATTAGCAGGCACTCCGACCCAGAGCGCCCGACCCATCACCCAAACCCAGCTTCTTCCCTCTCTCCTTTGACCCAAACCCGACCAAAACCCAGTGTTGACCCCCTGTCCTTCACGCCGGGTGATTCCTATACCCAATTCCCATTTTACATATTTATCCCCTGAACTTTTCAATATCTAATACTAATAAATAACTAATTAAGTTAATAATTGATAAACAATTAATTAGTTTTTCCATAATATTAATTAATAATTAATTATGTTATGTTGCTATTTGATATAGAATTTCGAGTAATTTGAAAATAGCTTAGTATTTGCTTAGTGGAGGTGTCAGCAACAACCATCTTTGGAGTCTGGATCAAAAACTTTTGGGGAGCGCTCTCTTATATTGGCATTTAATATCATTTTTTTTCTTTGCATAATAGTCTAATAGATTGATGGTAGACGGAATGTTAGGGGGCTTGGCACCGGCATTTGCCTCCATTAGCTACGCCATAGGCAACAACTTCTTCTTAAGGGCATCTCCAATGCATGACACTTTAGTGTCATGGAATGCCACATCAGCATTCCACTCACCATTACACTCTACCATTTAACACCCAACACTCCATCACACTAATAGGTTTAATGGATTTCCACGTCATCATATATATAATTTTACTAAAATATTTAAAAATCTACCAAAAATAAGGAATAATACATTAAAATAAAAATTAAATTAAATTAAAATACATTTAATGTAATCTATTTTGAAATTAATATATTGTTTATTCTATATTATATTTTTATTAATTTAAAGAAAACAAAATTAAAGATAAATTAAAAACTGGATTATAATTAATAAACTAGTTAAGCCTTAAAAGCAACAATCTTACTCATATTTAGGATTCATGAAATCAAATTTTGGGAATAATAATCACTATAAAAGCGATAGACAATATTAGAAAGCATAAAACAAGAAAAACAGCTTAAAATGTGAAGGGAAAAAATGTTAATATCACCTTATAATCGTTGAACACCTCTTGAAGGGATTGTACATACTTCATGCACGATTCGCAAGTTTATTCATTAACGACTAACTTAAGACCTCACCTCGCTACCATAACACCAGTAACCATCTTCCAGAATTTCTTATCCTTCATATTTCCCAAGTTGTTCTCTCCATTGCAATGAGATTCTAGAATATTTAAGAGCTCATCATGGTGGATTTCCATGTTTCCTACAAGAAAATATTTTCTTTCAAATGATTTGTTATTTAAAATATTTTCTTTCAAAGTATTGTCTGTTCAAAAACCCCCAACAAACTACACCATTGGTACAAAAAAAACAACCCATCTGACAAATTCTATATTTTTATCTCTAAAAAAGTTCAAAGTTAACATCCCAATCATCACCATATTTGATTCACATCCCAAACAAACATCTTTTATTTCCACCAGGGACTGCATTATTTTCATTTCCAACCATAATCAAGTAATAATTGAAACTATTACCAAACAGATTTTGAGAGCTAACCACCAGATTTAATTAACATTTTGAAAATTTGATTCATAATAGTAACTAACCAGATTTGGTCTTATATTTGATGAAGAACACGCTGATGAACTCGTCGCTGATGAAGAACACTGTTGAAGATTTGGACAGGAACAAATTGATTCCTCTTTGTTCATATTTACTATAAACTCAAAGTCAAATTGACTTAAATTGATATCGTTCACCTACAACGATATCCGGAATGAAAGAAACATAAAAACCTGTTTTGATTTGATATGAAAGAGCTGGGGCCTACAGAGAGAGAGAGAGAGAGAGATATTCCATTCCTATAAACCTATAAACATAAATGAGTTGCAAATTGAATTTATGAGATTCCATTCCTATAAACCTATGCTTACATTAGCAGACACTCCGACCCAGAGCGCCCGACCCGACCCGTGACCGACCCGTCACCCAAACCCAGCTTCTTCCCTTTTTCTTTTGACCCAAACCCGACCCAAATCCAGTGTTGACCCGCCTGTCCTTCCCCCCGGGTGATTCCTATACCCAATTCCCATTTTACATATTTAGCCCCTGAACTTGTCAATATTTCATTTTACGTTTTAGTCATATATGGTGTATTGTTAAAGTATGTTTGAAAAATACGTTTTAATTCTAACAAATTATGCCATTACATTCGTATCGTCGATATGATCGAAATAAGCCTAATATTGAATATTAGGCTCCTAAACTTAAAACTTATAAGATTTATTCACTTTATACGTTTTACTTTTCAATATTTTATTTTACGTTTTAGTTATATATCGTGTATTGGCTAAAACACGTTAAAAAATACACTTTAATGTTAACAAATTACGTCATTATATTCATATTGTCGATACGATCAAAATGAGTCTAATATTGAATATTTTTTGATGTAACTATTTTATTATATACTATATATATGCTACAACTGACCTGAATCATATACGTATTTTTAAATTTACATATTAGCTCCTTAAACTTATAATATTCATTCACTTTATATCTTTTATTTTTCTATATTTCATTTTACGTTTTACTCATATATCATATACTAGTATCAGAACCGCGCGTTGCGCGGTAGTGCAAGTAACTTTGTAATAATATTTAGATTGTTATTTCGTTACATTTGTCCTAAGCCATTGTTACAAAATCAGGATGCTTTCATATAATATTTGTTTATATAAAACGAAAAAAATAAAATGTTTAGAAAGTGTATGAAATATTTTTTTCAAATAAATAAAACTTAGTATTCAACCAAAAATGTATCCAAATTTTGATGAACATTCAAGCTACTACATTATTCTTTATATATTCATTTTCGATTTCAACATTTTCCTTTTACACATTAATGTGGGATAATCAAGAAATTAACATTTGATCAATACTTGAATCTTATTGCGTTGCGTCATCTTTCTTAGTTTTTTCTTTTAATATATTGATTGGTTGTTTGCATATTATTAAAGTAATTCAAGATTTTTCAAATAAAATTAGTTCAAAAATAAAAGGTTTAACTATTACATGATTTTTTTTTTCATATAACCAATAACTATTCAATCTATTATTGGATCAAAATTTGAATGAACGTTCAAGCTACTACCTTATCCTTTATATACTCATTTTTATTGCCAACATTTCCAGCATTTTTATATTAAAAACATGTTGAAAATATATATATATATATATACATATAATAAAAGAATAAATGTACTAAAATAATTTTATATAAAGTGATTTTAGTGATTAAAATTTTAAATGTAAAATTTATTGTTTTTTTATTTGTTTAAACCACTAACATCCCTTGTTCATGGATTTAATCTTGATCATAATATGAACTTTGTTTGTTGAAAGAATATATAAATAAGTACAAAAATTTTATATCATTCATTATAATCTTATTAAAAATTTGGTAAATTCTTTTATTTCTTTTATTAAACAAATTAGTGTTTCGATGAAAGATCTTAAAGAATATAATTCTTTTAATTCAAACAAAAAAAAAAGAGAATTACAAAATAAAAATAAGCATCCTCAAGTTAAATACATGTATTTCAAAAACATAGTTTGACTGGATAATTCTATAAACATACACCACTTTATTTTTTAAAACCAGTCATCTACACGTAAAATCATAAATTTTTATTAGGCGACTTATATATTATCAATTGACCTAACATTGCTTTTTATCGACAAATTTTTTTGAGAACAAACGCACTTCTTGCTGTAAATTTTTAGCCTACTCTCAAACATACCTCATGCATTAGCCCAAAAGACCAATTATCACCAAATTTTTTTTAACTATATAATAAAGTTTTGAAACACTATATATTCAGTTGTTGTCAATCAAAACCTTTAATATGAAAATTTTCAGTTATTAATCCTTACACAAAAAACAATAATTAGAAATTAATGTGTTTGACTTTAGATTGAACATAAATCAAAGTGAGAGAAACAAATATATAAATATGATTAATGTTTTATCATGTACATTTAAATGTATTAAATTGTCACAAAAATTTCATTTATGTATATTAATTGATAATAATAAAGAAGAATATGAAAGATTACGTTAATTAATAGTATTATATTAATTTATAATAATTACAAAAAATAATGAAATTTTGTTTAGAGAAATATAAAAAACTAAATAATGGATAAATAATAAAATAACCTTTCAATCGTTTGCAAAATATCAACCCCCGTTCTTTTATCCATTTTACAATACTATATATTGATAATAATGTATCGGTTGGTAAAAATAATTACTTTTAAGTATACGGATTATTTTAGTAAGAAGTAATGGTAAAAACATTAAATGTGAAACTAAGAAAAGACAATATAATTTTATTCATATTGATTGTTTGGTAAATAAAAAATAAAATATATATTTAGTATTTAATGCGTTAAATTAAGCTACATACACTAAATGAGATGTTGCATACATACAAATAAAATGCAAAATAGCCAATTCTATACTTTCAGATAGTAACAACACACATACATATAAAATAGGAATTTCAAAATGCAACATATTGAACTGAGAAGTATTTTAGAAGTTTGTAATATTATGTATTCATGCTCGAGATAAAACAAACACTAACTAAAACCTATATAAACCATCAAAAAACAGATCCACATAATCTACATAACAATAACGTTTTATACTAACAATTATTCGGAATGCGAATTGAGATAAATAATGCCTCAAAAGCAACGATGTACACGTATGGCTATATCTTCAAATTCTAGCAACCATTGATTGTTTGTCACTTTAAGAGTTTGTGGTCAACCTGTAAAAGTCGATTAAAACATATTAGATGAAAAATCAAATTGGAAAGAAAAGAAACTAAATAAACCAACCAAACAATCGCTTTGTAGAAAAAATGTAGATTTTGTAGATTTTTACCTCTCAAGCGTAGGTTATTCGATGATGGCTACTACAATCCCGACATGCTCTAGAAAAGGAACATAGAAGCGTAAAAAAACTTGAAATGTAGAAGATAAAAGTTGAAAAACCATAAGCCAACATATAGTTGAATTGATTTTTACACTCAATATTTGACTTGATGCTAACTTTTTGTTGCAACTCACATTACATTATTGAAAACCTGATTTCGGAAATCACCAAGCAAGAAGGTGACTTTATATAGAGGGTGTGGTTTCTCCTCTAATAATGAAGATGACGTTACATAAGATGAGAAGTTTTCAATTTAATGTAAATGAATTCTAATAAAGAGGGTGTGGTTTATTCTCTAATAATGAAGATGATGTTACATAAGATGAAAAGTTTTCAATTTAATGTAAATGAATTCTAATATTGATTAACATTAAATTAAAATAAAACTAAAAATTAAAAAAATGTAGGAAAAAGGAGAGATTGCCACATGGCAATGCCATGTTTGAGCTTTATATAGATATATAGATTGGTTGGAATATGTTAAAAAAATACATTTTAATTTTAACAAATCACGTCATTATAATCAATTTATAGAAACTACATTTTAACCCCTAAACTTATAATATTTATTCATTTTATACTTTTAGTTTTCTATATTTTATTTTATGTTTTAGTCAAATATCGTATATTGGTTGGAACATGTTAAAAAAACACCTTCCAATATTAACAAATATTATTTAGTACGATTATATGAAGCCAAAACACTGTTTATGAACAACAGCTACCGGCATTTGGAGAAATTACATGAGTTGCAAATTAAATTATCTAATATATACAGGCGTCCCACCCACAAACGCTGCCCCGACCCGCGAACCATCCCGACCCGGCCACCCCTCTCTCACATTTTGACCCAGACCCACCCATGACCCGCCCCAACCCGGCCAAATGACCCGCGCGCGATCCTATCTCTAATGCCCATCTCCATTTACATATTTGGCCCCTGAAACTATAAGGCCTATTCAATTTATAACCTTCACTTTTCAATATTTCATTTTACATTTTAGTCATATATCGTGTATCATCCAAAATACGTAAATAAAAATACGTTTCAATTTTAACAACTTACGCCATTATATCCTTATCGTCGATGCGATCGAAATGAGCCTAATATTGAATATTTTTTGACATAGTTATTTTGTTATATACTATATATACGCTCCAACCAATTCGAAATTTATATCATTCTCAAGTTTACATATTAGCCCCCTAAACTTAAAACTTATAAGGTTTATTCACTTTATACCTTTTACTTCTCAATATTTCAATTTACGTTTTAGTCATATATTGTGTATTGGCAAACACACAATATTTCAATTTACGTTTTAGTCATATATTGTGTATTGGCAAACACATGTTAAAAAACTTTTTAATTTTAACAAGTTAGGCCATTATATACGTATCGTCGATATGATCGAAATAAGCCTAATATTGATTTTTTTTATGTAGTTAATTTATTATATACTATATATACACTTCAACCAACCCGAATCCTATACCCATTTTCAAATCTACATATTAGCACCCTAAATTTATATAAAGGAAGACATACGAGAGAGAATCAAGGAGAGTTCATTTCACATATTTATCTTTTTTCTCCTAATTTTGATTTATTTTTAATTCTTTCACCACATTAAATGCAAGGAGGGGGATAGGTGGTTGTTGTCTTGCTCTTTCTTTTTAGGTGAAGTGAGTGTGAGGAAGGTGACTATGATAAGTCATACATGTATAAAATAAAAATCATAAGCTCATACTTTTTCTTCAAGATACAAACATAATATATATTAATATGCAAAAGTACATATATATAGGGGTCGTATCCGTTACAAACCAGATAGTTTGTACAAACTATACAAACCACACATGTAGATGATCAATGGCTTAGATTAATTGAGTTCCTAGATTTGCTCTCAACTACATTTGAAAATCACCTAAAAGATACGAGATAAACAAAATATAAACAAAATCAATGGTTAAGATTAGGTTTATATTGTTTGTACAATCTACCTGGTTTGCAAAAGATACTTCCCCTATATATATATATATATATATATATATAAAAGCATGAGCACATGCTTGCTGCAATCCACATCCCATCCATCCAAAGTCTATCTACCTATACATCTATATAAATAATTTTTATATATCCATACATTTATATAGTGAATATACTAACACGTGTATTTATTCAAATCTTATAATATATACACATGAAAGTTTATTTTCCGTCCGTTGGCAAGTACCAAACCACATTCTTGTTTTATCAGATTACCAACACAAAAAAAGGATCTAAATAAACAATTAATCACTCAGCTATTATCTTTAACAAATATATATATATATATATACATACATAAGACCAATAAAATTAGACGTTCCATGCAGTGTGGAAAAAATAACACTATGGGTTTCGATTACCTCACAGCGGAGGTGTTGACAGTATGGCCTATAAAGGTTGACATGAAGCCAAACAAAGGGAAAGAACAATATGAAACACTTATCACACTTATCACTATTACAGTGCATTCCTTAATCATCTTTTCAATTCAATCGGAAGCGTCACAAGCACGATTCCGGCAGCAAAAGTGATTCCGGCAGCAAAAGCGTCACAAGCCAACAGCGGCTGCTGTTGCCTGCTGCGTTCAAGATTGGTGATCGTGACTTGTGCCTACGTGCTAAATGAGACCATAACTAAAACGCAATTTTTAACACATAACCAAGTGATCAGCAGCTGCCAGTTGCCGCAGCTATTTCTTCAGCTATTGTGCAACCAATTAGCATGAGGCCTGCACCAGACTGTTCTTCGAACCGCAGACCCAACGAAACCGCAGAAGAAACCAAACTCAGATTTCCGATAGAACCGCTCAGTTGGTTCTCAACCCAGCTTCTCGCACCACTAAAAACGACTGGCGTTGCAAAAAACTTGATTAAACATACAAAATCGAGTTGGCACTCATTCCATCTATTAATCCAAAAATATGAAGTCTTGTTAAGTTTGCTTTCCATAGCCTCTTGCACAAGTATCTTCTCTCGATAATTTGAAAATTTTAAATATTTGAGTTGGTGAAGTGGTTAGACACCAGTTAAATTTTCTAAAGTCAAGACAACGCAAGATAATTACATACATTCTTAGCACTAAAAAAACATTCCTAATTGAAGGAAATGGTTCTAAAAGTACCTAATAAGAGAAGGAACAATGTGATAACATAAAAGTATATGCTTACTGTTTCTGCAACAAATTTGGTAGACAATTCTAGAGAAGAAAACAAAATCCAATGTAATCCACCTACATGTTCTCACATGAGAATTCCACCAACCAACCAAGAGAAAATAAGAGATCAATATGTGAATATTTGTTTGCATAGCTTCCTAACATTTTGATATCTAGAAACTGATAATATACACATAAAAGATAAAACCAAATAAAAAATACCTGATATGCACCATTAGTAGAATAAAAGAAAGCAAAAAGAAGAAGAAAACACATAATAAAGTGAAACATCTAGAATAAAAAAAACTATTACCTTGAGGGCGTCGATACACGCGATCTGAGCAAGTAGAACCATTACAGGCGATCAGAACAGGTAAACAAAATAAATTGAAAGGTTATGCACTATAGCACCTATGTGTAAACATCAAGCAAAAAACATGTCCGTTAAAACCAAAGAAAAAGTGGGTGAAATTAACAGATGACAACATTCAAGCCACTCCTACATGACACCATATGAAGAAGAAATCAAGATATGACATCAAACCCATTTTGGACTTCCTTTAGATGCATCAATTTTGATCAAACAAATACCAGATAATGAAAAGAAATGGGTTTCGGTTTAAAAATCAGAGGCAAAAAGGTCAAAACCTCTTAAATTACAGATGCTCTCATAATCTTAATCTAACTGGGTGAGCAGGTTGCCATTTCTTAAAGAAAATGAACTTCAATAAAGCCTAAAGTAGCCAAATTAAAATGTGCTTAAATTTCCAACAAATTGAATAATTGGGTGTTCATTTGATTAAAACCCTATTTGGGTAATCAAAATTCCACCCATTTTGGGGTTATCAAGAGTTCCATTAAAACAAAAGTACAAACAAATCCAATTCGAATAAACTAACTGAAAACAAACGTTGTTTCTGATCAGAAACAGAAGAAAGACCAAGAGTGAGACCCGACTGCAATTGCGGAACACATTGATAACACCAAAATTATACATGTTTTGGTTGAGCGTAATTGTATGACTTTACCCCATTTCTCACCCGTTTATGATCATTTCGCGCACTAAACGAGCTTATTATCGTTTATGTAGGATTTGGAGGCCGTGGAACGTAAAAGTACGAAAAAAGGCGAGAAAACGTGAAAAATGCACAAAGTCAACACAGGAGACACTTGGCGTTCGCGAGATTTTCAATCTGGCGCCGCCAGATTCGACTGAATTGAAGACTAGGGTTGACTTAAGTGTCTGGCGTCGCCAAACCTGCAGTCTGGCGATCGCCAGATGGCCCCTGGACGTTTTCTTTTAAATACCAGCCTCCTCCTTCAGTTCAGAACATGCAATTTGAGTCGGTTTACACGAGATACGATACGGGGAAGATACGAAGCAGTAGAGTGAGAGTCCAAGTGGTGCCGATACGCTGCGGGAATCGATCTTCGATCATCTGTCGTTGTATTGTCGGTATCATGTCGATGTCTACTATTGCTTTTGTTTTCGTTATGTTTAGTGAGTAGTTCTTAATAGTAGTACTTGTCATGGTCGATGAACCATTGTGGATGATGATTTGATACTTAATGTTTATTGGTTTGTTATTGATTGATTGAATGTGTGTTATGGTTCCGTTATGATTATTATTGTTTGGTTATTTGAACTCCTTTGGTTGGGTGTATCTGTTTGACCAAATTAGATAGACTCCAATAGGATAATCAACCTACCTTAACCTGCCCTTGACCGAGAGAGTTGTGTTAAGTGGTTACTTTGACCGAGAGTGACCTGGAGGTAGAAAACCATACAATAGAGTTAGGATTGGATTTCCGGTGCTAGGTTGCTTGACAAACGACCTAAGTATTGGACTAGGAGGACCAAGGCCTAGTTAAAATCCATAATCACTACATGTTAGGGTGTCCCAGACTTAAATTCCTACAATAATCAAAACAACCAAACCTTTGGCCTAATTAAATCATCCACTTGGGGATTCACTATACCATGATAAGTGCTGCTGTTTTCTTTCATATAAGTTCTTAATTAATCTCTTTAATCGCTTTCTTAGTTTTAGTTATTTTAGTTGTCTTTTCAATATTCAAACCCTTTTCATACAAAAACCCCCCCTTTAGGTTAATTAAACTGATCTAGACTTTAATCTACGATAACTTGACCGTTCCCAGTGGTAGATACGATACCTGGACTTTCCTACACTATATTACTCACGATCAGGTACGCTTTCCTGTATATGTGGTAAGACAGTGGCTAGGTATTAGAGGTTAAAACTTGTTACGCTTTTTATATACGTTAATTACCGCATCAAGTTTTTGGCGCCGTTGCCGGGGAACGGTAGTTGTTAGATTTTAGTCTTAATTAGTTCTGTTAATCGATCCTTGTGAGTGATTCTTTCCCTTGCAAGTTTTTCGCTTTCTAGTTTAATTAGTTAGTTTTATCTTTATTTTTATTTTATCTCTTTGTTTCCCGCAAGTTGCCCGTAACCGTTTGTTGTGATTTCAGTCACGGCATACTTGTTAGAGCCATTTGAGGAGCCGGAGAGAGAGTTCAGAAAAAGAAACAAAAAGAAATCAAGAGCAAACAAAGTTCGCCCGAGAGCTTTGATTTTTGAGATGGGAGATGAGGCACCGATGTGGACTGCCAGGAGAGCCGCTCCAACAGTACCCGCCAATCCAATCACGAAGCCGAACCTGAACAAGGAAATCCTGGGGAAGCTCCTACACATGATGAAGGACCTTACCTTCGACGGGAAAAACGATAGCAATCCTATCGTTCACATGGAAAACTTCGTGGATATTTGTGATCTGTTCAAAACAGAGGCCGACCGGGATGATGCAATTCGTCTTCGGGTCTTTCCTCTAACGCTTACCGGAGAAGCTAGGGCTTGGTTGCGATCCTTAGAACCAAGTTCAATCAGCACTTGGGAAGGACTTCGTTCAAAGTTCCTTTCCCGATTCTTTCCACCATCCAAAATCGATAAGTTGAGAGCCGAGATCCGATCTTTCCAACAACAAGAAGGGGAGACTATATCCGAAGCATGGGAACGTTTCAAGCACCTCTTAAACTCGTGCCCGAGTCATGAGTTGAATAAGAGTGAACAGGTTCAAACTTTTTATAGTGGACTTGCTTACTCTTCACGAGCTACCTTGGATTCATCTGCAGGTGGTGTCTTTATGTACAAAACGCCCACGGAAGGATATAAGCTTCTAAAAGACATGCTCATAGATAACATAGATTGGAGGACGGACAAGCGATTGCAAATCCCGAGGATGGCCGGAAAAATCTCGACCGACTTCGATCCATCCGATGAACTAGCCGCTATGAAAAACCAACAGGTAAAGTTTGAACGAAAAATAGAAGAACTAATTAAATCTGTTCATGCTTTGCAGGTTGGATGCGAGGAGTGCAGTGGACCACATTTGACTAAAGATTGCCCGAACAGACCAATGATGACACCCGAGGAGGTGAACTATATCAACCGAGGCGATTACCAAGGGAGGTGTGATGCGGTAATTATTGTATATATAAAAAGCGTCACAAGTTTTAACCTCTAATGCCTAGCCACCGTCTTACCACATATACAGGCAAGCGTACCTGATCGTGAGTAATATAGTGTAGGAAACTCCAGGTATCGTATCTACCACTGGGAACGGTCAAGTTATTGTAGACTAAAGTCTGAATCGGTTTAATTAATCTAAAGGGGGGGGGGGTGTTTGTATGAAAAAGGTTTGAATACTTAAAGAAATAATTAACTAAGTAAAACTAATAAAACAATTAAAATACTGATTTAAGATTATAATAAAGAAAAACAGCAGTACTTATCATGATAATGTGAATCCCCAATATGGATGATATGAATAGGTCGAAGGTTTGGTTGTTTTGACTATTGTAGGAATTTATGTCTGGGACACCCTAACATGTGCAATTTATGGTTATGAACTAGGATACGGTCCTCCTAATTCCAATCCTAAATCGTTTGCTCCACAATCTAGAATCGGTAAACCCTTCCTAATCAATATTGTAATGGCTCTTTTACTATCGGTCACTATCGGTCACTATTGGTCAAAGTAACCCCTTAACACAACCTTTTGGTCCAGGTCAAGCTAAGGTAGGTTGATTATCCTTTCGGAGTCTATCTGCTTTGGTCCAACAAATACACCCAACCAAGTGAATTCAAATCGCCACAACAACAATAATCAGAAAAGAACCATAAAAGACATTCAATTAATCAGAACAAACCAATAAACATTAATCACAAAGTATCATCCATAAAGGTTCATCTATCATGACAAGCACTACTAATAGACCACTCACTCATAATGAAAACAAAAACATAAACAAAAGTAGACATCGACATGGTACCGACAATACAACGATAGATGATCGGAGATCGACTTCCGCAGCGTATCGGCACCTTTCGTATTCTCACTCTCGTTTCTCTGTACTTCCCTCATGTATCGGACATCGAACATGTTTAGAACTGAAGGAGGAGGCTGATATTTAAAGAAAAACGTCTAGGCTCCATCTGACGATCGCCAGGCTGCCAACTTGGCGACGCCAAGCACTTAAATCAACCCTAATCTTCAACTCAGTCGCGATCGCCAAGTAGCTACTGTGTTGACTTTGTGCATTTTTCACGTTTTCTTGCCTTTTTTCGTACTTTTCCGTTCCACGGCCTCCAAATCCTTCACAAACAATAATAAGCTCATTTAGTGCATGAAATGATCATAAACGGGTAAGAAATGGGGCAAAGTCATACGATTACGCGCAACCAAAACATGTATTATTTTGGTGTTATCAAAATCCCCACACTTAAGCTTTGATTGTCCTCAATCAAAAGACTGAAAGATAAGAAAGATAACTCCAAAATTATCTCCACCCAAGATCATCAAAGAGAACAAAGTATACTCACACAATCGAACACAACAAACAAGACTCATCAAGTAATCGGATACCAAGGCCAACCTTTTACCCTCACATAATATGCATAACAGTATAAAGTGTATCTCTCGGGGGTAAAAGTGTATATGTAAGTGATCACACCAATACTCGACTAATTCCCGCATGCATAAGCTTGTCACCAAATCTTATCTCCACCACTGAGAAGTTGTCAACCGTCAAGAGGACTTTAGGGTTGTAATGTTAGGCTAAGGGTTAAGGGTAGGATAAAGGATATATAAGTGACTAAGGGTTTTGCAACAAAAACTTGAAAACTCAATCAGTAATGATCCAAACATTGAAACAATCTGACTTTCAAGGAGTAAGACTTTTGGGATGAGTACTTCCTCTCTTTCTTAGAATTGGCCTAAGCCTATGGCTCATTTGGGGCGCAAATTCTTTTTCACTCTTTTCAGCTCTTATTCTTTTCTTTTGCATTCTCGACTCTTTTGATATTTCTTTTCTTTTTGAGTCTCAAATATTTTTTTTTCTCTTTTTTTTTCAGAGCAGCAACTATGTTGCTTTTGGGCTCTTTTTAAATCTCAATCCCATAAAAACTGTCAGATATGAAAACTGGATCAAAACATCTCAAGAATCAAATTTAAGTCACGGCCAAGAGATAGATAAACAATTAGGCTTAAGGATAAAGTGTATAGTGGGTAATGAAATGAATAGGCTAAGGCTCAAAATGGTTTCAAGGGGTAAAGTGTTAAAAGGTGAACACTTTTCAATCAAAGGCTAGGAAAATCAGATAACCTTATGATGAGGTCATCTGACGAAGGCTAAAAGGGTTAGAAACGAAGGCCTCTATCAGTGCAATGGTGATAAATACTTCTCTTATGTGGTCTCGACAAGCATTCAAATGACAAGTTCTACCTTCGGTCAAAGTCGGTATTCCTCACAAAATAAACAGAATTGGGTGAGGCACTCATGGTAATCAGTATTCCAAGGCATCCTTTTACTCAACTAATCCTATTCAGTGTTCTCCTATGCAAGCAACTCAGTCTCAAAAACAATCTCAGATTTCGAAAACATTGGGGTCAAATCTCAAAGCTTTCAAAAGTTTGAAAAACGACAATCCACAAGCAAAAAGTGAACCCATTTAAACAGATAAGTCTACATAACCCCCTCCCCACACTTAAAATTTGCAGTGTCCTCAATGCAACAATTAACACAATTATGGAGTAATTGGGAAAAAGAGAAATTCGTGCTCGATCATAAATCGCCGTATCTACCAACAAAAAGAAAAAAGAAAAGTAAAAACGAACAAATGAAAATTAAACCAAACCATACTACTTAAAATCCTAATCAATCCAAGCAGAAAAAATAAAATTGTTCAACACAACCACGCAGTTCAAAGTGCAAAGTATAGTACAACCCAATCGAATCAAATAAAACCGCTCAGTTACGGTTTTCAAAAGCCCATTCATCGTAGGTGGAATAACCAGCAGGACCGTCATCACTATCACGCCACACGGGATGAGGTTGGAGAGGGGCCGAGGGAGCATGTCCCACGCTCTCAAAGTACTCTCCCATCGATGCGGCGACCCAAGACGACTCCCGCCGAACACCATACATGTCATATGAGACCCGGTCCAATCTTTCCATCATCTCGTGATGCTCTGCTCCCATCTGTTCCGATAGTCCCTGAATAACTTCATGAAGAGATCCCGATCCTTCTTGATTTACCGGTGGAGGGTTGCTCGATTGCCCCGGGAAAGTCGGTTGAGGTGGTGAAGTAGCCATACCAACCGGCTCTTCATTGGGGGTAACATCCCCAATCCACACAAAAGTACCTCGCCGAGGTCCCGGTGCAAGCAACTTCATGGAACGAAAAAGAGCCTTATCGAGAAAACCCATAGGAGACAACTTAGTGAGAGTTCCGCAAACGTCCGGTGTAAGAGTTCCCAACTTCTCCGCTATAACCGTGATGAAATGTCCCCCACAAAGGCCCGTTCCGGCCTTATCATGTATCTTTCTGGCGTTTTGGAACATCTTAGCCATCACATAAGAAAGATTGGTTATCGCATTCCTATTGACCAATCGCGAAAGAAGCCAAAGATCCCCTTCCGGAACCTTTTCCTTAATAGCTTTTCGATAAGCAAAAGAGTGAACAAGCATCCGATGAAGAAGGCGATGCTCGGGTAGAGTGATAGAACTTTCCTTGGTGTTGGACTGTAGATACGGTCCCGATCCGATGGTAGCCCAAAAATCCGTGCCCACAAACTCGGCACTAGGTTCACAAGCACCGGCTAAGAAGTAGTGAGAAAAGTACCCGGATTTTGACTGAGCTGCCGTGAAAAATCCGAGCAACACTCCAAAGCGCGGTAGTGTGATCCCATACCATACTCCAAGCAAACGGAATCGAATACAAGGGCCCTCAAGTCTATCTTCCTCATACGCCTCCACATCAAAGCTAAAGGTAGCCAAAAATTCCAACACAAGCTTATAGTAGATCGACTCGTGTGTTTTCAGTGCTTTCTCCCAATCGTTGCTCACAAAGCGAAAAACATCAAACTGATCGTGGTACTCTCTCCTCAAAAGGCTTGAAAGCCTATCCCCAAATCCAATCTTCTCGACAAATTGCAAATCAACAATCGAACCAATTTCGACCTCCCGCTTTTTCAAACGATCAAGCTCAATCATCAGTGACATCTTTTCGCTACGCAAGATGTTGTCGGAATCAAAAGACAAGCACGGGTGGTCTTGCACATTGTGGGAAGATGAAGCTCTCTACAAACAAAACATGTACATTAATCACCACAAAAATCATAACCTCTCTTCCCCACACTTGAGTTGAAACATATCACAATATTCAAATATCTAAACTCAAATGTGTAAATTTAAGCAGATCAAAGCAATAAACCTCCCCCTAACATTACAGACTTTCCTACCCAATAAAACCCCTTCTTAAGGATCATATACAAGTTAAACAACTAGGGCTTGTAGGATTCTTTCAAATTAGAACAAATAGAAGAGGAATACATACCTTTGACGCCATGGATTTGTAGGATGGGAAGGGAATTGCAGAGAAAAACACAATGAAAGAGGGAGAATATTGAAAATAGGGTATTAGAAAACAGCTTAAATCTTCTCGTTTCGAACTTCGCGTCGCGAAACGAAAGTTTTTGCGTCGCGAAGTTATAACAGACACCCTGTTTTCAAATTTCTTCTTTTGAACTTACCTGGGTCGCTCACTTCGCAGCGCGAAATTCAAGATTTTGCGATCGCGAAATGGCTACTGTTTGGTCGCTTCTGAAATTTGATCGGGTTGCAATTTCCTTCGGCTATTGCTGCAAAATTGATTAAAACACATACACAAGCAAATATAACTAATAAAAACACGGGTTGCCTCCCGAAAAGCGCTTGTTTTTGTACCGAGTCGCGAGCCTGACTCGGGGGATCACCTAAGTAATTGGCTCTTTAGAAAGATGACAGACCTCGCCATTTCTGACAGGGTCGTCTTCATTGTAAAGCTTTAGTCTATGGCCATTTACCTTAAATGATCCTCGTTCGGTCATTAGGTCCACATATCCCGAGGGATAAGCTTTTAAAACGACATATGGACCTATCCATCGTGACTTTAACTTACCAGGGGAAAATTTAAAGCGAGTTTGATACATTAATACCTTGTCCCCCTCTTTAAACACCTTCACTTCTTTGAGATGTGCATCATGCCATTTCTTTCGCTGTTCCTTGTAGATCTTCGAGTTCTCATAAGCGAGAGATCTAAGCTCTTCCAATTCGTGCAAGCTTATCAATCTTTCTCTTCCGCTCGCAATGTCATCCAAGTGAACTTTCTTTAGTGCCCACATCGCTTTGTACTCGAACTCGAATGGAAGGTGACACGCTTTCCCGTAAAGCATCCGATAAGGAGTGCTTCCAATTGGGGTCTTGTAGGCCGTACGATATGCCCACAGTGCATCTTCAAGCTTTTGCGACCATATTTTCGGGTTGTTATCGACCGTTCTTTCCAAGATTCGTTTCAACGCCCTGTTGGTGTTTTCCGCTTGTCTATTGGCTTGCGGATGGTAGGCAGTCGAGAATCGATGATGCACTCCATATCTTTTTAAGGTCTTTTCCAATAGATAGTTTGCAAAGTGAGTTCCTCTATCACTGATGATCGCCTTTGGACATCCGTACCTGCACACAAGAGACTTCACGAAGTCAACAACTACCTTAGCATCATTTGTGGGCGAAGCCTTTGCTTCAGCCCACTTGGAAACATAATCAACCGCCACAAGGATATATTTGTTGCCTCTAGAGTCGGGAAAAGGTCCCATGAAATCGATTCCCCAAACATCAAACACTTCACTGACGGAGATGCTCTGTTGGGGCATCTCATCTTTCTTTGTGATGTTGCCTGCCCTTTGACAAACGTCACAAGATTTTATTAAAGTGTGAGCATCCTTAAAAATCGTAGGCCAATAAAATCCGGACTCAAGGACTTTTCTAGCAGTTAAATTGGCTCCAAAATGGCCTCCCGTTGGGCCTTTGTGACAGTTAGTGAGAATGTCCCAAGCAGCAGGGCCGAAGACACATCGACGGTGAATCCTATCAGGTCCTATTCTAAACAGATAAGGTTTAGACCAAAAATAATACTTTAAATCCGAGAAAAACTTACCTTTTTGTTGATAAGTCATACCTTTGACAAGAACACCAGCGGCCAGGTAATTTGCAAAGTCTGCATACCAAGGTATAGGGTCTTCTCCTATGGTCTTAATCATATTAAGGTCCTCATCGGGGAATTTATCCCTAATGACTTCTATGCCTCCGGAATCCATGTATGGATTTTCCAGACGAGATAAATGATCGGCAGCTAAATTCTCAGCGCCTCTCTTATCTCTTATCTCTATATCAAACTCTTGCAATAGAAGTATCCATCGTATGAGTCTGGGCTTAGCATCAGGCTTAGCAAAGAGATATTTAAGGGCAGAGTGATCCGTGTAAACTATGATTTTGGACAACACAAGATAAGACCTAAACTTTTCAATGGCAAAAACTACCGCTAGGAGCTCTTTTTCAGTCGTGGTGTAATTTTCTTGAGCATCGTTCAGGGTTCGACTTGCATAACAAATCGGTTGAAAATGATTGTTTTTACGTTGCCCAAGAACCGCACCGACGGCATAATCGCTCGCATCACACATAATCTCAAAAGGTTGATCCCAATCGGGTGGAACCATGATAGGGGCATTGGTCAAATGCCGTTTCAATGTTTCAAAAGCGGAGATGCACTTCTCATAAAAAATGAAAAGTGCATCTTTTTCAAGAAGTTTGGTAAGAGGTCGGGATATTTTCGAAAAACCTTGTATAAACCTCCTATAAAACCCGGCATGACCTAAAAAACTTCTGACCCCTTTTATGTTTGTAGGTGGAGGAAGCTTCGATATGGTGTCTATCTTAGCTTTATCCACCTCCAAACCATCTTTCGAGATTTTGTGTCCAAGAACTATACCTTCCCTTACCATAAAGTGACATTTTTCCCAGTTGAGAACCAGATGAGATTCCTCGCATCGAGCTAGTACCCTGTCTAGGCTGCTTAGACAATCATCAAAAGAGTTACCGAAAACAGAGAAATCATCCATAAAGACTTCCATACAATTCTCTATCATGTCCTGGAAAATGGCTGTCATGCATCGCTGAAAAGTAGCGGGTGCATTGCACAACCCAAAAGGCATACGCCTATAACCAAATGTTCCAAAGGGACAAGTAAAGGTCGTTTTCTCCTGGTCTTCAGGATCAATGGGGATTTGGAAGTATCCCGAAAATCCATCTAGGAAGCAATAGTACTCATTTCCCGCCAAGCGTTCAAGCATTTGATCAATGAAGGGTAAGGGGAAATGGTCTTTTCTAGTGGCATCGTTAAGCTTCCTATAGTCTATGCAAACTCTCCACCCGGTAACAGTACGGGTGGGAACTAACTCATTGTTATCATTTGTGACAACTGTGAGTCCTCCCTTTTTGGGAACTACTTGAACAGGGCTTACCCAAGGACTGTCAGAAATGGGGTAAATGATTCCGGTATCAAGCAGTTTGATAACCTCCTTTTTCACAACTTCTTGCATTTTCGGATTAAGCCTCCTTTGTTTTTGCACACATGGTTTAAAATTGTCTTCCATTACAATTTTGTGTGTACAAAATGAAGGGCTTATTCCGGGAATGTCCGAAATTTTCCAAGCTAAAGCCTTTTTGTGTTTTTTCAAAACCTCAATAAGTCTATCCTTTTCATTGGCTGTTAGCAAGGAAGAGATAATTACCGGGAGAGAATTGTTACCTTCAAGAAACTGGTACTCGAGGTGCTCGGGAAGGTCTTTTAACTCCAAATCTGGTGGTTCCTCCAAAGAGGTCTTTACTCTGACTTTGTCTTCCTGCTTTAGCTCCTCGAAGTCCTTTTCTTCTTCCTCCACGGTTTCATCCCATCTTTTCTCAATAGCAAGGCTTTCTTCCCATTCACCTGATTCAAAAAGATATTCATTAGGCTCTGATTCGGTGAAGTCATCTATACTGTCTAGAGTATTTATAGAGTCATTATAGTCCGGAATTCCATCAATGGAGAGTGTGATTCGATCTTCACCAATTCCTAGACTAAGTTCTCTTTTGGCTACATGAATAATGGCACTGGCCGTGTTGAGAAACGGACGACTAAGGATTAGAGGTACTTTAACCTCTTCCTTTATGTCTAAGATCACAAAGTCGGCGGGGAATTCAAACCTGTCTACCCGAACTATGACATCCTCAGCTATTCCTACAGGGTATTTTATGGATCTATCAGCCAGTTGGATAGTCATTCTTGTGCTTTTTAGATCATTCAATCCCAGCTTTTGATAAAAGGATAATGGCATCAGGTTTATACTGGCTCCTAGGTCTGCTAGGGCTCTACATGAAACACTTTTACCAAAATAACAAGGGATAATGAAACTCCCTGGATCACCCTTTTTGAGGGTGTCTGAAAGTGTAGCTGAGCATTCGGCATTCAGAAAGGCTATTTCTTCTGTTCCCATTCTTGCTTTATTAGCCACCAACTCCTTGAGAAATCTTGCGTAACTCGGTACACCTGCAATTAAATCCACAAGAGGCACATTAATATCCACTCGTTTAATCAAGTCAATAAACTTACGATATTGGGCCTCCTTCTTTTCTTTCCGTAGTCGTGCAGGGTATGGTACTCTTGTAGGCACATGTGGTGTTGTAGACTCCCTTGGTCTGACTGCTTCCTCCCTGACCTCTTTTGTTGGTCGTGATGACAATTCTACTTCTGGTTCAACAACCTGCATATTAGGAATTTGATTAGTTTGAGGCATAGGTGGTCCTACAACTACCTTACCTCCTCTTGTGGTTGTGAACACTTCAGCCTGTTCTTCCGCCTCCATATGAGGAAATGTTTCTTTGACGTCTCGGAGGAATTGATCTGCGCCTCGATATAATCCTGCAATAAAGTTCACAAACCCCTGCATTTTTTGTTCGACATCCGCACCCATCTTTTCTTGCTCTTGGGAGAAGTGATGGAATAATTGTTCGATTACCCCGCCATATGGCTTGGAAAGAGGGTTTGGCGTCTCGGTGGAGTCCTTAGTTGCATGGATGTGCTCTTCGAATGACGATACTACGTTTAGATGCGCTGGTTGGGTCTCCTCTTGTTCCTCGTCGGTAGACCAATCCAGATAGTGTGCTTCCATGTCGTCCAAGAGTTTACGCGCTTCTTTCACTGTCTTATACGGAAAAATACCTCCACAAGATGAATCCAACCTTAACCGAGAATCGTTAGTCAATCCAACATAAAAAACATCTATCATTTCTCTATCATCAATACCATGGTTTGGAAAAACTAAAAATAAACTCTTATACCTTCCCCAAGCTTTCACAAGGCTATCTTTTCCTTGTTTAAAGTTTCGGATTTCAGCTCTTATTTTGTGAGCCTTGGAAATGGGAAAGTACCTTGACAAAAAGGCAGATTTCAAATCGTCCCAGGTTGTGATGGATCCCGGGAGTAGTTGTTTAAACCAGTCTTTTGCCTTATTTGTCAAAGTAAAAGGGAATACTCGAAGTTTTACCTCATCCTCCTTGGTGTTGACTAATTCACAGATGTCCTCGAATGCTTCAAGGTGTTGGTAAGGATTTCCGCTTGGTTCTCCGTCAAATGAAATGGTGTTGATTATTTTGATGAGTCCTTTATTGATTTCCACCATTTTACCATCTGTCTTTTTGATCGCGGATCTCGGAGTAAACCGGACCTCAGATCGCTTATCCCACATGGGTCGATCGTCTGTCATCCTGACAACTCAACAAACGATTACGGGCAACTTGCGGGAAACAGAGAGATAAAAATAAAATAAAGATAAAACTAATTAATTAAACTAGAAAGCGAAAAACTTGCAAGGGAAAGAATCCCTCACAAGGATCGATTAACAAAACTAATTAGACTAAAATCTAACAACTACCGTTCCCCGGCAACGGCGCCAAAAACTTGATGCGGTAATTATCGTATATATAAAAAACGTCACAAGTGTTAACCTCTAATGCCTAGCCACCGTCTTACCACATATACAGGCAAGCGTACCTGATCGTGAGTAATATAGTGTAGGAAAGTCCGGGTATCGTTGTTAGGATTATGTGCGAGACAGTAACAAGGTTACCATATCCAATGTTATAGGACACTAGTAGGTCACACCGCTGCACACTAAATAAGAGGATGTTTGGATTATTTGGTTGAGAGAAATAATTAATCGTTTATTAATTATAAAAGGAGAAAGAAATAAATAATTAGTTGAATTATTTATTATAAATTAATTAATCAGTTGAATTAATTAATAAAGAGATAAATATGGAATATATATCTAATTATCAGGTTGATAATTATAAAGGTATTCCATATGGCATCAAACACTGCCTTATTAGTTAATATAAATAAAGGCATAAGGTTTGATTGAAAATAACTGAATTAATAATTCTCAAATCAATCTCTCTCTCCTTTCCTCTCTACCGCCGGCAATCATAAGCAAAAGGCGAGAACCGAAATTTTCGTTTGCGGAATAATCTTTGGTGGTGGTCTAGCAACCGTTCCTCGAGAAGTGTCAGTAGTGGTGTATCCCCTACAAGCATTCTGGAAGTTTATTCGTCAAAAGGTAAACCATCAAACCCACTTTTATTGTATCTGTTAAGGTTAGGATTGGATCCTCGATTGGGAATCAGTTTTGTTATCCGCTGCGCATGTTTATGTCCTTGGTTCCCAACAGTGGTATCAGAGCCACTTCCTAAACCTAACAGATCAGGTTTATATAATTGTTGGTTAAATAGGTTTTATAAAAAAATTATGTTTGTTTTTTTTTTTATCGTAAACCTATCAAATTGAAAAACTGTGGTGGAACGACGGCAGTTAGCCGATCGAACCACCAACCACCGGGAGAAACAACACCGGCCGCACCACAGATTGTGGTTACGGCGTCCGTTGTCATAATCGCCGGCCGCACCACCCGATTGGTGGTTGCGGCGTCGGTTATAGTCGAAGGCCACCACCGCACCACCGTTAGTGGTGGTGGTGGCGATTCCCGAATTAGGACCGCCGGACGAAAGCGGCAGCCGTAGCTGCTGTCGGCCGTCGATGGCGGCGGTGGTTATTTGAATTCGACGCAGCCACACCACCGATTGTGGTGGTGGCGGTCGATGGTGGTTGTTTTCGCAAAAGCCGATCGAGCGGCGATGGTGGTTGCTGTGGCCGCTGCTGTCGTCGCGTCCGTGGCGATGGTGGTGGTTGTGGCTGCTGCTGTCGTCGCACCCACGGCGGCGGTGGTGGCGTCAAGCGGCTGCCGTCGTTGGTGGTTTGGCGGTGGCGGAGGCGTGGTTTTAATTTCACCGGAAGAAGCGGCGGCGATGGCGGCAATCGCTGCTGTCGTCGTCGCGATTGAGATCGACAGCCACGGCGGCGGTCGACGGCTGCCGGTTGGTGGCGTCGGCTGTTGCCGGTTGTTCTCGATTGGGCGGCGATGGTGACGTTCGTCGTCGTCCTCGCCGGTGGAAACAAACCATTGTTCGATGGTCACGATTAGTTGATCGATTGATTAACGAGATCATAACCAACATGTTTTTCGATAAGTTTTGTAAACGGGTCCCGTGCGAGATTCGTTTTCAGATAAGGTCTAGAATTAAGAATCGTTTTTACCAGATAGGTTAAAACGGTTCAAAGGTTAATTTAATTTTAAGTTTCCAAAATTAAATGTTAGTTTTATAATTATCTAATTGTGTTTAATTATTTAATTTTATAGAGTTATAGCTGAACCCTTTTTAGACCCGTGGTTGTGTTTTATTTATCCGTTTTATTTATTCGTTGGGAGGCCTGCGTGCCATTTACAACCCTTTTGTAATTTTAATGTTTTATTAGACAAGTTGGGAGGCCTGCGTGCCATTTAAACCCATTTGTAATAGTTAATTTTAATTACATCGAGACGGAGACAAGACGACGGCCATGGATCTCGGAGCCAGTGGGAGTGCCAGAAGTTGAAGACTTTTGTCACTTAGGGTTGAGACCGTTGTTTTGTGTTGGCTCACAAAACAACATTAGTTTAAGGGTTTAAGCTATGACTGTGCTGTTTATATTTGAATTGCGTGGTTGTTTAATTAACGTAATTGTTATTAAATATAAATTGCCCTTTTTGAACGGATTGTTTAAAAATAAAAAAGGATACAAATACAGTTAGTGTTTGGATCCAGTTTTTCAAAGTTTTTGGAAAAGGAAACTGGCAATTTAGACCCTTGTTAAAATTATAGATTAGTAAGTGCAACCCACTTTAGGGGCACTTCCGGTGTAAGGTACATAGGGCGTTGTAAGTGCACACACTATGAACGCCCGTGTTCAAACCGAAACTGGAAGGTGATAAAACTCTGCGAATTATCTTCGGGTGGTACCGACCAAAGTTTGTCCAGGTCCCGGGTGGTGCAATCTATTTTGGTAATTATTTATTCACTGGGTGGTACCAGGCCAAAATGCACTAGAGGGACTAAATATGCACGGATTATTAATATCCGATGTCCCGACGATCTAGAAGTCGTATTTTCAGAAAGGAATACGATTGGTATAGTTTTACCTACCATAGATCGCATGAGTCGGTTTGACATGATCACATGCTTCCCGACACATGTGAAATATGGATTCTAGTCTAATAAATTTATTTTAAGGGTAATAATTTATTAGAATTATATAATTATAAACTAAAGTGGAATTTATATTCTTCTGTAGATGTCTCCAATTAGCATTCCGTTTTATTCACCTGAGGAATCACTTCGCCTTATTACGGGCAAGTGGAAGCTTACGGGCCAGAACTTTCCAGTTTGGAAGTTGCACTTACAGAATGTTTTGAGTGCCCAGGGTAAGCTTTATGTGATCAATAAGCCCATGTCACGACCCAAAAGCAATGCCCCAGAAGAGGAATTTGCTGAATATTTCAGATTCATGGCAGATGAGTCGGATGTAATGTCCATTCTAGTTTTCTCTATGTCACCCGAGTTCACGGGAGACTTAAGAGTGAAATTCTGTCACGAGGTCGTAAGGAATGTAGAAAACCAGTTAGGTTTCTACAAACACACGGGCAAGCTTTTGATCATGCAAGAGATTCTCTCCCTGAAGCTACAGAAGGGTCAGTCAGTTAAAAACCATCTTATTGATATGAGAAGGCTTTTTAAGTGTTTATCACGTCTGGGGTACAAGATGACTCAGGAGGAGTTAGTGTATCTCATGTGGTTCTCCCTCACAAAGGAAGTTCAGGACACAACTAGTGCCTACATGAAAGAACCAAAGAACGACGTGGATAAAGTTCATGAAGATATCCTGGCCAGTCTAGAGCCAGTACCCGAACCTGCGAATCTCATGGACACTGATATAATTGATGAGCTGGGAGATCTAAGTTGCCCAGAATGCGGCAGCGAGGATATTTGCGAGCACTCGATGAACATCGACCAGATGGATATCGGTTTACCCGATGCTCCAGGTATCTTTATGATAGATTGCTTAATCACTTCTTATGAATCATGGGTAATTGATACAGGCAGTGGTAACCACATTTGTAATCATTTACAGGGATTCACTAGAAGAAAGACTCTGAGGAAGAACCGTTCGAACCTACGAGTTGGCGAAGGCACTCCGTTGATTGCTGAAGCCGTGGGATCTTATAGTCTTAGTTTACCCTCGGGTCTAGTTTTGGAACTGGATAATTGTTATTATATTCCAAATATGATTAAGAATGTATTGTCTTTTGATTTGTTGGTAGACCAAGGCTTTTATTATAAATATTCTTATAAAATGATTTCGGTTTTTAAAGATAATATTTTCTATTTTAAAGCTACACCCGTAGATGGTCTATACACTGTAAATCTTAAAGACAACAATAGTGAAATCTATCATATAAGTAAGAGATCCAAGGATATTGAGGATCAGACTTACCTCTGGCATTGTCGTTTGGGCCATATAAACAAGAAACGCGTTGAACTACTCCTAAAAGGAGGTTTTCTTGGCAATTTCGACTACAAACCTTTTGATAATTGCGAATCTTGTTTATCTGGTAAAATGACAAAGCAACCTTTCAACAGTGAGAATGAAAGGGCTACTGACTTGCTTGAAATAATCCACACAGATGTATGTGGACCTTTCAGTCATGTAGCAAGAGGAGGATACCGGTACTTCATTACCTTCACTGACGACTTCAGTAGGTATGGTTATGTCTACTTGATGAGACATAAATCTGAAACCTTTGAGAAATTCAAGGAATATCAGAATGAAGTACAGAATCTACTTGACAAAAGGATCAAGTTCTTACGGTCAGATCGTGGTGGCGAATATCTCAGTGATGAGTTTGACAATCATCTGATGGAGTGTGGGATTGTATCCCAACTTACACCTCCGTATACACCTCAGATGAACGGTGTATCAGAAAGGAGAAATCGTACTTTGCTTGACATGGTACGAACGATGATGTGTCATTCTTCGCTGCCAGTATCATTCTGGGGACACGCGCTCGAAACAGCAGCACACATACTGAACAGAGCGCCAACAAAGTCGGTAGAAAAGACTCCATACGAGTTATGGAAGGGTAAGAAACCCAACATATCTTTTCTGAAAATTTGGGGTTGTGAGGTTTACGTTAAACGGCCTACCTCAGAAAAACTCAAACCCAAATCCGACAAGTGTTTCTTCGTTGGATATCCCAAGACCACCGTGGGATATTATTTCTACAACCCTGAAGAGAACAAAGTGTTTGTTGCTCGAAACGGAAAATTTCTGGAAGAAAAGTTTCTCAGTTTAGAGAACATCAGAAAGGATGTAGATCTACAGATAGTAGACGAAGAAAGCACTACACTAGTTGTTGAGCCAGAAATTCAACATAACAATGTTGAACCTCAATCAGAGCCGATTGAGGAAGTCCAAACACAGGACCTTCGCAGATCCAGCAGGATAAGACAAGAACCAGATAGGTATCTTGGGTTCCTAGTCTCTCAAGATAGCGGAGACTTAAATGAACCAACATCCTATGGAGAAGCTGTGTCAGTCAGTGAGTCTGAACAATGGCAGGAAGCCATGAAGGCCGAGATGCAATCCATGTACGACAACCAAGTCTGGGAGTTGACTGATTTGCCACAACACTGTAAGACTGTTGGACGCAAATGGGTTTTCAAGAAGAAAACCGACATGGATGGGAACGTACACACCTTCAAAGCTAGACTGGTTGCAAAAGGATTCACGCAAACTCATGGCATTGACTATGATGAAACCTTTTCACCAGTGGCAATGTTGAAGTCAATTAGGGTTCTTATGGCCATCTCAGCGTACTTTAATTACGAGATTTGGCAAATGGACGTCAAGACAGCCTTTCTGAATGGAAAGTTAACAGAAGACGTCTATATGGAACAACCAGAGGGGTTTGAAGATCCTAAGAATCCTAATAAGGTGTGTAAGCTGCTAAAATCTATTTATGGATTGAAGCAAGCATCTCGAAGCTGGAACTTACACTTTGATGAGCGAATCAAAGAGTTTGGCTTCGCTAAAAGTGAGTTCGAGCCATGTGTTTACACTAAGTTCAGTGGGAGCATAGTAACCTTCCTGGTCTTGTATGTAGATGACATACTACTCATAGGAAACGATGTACCAACTTTACAGAGTGTTAAGGAATGGTTAAGTAAATGTTTCCAGATGAAAGACCTTGGAGAAGCCGCTTATATACTAGGTATAAAGATCTACAGAAACAGATCTAAGCGGCTTATCGGACTTAGTCAGAGTACATACATTGACAAAGTACTGAAGAGATTCAGGATGGATGAATCCAAGAAAGGATTCATTCCAATGCAACATGACATAGTGTTAAGTAAAACACAGTGTCCTGTTTCTAGTAAAGATCAGGATAAGATGAAATCGGTCCCATATGCTTCTGCAATTGGATCGATTATGTATGCCATGCTATGTACTAGGCCCGATGTTTCTTACTCAGTAAGTGTTACGAGCAGATACCAACAGAATCCGGGTGAGCCCCATTGGGTGGCTGTCAAGAACATTCTTAAATATCTGAGAAGAACGAAAGAAATGTTCTTGGTCTTTGGAGGTTCTGAGGATGAAATTAGTGTCACAGGATACTCTGACGCTAGTTTCCAGACCGACAGAGATGACTTCAGGTCACAGTCAGGGTATGTCTTTACCCTAAACGGAGGTGCGATCTCATGGAAGAGCTCGAAGCAGGACACGATTGCAGACTCAACTACATAAGCAGAGTACATTGCAGCATGTGATGCGGCAAAGGAAACTGTCTGGCTAAGGAATTTTCTATCGGATCTCAGAGTGGTTGCCAGTATCTCGAGACCGATCGATATATTCTGTGATAACTCAGGAGCCGTGGCGCAAGCAAAGGAACCTAGAGAGCATCACAAGTCGAGACACGTGCTCAGAAAGTATCACCTCATCCGAGAGATCATTGGAAGAGGAGATGTAAGAATATGCAAGATTCCAACAGAAGACAATGTCGCAGATCCGCTGACAAAGCCACTAGCAAGGGCAAAGCATGAGGCACATGCGAATTCCATTGGGATGCAGTACCTGGAAGCCAGTAGCTAGTACTTAGTTTATTAATTATTACTATAGTCTAATTTAAAACAATGTAATCATGTAAAGTTTTTATTTCACAGTGTGTTGGAAATAAATGGAGGTTTTAATTTCATGATTGTTCTAAATTAACTATTTTTTGCATATTTAAACGAATCCATGATTCTACAAAGTCTTGTATGAAATCTAAATTTCCATAGCCACTTATTGAAATGGGAATTTCAATAGGGAGTTTGACGCTATTATAAATACTTGATGATTTGTTCAAAGTAGAGAATAAAAGCACAAGTGATCTGACCAAGTATTTGTAGATACTCATCAGAGTGTTTGGGTATTGGAAGTGACCAGTAATCAAGTCTGCTTCATGGAGCCTTAGTCATAGGCACTGACTTGATAGGTTGTCCTTAGACCTGAGATACTTGGTTTGGGAACATGAGGACCACTGTACTCTTAGCACGTACTAACGCTGCACCGTAACTGGGTGGCCATACGGGACGTGACTAGATGCAGCGGAAGCCGTGGATCCAAATGCAAGTAGTCAAGAAGGGATTTGCACCTCTTTCAAAAGAGAGATATTTCCGGGCCCCTTGACGATTAAGATTGGCAGAAAACGCGTGGCCACGCTCGGATAGAATAACAGAGGTTATTTAGTAATATCCGTTACTGCAGGCAATCGAAATCAGAGTCAAGAAATACTTGATTTTAAGAAATGAATCCTCCACTCCATGACTTAAATCACTTTAGAAATATCGTGTGCAAAAGGAATGAACCTGTGTACAAATTCAAGTGTGAATTGTATCTCTAGATGTAAGAGATCTTATAACCTGGTTAACCTAAGTGTCTGGCTAGGGACCTCCTTAGGCTAATGGTAACAGTACAGTTACATGTCTAGCACAAGTGGGAGTCTGTTAGGATTATGTGCGAGACAGTAACAAGGTTACCATATCCAATGTTATAGGACACTAGTAGGTCACACCGCTGCACACTAAATAAGAGGATGTTTGGATTATTTGTTTGAGAGAAATAATTAATCGTTTATTAATTATAAAAGGAGAAAGAAATAAATAATTAGTTGAATTATTTATTTATAAATTAATTAATCAGTTGAATTAATTAATAAAGAGATAAATATGGAATATATATCTAATTATCAGGTTGATAATTATAAAGGTATTCCATATGGCATCAAACACTGCCTTATTAGTTAATATAAATAAAGGCATAAGGTTTGATTGAAAATAACTGAATTAATAATTCTCAAATCAATCTCTCTCTCCTTTCCTCTCTACCGCCGGCAATCATAAGCAAAAGGCGAGAACCGAAATTTTCGTTTGCGGAATAATCTTTGGTGGTGGTCTAGCAACCGTTCCTCGAGAAGTGTCAGTAGTGGTGTATCCCTGCAAGCATTCTGGAAGTTTATTCGTCAAAAGGTAAACCATCAAACCCACTTTTATTGTATCTGTTAAGGTTAGGATTGGATCCTCGATTGGGAATCAGTTTTGTTATCCGCTGCGCATGTTTATGTCCTTGGTTCCCAACAATCGTATCTACCACTGGGAACGGTCAAGTTATTGTAGACTAAAGTCTGAATCGGTTTAATTAATCTAAAAGGGGGGGGGGGTTTGTATGAAAAAGGTTTGAATACTTAAAAGAAACAATTAACTAAGTAAAACTAATAAAACAATTAAAATAATGATTTAAGATTATAATAAAGAAAAACAGCAGTACTTATCATGATAATGTGAATCCCCAATATGGATGATATGAATAGGTCGAAGGTTTGGTTGTTTTGACTATTGTAGGAATTTAAGTCTGGGACACCCAAACATGTGCAATTTATGGTTATGAACTAGGATACGGTCCTCCTAATTCCAATCCTAAATCGTTTGCTCCACAATCTAGAATCGGTAAACCCTTCCTAATCAATACTGTAATGGCTCTTTTACTATCGGTCACTATTGGTCAAAGTAACCCCTTAACACAACCTTTTGGTCCAGGTCAAGCTAAGGTAGGTTGATTATCCTTTCGTAGTCTATCTGCTTTGGTCCAACAAATACACCCAACCAAGTGAATTCAAATGGCCACAACAACAATAATCAGAAAAGAACCATAAAAGACATTCAATTAATCAGAACAAACCAATAAACATTAATCACAAAGTATCATCCATAAAGGTTCATCTATCATGACAAGCACTACTAATAGACTACTTACTCATAATGAAAACAAAAACATAAACATAAGTAGACATCGACATGGTACCGACAATACAACGATAGATGATCGGAGATCAACTTCCGCAGCGTATCGGCACCTTTCGTATTCTCACTCTCGTTTCTCTGTACTTCCCTCGTGTATCGGACATCGAACATGTTTAGAACTGAAGGAGGAGGCTGATATTTAAAGAAAAACGTCCAGGCTCCATCTGGCGATCGCCAGGCTGCCAACTTGGCGACGCTAAGCACTTAAATCAACCCTAATCTTCAACTCAGTCGCACTTGGCGGCGCCAGATAGAGGACTTCGCGATCGCCAAGTAGCTACTATGTTGACTTTGTGAATTTTTCACGTTTTCTCGCCTTTTTTCGTACTTTTCCGTTCCACGGCCTCCAAATCCTTCACAAACAATAATAAGCTCATTTAGTGCATGAAATGATCATAAACGGGTAAGAAATGGGGTAAAGTCATACGATTACGCGCAACCAAAACATGTATAATTTTGGTGTTATCAAGGTGGAACAACAACCGTAATTTCATCCCTAGACCTCCCGGTTTCTTTGCACCAACTCAACCGAACCAAAGACCGGATGGAGAGCCACGTGTCTCTATCGAAGATCGGATTATCCAATTCATGGATGCGCAAAAGAAGCTAAACGATGAAGTAGGTTCATACTTACGTAATCACCAAAGTACTATCCAGAATTTGGAATTGCAGGTTGGTCGTGTTTCACAAATGGTAAGTGAACGGACTCAAGGCGAGTTACCAACGCAAACACAAGTCAACCCGAAGGTGGAGAACGTGAAGCCGATGCTCATGATGACCGGAGAGCCATCAAAGAAGAAATGGACGGACATCTACACAAAGAAGTACGTGGAAACTGTGAGTGAAAGTGAACCCGATTATGCCACGGATTACGATTCAGAGGGGTTCACCGTGTCATTCGAACACCTAAGACTCAAGGTACCCGAAGCTTCAAGTGATGATGATGAGAAGGAAGATGTAAAGCAAGGCGGATACGCGGAGTTCGTGATCCCGAAGAAAGAAGATAAAGGCAAGGAAAAAGAGAAGGAGAAAGCACCGAAGGATGACCTCATCTACATTGCACCTATCAAGCATGATCCAGGGAGTTATAACTTACCTATTTCTTGTCATAGATTTAAAGGTCTTGCTTTAGTAGATTCAGGTGTTGCTCTTAATATGATGCCTGTTGGTTATTGCAGGAAAATGGGAGTTAAAAAGATCATACCAACAGATTATCAATACCGAGGCGTGAACGGGTACATGACAAAGCCGTTAGGAATAGCGGAAGGAGTCCCGATTCGTATTGGCAACTTTGTCTATTACACGGACTTCGTTATAGCTAACCTTCCACAGAACACGGAGATCCCGATAATCCTCGGGAGATCTTTCTTGCTCACCGCTCAAGTAAATACTGATATGCGAAATCAAGTCACGAGTTTAGGCTATGGAGACAAACGGATTTACTTTGATCCTAACGGAGAGCCGGTCAGACACCTTGATGAACCATATGAAGATCCTTCTCTGGCCTACAAAAAGAACACGAAGCGCCCGTTACTCCCACATGAGCATGGAAAGAAAACGGAGGACTATCCAAACCCGATGCATCAAAAGGATCAGAAACTCAATGAACCGGGATCCTCCAAGAAAGATCACAGAAAGAAGAAGGGCTCGTCAGCCCGACGTGCCAAGAAATGAGCCGAAAGTGGGGTCGAGCTCTAGACCCGTCCAAAAATGAAGCGCTTCTCGGGAGGCAACCCGAGCTTTTTCGTTTTCTTTCGTTTTTAATGATTTTTGTGTGTGTTTTCATTAATGTTTTTGTTTGATATTGCTTAGGTAACCATATGGAGGGGATAAGAACCAAATTCGAGCGAATTCGGAGTGCGATGCAAATTTTCAAAATTGGGAAACAGTGAGCACTTTGCGATCGCCAGATTCCAAATCTGGCGACGCGAAGTTGGTAAGCCACGATAACAGGTAAAAATTTCGAACCTCGCGACGCGAAGAGAGCCGTTTGGCGATGCTAAACTTTTAAAAACTAGGGTATTTTTGAAAACTGCCCGTTTCGCGACGCGAAACCCTGTGTTTCGCGACGCGAAACCCTGTGTTTCGCGACGCGAAGTCGGGACAGACGGGTTTTAAACCCTCTTTTCTCACTTTTTCACTTCACCACAACCCTAATTTCTCTTAGGTGCCACTAAACCCTCTCACGTTCTTGCGAGATTCGACTTTCTTGAGCTTCAATTTCATCAATTTCCATGACTAAGGTACGTTTCCTAACTTTAATTTCGTAAGAATAGCTTGATTTGGTAAGAGGAGATCTTGTTTGGGCCATCAATGGTGTGTGAATGCTTATATTGAATTTGACATTGTTCTTGAATCACCATTGATTGATGTTTATGCATGCCCAATTTCATGATTGAAACTTCACTTTAGCATGCTTTGTGTTTGTTTAAGCTAGTGTTTATGCTTGAATGATAAGTGTGGGGATCTTGATGACATCAAAATCCCCCATCCTTGTTAGCTAGATTTATTTTATGGAGGTTGGACTAAAAGTTCAAGTGTGGGGATGTTGCATATCCCCATTGATTTTGTTTTATCATGCATATATTTGCTAGTTGAACTTGTTAGTCGTATAGATTTTGTCTCGTTAGAATTTTGAATGTGAATAAACCTTGTCTTGCGTTTATGGATTGAGATTTTTCTAAGACAATGGTATTTGGATTTTGTAGAGACAAAGAACCCGCTCGTCTACAACCGCCGTAGCTAACTTCCATGCACCGGATGGAAGTCATGTTTTCACCTCCTTTGCAAATGACCCAACCTTGAATGGCCTGAAGAGGGAGGAGTATCGGGACATCGTCAACCGACTTCTCCCCCGCCAAGTGCTTATGCCAAAGAGAGTCGATTGGGATCTTCTTGGATCGATGGGAGTCGAGAACGACATAAAAGCAATTCTTGAAAAACACGCATACGACGAGGATGTCAATGAGTATTACATATGCCATGCATGGGAGCGAGTTTTCGATATTGCCGAGACCCTCTACCGAGAGCTTATCGTGGAGTTTGTGGCCACGTTTCGTTTCGTTTCGATGCAATCAAGGCTCTTGGGGAATTTCACCAATCGTGCATGACTTTCCGACTTGGTGGCGTTTGGAGATCTCTTTCTTTGGTCGACTTTGCTCTTGCCTTGGGGATATACACCCAATCGGATGTTGATGCTCCCGGATTTGAGGAGTATATGTGGGCGACTTCGAAGAGACCCGATGGTTTTGATTCACGTTTGGCTTGGTCGATCTTGGGTGATGGTGACTATCATGGAAACCTCAAGGTGAAAGGTTTTCTTGCTTCGTCGGACCGACTCTTGCACCGGATGCTTATTCAAGCGGTGAATGCTCGTTCTTCGAGTGAAGAGAAAGTGACCGTGCATGATCTGTGGCTTCTTGAGCAACTCTCTACGGATGACAAATATCCGAATGCTCCGTATCTTATCGCCGTGCAACTCACCAAAGCGAGCGGCTATCGGGATGGAAGTCGTTTGGTCGGGGGCCAATATATCACACGCCTCGCCAAACACTTCGGTATCCTAACCGACGCCGCTATTACTTCGATGACGAACCTCGGGGAGATGGGGTTGATCGACATGGACCAACTCCAAGGTATGGGCGTGGCGAGAGTTGAGCACATGGTTGGAAGAGACTACAATGCATGGATCCGTAACCCTCAAGCTTATAGGAGTATGCCGAGAAGTCAACCGAGTCAAGCACCGAGGAGCACGCATGAGATTGGCGGAACGAGTGGGGCGAATGTGGGTCAACAACCGGCGGATTGGACGGCATATTCAGGTTACCAAGACTTGAGTAACCAACTCTCGGAGATGTCACTTTCTTATGGCCGTCATCATCAGCATATGGAGTACAACACTGTGGAGGCTCTTCACCAAGCCAACTGGCAAAGTGGAGTGATGAACCAGATGGCCTCCCACTTCGGTATTCAACCGAATACCGCTTATGCTCCATCACCATATTGGCCATACTCCGAGGATGCTCTGCCCGGTTACCCGACTTACGAGGATTGGCAAAACCAACCTCGTGGCCCCTATTGATCTCTCTCTTTTATCTCCGTTATTCGATATGGTTGTTTGAGACAATTTTATTTTCGTTTGTGTAGTTTGGTTTGTTTAAACAATTTTTATTTTGTTTGGATTGTTTAGGATTTTAAGTAGTTTGGTTTGGTTTATTTTCATTTGTTCGTTTTTACTTTTTCTTTTTCTTTTTTGGTAGATACAGCGACCTATGATCTATGATCGAGCACGATTTTTTTGAACCACTCTCAGATCAGAACAGATTTCGTCACATAACCTGGGAAGTTTCTCTTTTTCCCAATTACTCCTTAATTGTGTTAATTGTTGCATTGAGGACACTGCAAATTTTAAGTGTGGGGAGGGGGTTATGTAGACTTATCTGTTTAAATGGGTTCACTTTTTGCTTATGGGTTGTCGTTTTTCAAATTTTTGAAAGCTTTGAGATTTGACCCCAATTTTTTTCGAAATCTGAGATTGTTTTTGAGACTAAGTTGTTTGCATAAGAGAACACTGAATAGGATTAGTTGAGCAAAAGGATACCTTGTAAAACTGATTACCATGAGTGCCTCACCCAATTCCTTTGAGAGTTTGAGCCTTAATTGTTATTTATCCTGTGAGGAATACTGACTTTGACCCAAGGTAGAACTTGTCATTTGAATGCTTGTCGAGACCACATAAGAGAAGTATTTATCACCATTGCACTGATAGAGGCCTTCGTTTCTAACCCTTTTAGCCTTCGTCAGATAACCTCATCTTAAGGTTATTTGATTTGCCTAGCCTTTGATTGAAAAGTGTTCACCTTTAACACTTCATCCCTTGTAACCATTTTGAGCCTTAGCCTTTTCATTTCTTTACCCACTATACACTTTATCCTTGAGCCTAATTCTTTTATCTATCTTTTGGCCGTGACTTAAATTTAAATCTCGAGATGTTTTGATCCAGTTTTTCATATCTGACAGTTTTTATGGGATTGAGAGTAAAAAGAGCCCAAAAGCAACATAGTTGCTGCTCTGAAAAAAAAAGAGAAAAATATTTGAGACTCAGAAAAAGAAAAGAAATATCAAAAGAGTCGAGAATACAAAAAGAAAAAAATGAGAGCTGAAAAGATTGAAAAAGAATTTGTGCCCCAAATAAGCCATAGGCTTAGGCCGATTCTAAAAGAAAAGAGAGAGGAAATGCTCATCCCAAAAGTTTCATTGTTCGAAAGTCAGATTGTTTCACTGTTTGGATCATTACTGATTGAGTTTTCAAGTTTTTGTTGCAAAACCCTTAGTCACTTATATATCCTTTATCCTACTGATAGCGAAAAAACCGTGCGTGCCACTATGTGGTCACAATTTCACCACAATGAGGATGCAAGTATACACCGACAAAGGGATCGCTATAAGTAATAAAGTGATAGTATACCAAATGTTCGTTTCCACAGGGACTGAGATTTTATAGAAAACTTGAGACTTTCATGAACTTTTAGTGCTTGACGGGTTTTGATGTAAAAAGTGGGTTTGATGGTGAAAATGCTAAAAATGACGACTTTTGACTTATAAAGAAGAAAGAGGGTGTGGATGTAAGTTTTTACTTTAAAACATAGTATAACACGAGTTTAGAAACTTCACGTTATGGGGATAATTATAAGAACACAAATCTCTCGAAACTATGTTTTTACAAAACATACCGTGAAGTTGCTATGAAGTCGTCGTTATTCCAAATCGTAAGATTACCGGTTTTTATAAGTAGATTAAAATAAATCTCGTTCCACCGAGTATGGGGATTTATACCCAAGTCTCCTTGTGATATAAATCCCGACCGGCTTACTGAACCTTAACAAACCATGCAGAACCCGCATCTCTGCGTGATTATCAAAGGCCCTCTCGAGCTCTTTGTGCATTATCCAAACCGTATTTCGGACCCGCCCATCTCTGGATCTGAGGTCTAACACGACACATCAACATGGCCGGTTTATCAGTATCGAAATTAAGTATCGGTTCAAATAACTAATCGTAAAATTTGGAAATAACGACAACACCCAAGTGTTGTCTACACCGTTTTAAAATAAACTCACACCCACACCCATTAAAGGGTTTAGCCTAAAATAAAAGACATAACAAGATTAGATTTATAAACTAACTTCATGATAATTAAGTACGGAATAAAAAGTACAGTACGAGAAATAAAATAAAGCAGTTAACGTTTATAACTAGAAAGCAGATAAAGAGTTAGCTAAATTTAATAGTAAATAAAAGCAGGAAAAAGAAAAACAGATAATCCCCCAAGATGAAGCCTGGGGAGCGAAAATGAAGAAGAAAAAGGACGAAGCAGTAGCAAAGCTGGTGTATTCATTGAGAGAGCAAAGTCTTGTATTTATAAGCAAACATAACCCATGGATATAATCCATGGGTCTTGATGCATCCAATAGAAGCCTTTTATCTCTTTTAAAACAATTCTTTATTCTCCCATGTGGGTCACTTGCAGCGTACATGCCTCTTCAGAATTTTCATCTTTAATTTCCATGTGGGCCACTTGCAGTATATATGCCTCTTCAGAATTTCCAAAAGCTAAGTAAAAAACGTTCCCCTCAGTGGTGACACAAAGGGGTCTTCTGCATTTTTGAACCTTGAACTGATGGAGAGCTTTTGGACTGCCTTCGAGATTTGGACTGATTTGTTGAGCTTTTAGGCCGTTTTACATCAAACTTGATCTTTTGTGTTTATCAAAACTTTTTCAAAACCTTTTAGTCCAAAGAGAAAGAAAGAGAGCAAATTGGGTATAAAAATATATACAAAACGAGGTTATTTAACACTAAATAACTCTCAAATTAGAGAGTTATCACACCCCCAAACTTGAGATGTTACTTGGCCTCAAGTGACAAAAATAGAAAAGAAATAAAAAAACGATAAAAGAAAAGAAAAGAAGACTTACAACCGGGCTATTGACGTTTTATCTAACCGAATGGTGTTTCGTACTCCTTCTTGAATCTTAGAACTCAACGAATAAATCGGCGGGTCTTCTTTAGAGTTACTGTATATGGTTTCGTCACTTTTGTCCCCCCCAAACTTGTCTTGTGTCCGAAAAAGTTCTTTGAGATTTTATCTCGTCTTTGGTTCAGGTTCTCGGTCACATTTATTCGGAGCGCATAATGGTTTTTGATTTGTTTGGTTTTAATAACATTATGCCTTTGGATTTATTTCATAAATATATATATATATACATTTATTGGTCTCCCAATTTTACGAAGACATTTTTTTTTATTTTTTATTTTTATTTTTTTTAGAAACTAAAAACTATGGTAACGAGGGTGGTGTTTTGAACAAGACAAAACTATGGTAACGAGGGTGGTGTTTGGTACAAGACAACGTTCACCCCCAAACTTTGAACCGTACAATGCTCTCATTGACTAATTTGTGGCTTTTGGCAACCACGGTATGTGTATAGGTTTGGAAACGACGGCCCGCGTCCTCTTTACCTGTTGAGTTATGAGATTCAAGAATCGTACAAAACCTGAAATTATTCACACGTAGATAAAACCAAAAGATAGTCAATACCCATAACATCCAAAGTCATACAAACACTAAGCATCCGATATGTACATCCCAAAAAAACGGATTAGTGTTTTTGTAACAAAATAACCATACGATACCCAAAAGATGACACCAAAAAGAGAAAATGTTTTTCAAGGTATTAACAAACCCAAAAGTGATCAAGCTTCTGAATTTGGCCCAAATACAGAGATGGGCCCAAAGGCAGGGGACTGTCCTGGATCGTTCATGCCTGCTTGTGGTGCCACTGTGGTGACCGGATCGGTAGTCTGCATGGTGGTGGACGTTGTTCTCGGTACCGGCATGCGAACTTGCGGTCGAGCCAAATCCTCCGGGAAGCGTATCGAGAGATGTGCAGCCTCGAATGGATCATCTCTAAGATGTTGGCGTCGGCGTATCCGAGTCCAATCTCGCACATATCCCCAAAAAGTCTCCGTTCACGTTTCCAAATTCGCCACTCTTGTTGCAAGCTGTTGTTGGTTAGACAAAATCTGTTTTTAAACATTAAGAATTTCGTCTAACCTCGAGTTCGTATCTAACATGGCATTCGTCAACAACTCGACCCATACTTCGGAACCGTACCCGGCCGACGGATGATACACCGAGGGTCCTGGCCCTCCCGTGGCGGCAGCGGCGAAGGCGGCGGCGGCAGTGGATGCAGCCGCGGTGGTTGTTTTGGCGGTAGCGGCAGCGGCTGCTTCGGCGGCTGCTCCGGCGGCTGTCTCGGCGGTGGTGGTGGTCGTCTGTTGAGGTGGTGGAGCCGCGGAATGTGCTTCGGAGGCCGTGGACGGACGTGTACGTCGGGTGACGGATGTTTGGTTGATAGTTGATTTCTGGATCCTTACTTGATCCGTCGGGTGTGGTAGTGCGCCGGCGGTGGTGAACATTCTTGTGAGCAAACCTGGGAAAACCAAACGAGAACCAAGTCTTTTGGAAACATCCAAAATGGCGTTACGAGCTATAGCTCCAACGTCAATTGGAAGTTCCTTTAAGATACAATATAATAACGAGCAACGGTCATGTGATATGGAATTGTCATGCCCCGTTGGGTTAATGTTGTGTTTCAAATATTGAAACCAAAGTGCCACCTCAAGGTTCAAATCACTCGAGTAAAGGAATTTCCGACTACGATCAAATGTCCACCCACGTCCCGGTATGACTAAAGTCGATAAGATTTGGTCATCCGTGACCTCGGAGAAACCATGGGTTATTTGGCTATACAAACACACAAAACGCGGGGAGAGACCGAGGGCTGCGTTCAACGCTGCACTTGACCAATCAATTTGTCTCCCCCGAACCTCAATTAAGTTGCTAGGTGACACCCCGACCTTCGCATAAAATTCCCTAAGCATGGTTTCGTTATACGTACAAACATCGGGTATCATGTTTGTCCAACGATGGGCTTGGAGGTGGTGCGGTATATGTGTGTGGGTTGGAAAAAGCTTACGATCAAAAGGGCGCTCAATTAGTGGTTTGTTGTTTGCTAACAACCTAAGTCTTTCTTCAAAGTCAGCCGTGGCTAACCTTGATCGGGAAGCCCTTCTTTTACGTTGTGGTTGGTCGAGCTCCGGATCTTGATCGAGATCATAATCCGGGTCTACGTCGTGGGTTGAATCGGTTTCAACCATGGGTGCCTTCCCCTCTCTACGTGAACTTTTCCTCGTCTGGTGGGTCTACAAAACAGTATCAGTCTAAGAAACCCTTGGTCCCAAGTTGGCGCATGTTGAAGCTATCCCCTCAGTGTCACCACTAAGGGGATTTTCAGGGCAAGAAGTCTGTACCCCACCCAGAATTTGTAATCCTCCATTATTTATACCCGAAACCGACACCTCCGTGGATGGTCGTTGTCCGTCATCACCAAACGAAATAAAATCATCATCCCAACTCTCTCCTTCGGTATCACCCATGAGGTTTATATCGATCCCCAAAGGGCCGCTAGGTGATCCGGAAGGAGGTCCCATTTGTATCCCATGCAATGTATTAACCAAATCTATGTTTGGGATGGATACGGTAGTAACAATCGGGGATGTGGTGGTTAAGACGGCTGTGTTCGTAAGATTCGTCGTTTGAACCAAGAGTTCCGGTATTTGGAGTTGCATACTACTCTCGATTCCGACCGAAATAGGAACGGTTGGACAAACAAAGGAAGTTGTGTTTACCTGAGGGCGAGGACTGAGAATGTCACCAAGTAGACCTGTGTTTTGGTCCGCCGCGAGACCCGCGATGGCTCGAGTGTAAGATGGGTCTTCGGATTGCGTCGGTCCCGGAGATGATGACAAACCTCCGGCTAGTCGGGGTGATCGTCGAAGTATTGGAGCATCGACTGGAATAGAAGGCTTTTTGGGGAGTGACAATGTACCCGCCGGGGCTAGGGTTACCCGGATTTCGCCGGAGATGGTGGCGGTAGCGGCGGTGGCCATGGTTGTGTGTGCGACGATGATAGAAGCAGCGGTGGTGGTGCGTTCGTGGGTCGCTGCAGCAGCAGCGGCGGCGTGTGGTGACAGCCGTGCCATCGCCGGTCGTTCCGTATCCGGTGGTTGTGTCGCCGGCGTTCGTACCATGGTCTCCTCTCCGGTACGTGCTTCGAATGCGGAAGAGATATCGGGAGTGGGGGTGGGACGACGGGCGGCGCCCTTGGTTCGAGCCATGGTGGCCGGCGTTTTTAAGGTGGTCGGCGGTGGGAGTTTTTGACAGGGGCGGTGGTGGGGTCGTGTAGAAGAGAGAGATGAAAAAGGGTTTTACTTGAATTCGAGGAGGAAGAAGAAAAGAAAAAGGGTCGGTGGTGGTCCCGAAGAGAGAGAGAGAGATTGTTTTGAAAAAGTTGAAAAAGTTTTTTTTTTCTTTGAAAGTGACTTTCAATTAAACTGAAATTACCAACAAACCCTTCATCCTTTATGTTAATTACAAACCTCCTTTTTTTTTCTTTTTAATCAACAGATAATATGGACTTCAGCCAACTTGTTATTTTTCTTCTTAATATCCTTTTGAAGTCCATAATATCAGTACCCATCATTACTCAATTTTTGAGAGATATGATCTTATCTGTTTAGAACCCCAGATATTTTTCTTATCTCCCTCTTTTTTTTAAACAAACTTCACAATATAAACAAATACGTTTACCAGGCTAAAACTATATTATTCTAAACTTAGAAAAAGAGCTATTTACAAACTTCCTCGTATTTTTCGGGTGTTGCTTAGATTGCCGTTTTAGGCATTCCCTCGGGGAGAAAATGCTTAACCCGGTGTCCGTTTACCCTAAAAATACTCCCATCTTGCGGATTCACAAGATCAACTGTTCCAAAATTTCTAACATCTGCGATTGTGAACGGGCCTGACCATCGTGACTTTAACTTACCAGGAAACAACTTCAGTCGTGAGTTAAAGAGAAGAACTTGTTGATCTTTTTCAAAAGTTCGATTGATGATTCTACGATCGTGCCAAAATTTAGTTTTTTCTTTGTAAATTTTAGCGTTCTCATAAGCATGAAATCTCAGTTCTTCTAACTCACACAACTGAAGTTTCCTTTTCTCTCCCACTGCATTCTCACTGAAATTCAGTTCTTTTGTTGCCCAAAAAGCTTTATACTCAAGTTCCAACGGTAAGTGACATGCTTTACCAAAAACCAGTCTATATGGTGACATTCCCAATGGTGTTTTATAAGCAGTTCGGTATGCCCAGAGTGCGTCATCCAACTTAAGAGACCAATCTTTCCTATCGGGTTTGACAACTTTTTCAAGAATCGATTTAATTTCCCGATTTGAAAGTTCGGCAAGACCATTTGTTTGTGGATGGTATGCCGTTGAGATCTTATGTCGGATGTTATATTTTTCAAGAACAGTAGTTAACATTTTGTTTACAAAATGAGTTCCCTCGTCACTAATTAAAGCGCGGGGTGTTCCAAAACGTGCAAAGATGTTCTTTTGTAAAAAATTAATTACTGTCTTGGCATCGTTTCTTGGACATGCCGATGCTTCCACCCACTTGGAAACATAGTCAACTGCCACTAAGATAAACTGGTTATTAAAAGACATGGGGAATGGTCCCATGAAATCTATGCCCCAAACATCAAAGAGTTCAACTTCCAAAATATTGTTTAATGGCATTTCATTTCCTTGGGACAAATTCCCCGTTCTTTGGCATGCATCACAACTTTTGACAAACTCGAAAGCATCTTTGAAAAGTGTAGGCCAAAAGAATCCACTTTGTAAAACTTTTGCTGCCGTACGTTGGCCACCAAAATGGCCACCATACGGAGAGTCATGACAGGCTTTCAGCAAGTTTTTCATCTCAGGATTCGGGACACATCTTCTCACCGTTTGATCTGCTCCAATTTTAAAAAGAGAAGGATCGTCCCAAAAATACTGTTTGCAATCATACAAAAACTTTTTCAACCTTTGTCCATTTAAACCATACGGCTTAAGCCCACTAGCTAGGTAGTTTGCTATATCCGCGTACCATGGAACATTTGATTCAAAATGGTGTTGAATTGACAAAACATGCTCATCGGGAAAAAATTCTTTTATTGCATGATTACCCCCAGTTGACACTATTCCCTCAATTCTCGAAAGGTGGTCAGCTACTTGATTATCAGTTCCTTTTCTATCAATTACCTCTATATTAAACTCTTGCAAAAGCAGGACCCATCTAATCAGTCGTGGTTTTGCATCAGTTTTATTAAAAAGATATTTGATAGCAGAATGATCTGTATGAACAATGACTTTTGTACCTATCAAGTATGAACGGAATCTGTCAAAAGCAAATACTACGGCAAGTAGCTCTTTTTCTGTTGTTGTGTAATTCAACTGAGCATCAATTAGAGTCTTACTTGCGTAGTAAATGGGGTGAAAGATTTTATTGACTTTTTGTCCCAAGACGGCACCTACCGCCCAATCACTGGGAAAAAATGACCTTCTTAAAAATGACTGAACTTTTTCACCGTAGAATCAGATAAGAAGTCTAAAAAAGTTAACGTGAAAAAACGCCCGAAAAACGCTTCCAGACTCGGAAAATGATGTTTTCCGAATCGGAAATTGACTAATACCAAGTCGGAAAATGAGTAAGATCAGATCTAAACAACAATTCGAGTCCAAAAAATTTTCCGATTCGGAAAACTTCAAAATTCCGATTCGGAAAACTTGTATTTTCCGATTCGGAATTTATGAATATTCCAATTCGGAAAATATGAATACCAGTTCGGAAAACCGAACAAAAACCGAGCAAAAGGTAAAAAAACTCAAAAATTACTGCTCAAATCACCAAATTTTGACTCAAAATCACTCACAAACACAGTAAAAACATCATTTTAACCATACACAATCAAATTTACATCCAAATCAATGATCAAAATAAGAAAATCAAACCTCAAACCTCCATTTTTAAAAAATACAAAAAGCTTAAGAAATCATACCAAATTCAATGAATTTCCAGCTCTGATACCACTTGTTGTTCCAGATTCAAGCTCTAATCAACATGCAAACAAGTAGAGAATGATTTGGAAGCCATATGTCATTGATTCTTGGATCAAAAGTTTACACACACTAACACACCAAGAACACACACACTTAAGAACTTAACCTCTCAAATCACTCTCACTTTACGTTTCACACATATGCATGTTCTAACTACCAAACTAACTCACTTTGGGTATTTATACCCAAACATTAACAACCCTTACACTATAGAACATTTACACATTCTACCCTAAGAAAGTAAAACTATTACAAAGTACATTTAAAGCAAGTAAACAAACAACTAACTTTGACTTTAAACTTTGACTTTGACTTTGCCTTTGTCTTCACTTCGTGCACCAACTTGTGATCTCGGATACAATCCGATTTTGCACCCAACAATCTCCCCCTTTGGATTCGAGATCACAAAAAGAATTAGGCAAACATCTTCAAGAAAGCATCAACACTTTAATCTTCAACGATAAGCTTCCTTGAACGATAAGCTTCGGTAATAATCTTCACGAATCATCCAATCTTTATGAAGCTTTAACAAACTTTGAACACGAAGCTTTAGCAAATCGAGATATCTTCAAATAATCACCAAACTTCAAATATCTCTTGCAAGCATCTCTTGTCATATCTCGTAATCTTCTCTTTGACTTGACGTTTCGAAACCATCTCCCCAAAATATCTTCAAGACATTTCTCTACTTTACATTTCTAAACCATCTCCCCCTTTTTGATGAAATATGAAATAATCATCAAAACTCGAGAAATGTATATTATCAGAAAACTCAGCTCGTAAAGATACAAACATGTAAAAGAACCACTAAGGATATCAAAAACCATCTCACATAACCATCTCCTCCTTGTTACTCCAGAATTCCCCTTATTACTCCAAAGAAATACCGTCAATTCCATAAAGTAATCCGAATCTTTTCAAATTCAGAGGTAAGTGGGAAAATCCTGAAACAACACATGAATCAGTTGGAATGCCTGTGAGAAGCACAAAGCAACTCAGTACAACGAATGCACTATATAAAGAGCTTTATTGATGATCACTCCCCAGGGCTTCCGTTCAATCATCGCAAACACTAAAAGTATTCCTATGAACGTTCCGACAAAGAAACAAATTCCTTGTGTGTATTTGTGATGAAAGAAAATAGCATCAAGTGCTTTCATAAGGCTCAAAATGTGAAAACATTTCACGACTCGATGTGTAGAAATGAAGTTCGAAGGCAGGGCGGCTTCCTTCTGTTTCAATATCGATTTTCCAAATGAAAACCTGATAGATTATGTGCTGCGTCCCCGTGATGAAATGAAACATCTCCTTGTTAAGAAGGAAATGAGTAGCTAGTGAGGTAAAACGAGAGTCGGCATTGGGCTTTGCCTTGTTTCAATATCGGTCACCAAAGAATGTGAACCAATAGATTATGTGTTTGCCCGGCTTAGAAGTGGTTGGTGCAGAGTTTTATTTTTCTTTTAACTCTGTTCTCACACCCTCTAATTCTTTTAAAACCCTCACTTCTAACCAATCTCTCATAGAATATTTTTCCGCTCAATCACTATGAGAATAACTCGACCACCTGAGTTATCTCCCCCACTCTTTGATGTAGACCCCTCACTCATTTCTCAAGGATAACTTCTTGGGTAGGATTGCCGGTTCTGGAAATCCATAGAAGTTCTGTTAAGCTCACACATCCCATGAAATAAATTTCCTAATCATGAAAGTACAATGATTCATCGGGCGAATCAATGAGCCAATATGAAACATGCTCAAACAAATATATATATATGAACAAAATAGGAGCATAAAAATTTCTTCAAACAAGTATATGAAATGAAGAACATGAATGATCTAAACTTGTTTGAGAAAACTGATTCATCATGTGATGTGAGATATGTTTTTGAAAAGCTTTGATGTACACAAAATGAATGAATGTTATCTATACGATCAAGATATAGATATAGCAATGAAGAACGTATCTGATCAAATAAACGATGAAGCACAAATAGGAAGATAGCAAGCGAGTGTATTACCACCGAAAAATATGGTCATATAGAGACGTGGTAATTACAAGACAAAAGAAGCTAAACCGGTGTGTATGAATACTTGAAAAGTATAGGAAAAGATAATACGCAAGTATTAATCTTTGGAAACACACGGTTAGAAAATATCCGTCAACTCATCATGATATGAAAACATGAAAAATCACACTTCTAATTCGAAAAAACGTTTGAGAATCGAGAAGTGAGTTTGAACATTTAAAAACATTCTTCATACCTGAAAGTTGTTCATCTTTCAAATATGTAAGCATTAAAGCTTATCTGAACTCTCCCCCTAAAATGAATATCACTTTTAAGAACTCCCCCTCAAATGGATAATCTGCAAAACAAAGTAGAAATTGGTATTCATTGAAAATGAATCCTTAGATGTTAGTCAGATAGTATCCAATCCAGAATAATTAAGCAACTCCCCCTTAAATTAAGATCCGAAACAGATTTAAGTAGGAGTAAGCATTCCAAGCTTGCTAACCAAAAAGTTAAAACGCTTTTCATCTAAAGGTTTAGTGAAAAGGTCAGCAAGTTGGTAATCTGTTTGAACAAAGAACATTTCGATATTACCTTTCTCCACATTATCTTTGATAAAGTGATACCGAATGTCGATGTGTTTGGTCTTGGAATGCTGAACCGGATTTGACGTTATTGCAATGGCGCTTTCCGAATCACAGTAGATAGGGACTCTCTTCAACTTGTAGCCATAGTCTAGTAGTTGTGTCTTCATCCAAAGCACTTGCGAACAACAACTTGCGGCGGCCACATATTCTGCTTCGGCCGTAGAAGTGGAGACGCAATTTTGCTTTTTCGAAGTCCAACTAACAAGTTTATCACCTAAAAACTGACATGATCCAGAAGTGCTTTTCCTATCCAGTTTGCAACCACCATAATCTGAATCTGTAAAAGATATTAGCTCAAAACTAGAATCTTTCGGATACCAAAGGCCCAACTCGGGTGTGCCTTTGAGATACCGTAAGATCCTTTTAACTGCCGCAAGGTGAGACTCTTTAGGATTAGCTTGAAACCTAGCACAAAAACATGTGGCGAACATAATGTCCGGTCTAGTCACAGTGAGGTACAAAAGAGAACCAATCATGCTTCTGTAAATCTTTTGATCAACGGGTTTACCGGCTAAATCAGGACCCAAAAGATTTCCAGTTGGCATTGGTGTTTTAATTGGAGAACAATCAGTCATATTAAACTTTTTCAACATATCTTTAATATATTTTGACTGATTAATAAATATGCCATCAGGGTTTTGTTTGACTTGAATTCCTAAAAAGAAATTCAATTCACCCATCATGCTCATTTCAAACTCGGTCTCCATGATTTTAGAAAACTTTGTACACAATTCTGGATTAGTAGAACCGAAAATAATGTCGTCAACATAAATTTGAACTAAAAGCAAGTCATCACCTTCTTTCTTCAGAAAAAGAGTAGTATCGATCGTACCTCGTTTGAATCCTTTGGATAAGAGATGATTAGTCAGAGTTTCATACCATGCTCTTGGAGCTTGTTTTAGACCATACAATGCCTTGTCCAAGATGCAGACATGATCGGGAAAATCTGGATCGACGAACCCTTCAGGTTGCTCTATATAGACCTCCTCATGCAAGACTCCATTCAAGAACGCAGATTTGACATCCATTTGAAATACCTTGATGTTCTTGTGAGCTGCATAGGCCAGAAAGATTCGAATTGCCTCGATCCTCGCTACCGGTGCAAAAGTCTCATCGTAATCAATACCTTCTTGTTGAGAATAACCTTTAGCAACCAATCGCGCCTTGTTTCTGACAATCACTCCGGATTCATCTTTCTTATTTCTGAAGATCCACTTGGTTTTAATGATTGATTTATCTTGCGGTCTAGGAACCAAGCGATACACTTTGTTTCTTTTGAACTGTAGAAGCTCTTCTTGCATTGCTAAAAGCCAATCAGAATCGTCTAAGGCTTGAGAGACATTCTTTGGTTCAATTCTGCTCAAGAAACTTTTGTATAGGCAGTAATTTGCAGATGCAGATCGCGTTTTAACACCATCATTGACATCACCAATCACATTGTAGAGTGGATGTGCTCTTGTCCATTTCGACTGAGCAGGAAGAATTGCAAGATCATCTAGATTGTTCTGACTATCATTTTCATCAATGATTGCAGGAATCTCTGATTGATCATCGGGGGTTAACTCTGATTGCTCAACACTTGGAACTGGTATAGCCTGGTCAGAGTTAGAAGTAGAGCAAATATTCTCCGATGGTCCGGAATCATTCACACTTGAAGGTTCTGGGACATCGTGAATATCAACTCTTGGATTTCTGGAAAGAATAAGATCTTCATTATCTGCACAAATATCCAGAAAAGCATCCATAAACAGTAAATCGAGTTCTGAACTATTTGGATCATTAATAGAATCAGAAGTCGTAGGAGAAGCTTGACTATGAATTTCGAGTCCTGAACTGCTATGTTCAGAAGTCATTGACACGGTTTCATCAAAGGTCACATAAACAGTCTCCATAACCATCTTGGTTCGTTTGTTGTAGACCCGGAAAGTCTTTGACGTTAGCGAATATCCAAGAAAGTATCCCTCGTCGGCTTTCTTGTCAAACTTACCAAGATTGTCACGGTTATTGAGAATGTAACACCTACAACCAAAAACATGAAAGAATTTGACATTAGGAACTCTATAGTTGATAATGTGATAAGGAGTTTTCTTGAAGCGCTTAGTGATGATGGTTCGATTTTGTGTAAAACAAGCCGTTGAAACCGCTTCGGCCCAAAAGGTAAGAGGTAATCCAGAATAAGCTAGCATCGTTCTTGCCGCTTCAACTAACGTTCGATTCCTTCTTTCGACAACTCCATTCTGTTGTGGAGTATAAGCACCTGAAAAATTATGAGAAATACCAACAGATGTTAGATAAGCATCTAAAGTAGCATTTTTAAATTCAGTGCCATTATCACTCCTAATCTTTCGAACGGGAAGTTGCAAAAGAACTTGGATCCTCTTGATAAACTTTATGATCAACTCGGGAGCTTCAGATTTCATTCTCAGAAATTCTAGCCATGTGTACCGTGAGTATTCATCAACCATAACTAGAATGTACTTCTTTCCACTAATTGAATGAATTCTCATCGGTCCGCATAAGTCCATGTGGAGCATCTCGAGTGGTGATTGACACGAAGATTCTGTCTTAGACTTGTGAGAACTTCTCTTCATCTTTCCCATTTGACAAGCCGAACATAAAGAATCTCTATCAAATGTCAACTTTGGAAGACCTTTCACCAATCCACCATTAGCTAGTTTGCTAATATCTGAGAAATTCTGATGAGAAAATCTTCTATGCCATAGCCAACTTTCGCCTTTTGTTGCCTTTGAAAACAAACAAACTGGTATTGAAGAATCTATCACCGGAAAGTCAACCACATAGAGATTGTAAAACCTTCTCCCTTCAAAAATCTCAACACCATCACTATTAATGATAAGACAGTTAATGATGGAAAATAGAACAATGTTATAACCATCACAAAACTGACTTGCACTAAAAAGATTATGACTTAACCCCTCAACATAAAGTACCTTCTTGATAGATACCTTACCATTCGTAAGAATGCCGTAACCTTGGATGACACCAGTCGTCTTATTCCCAAAACTAACTGTTCCTCCTGGTCGTTCCACATAATTGTGCAACAACTCCTTGTAGCCAGTCATATGTCTTGAACAACCGGAATCGACATACCACATATGCCTGGCCTGTAGAAACATGTTAGTTCATCTTGGGAACCCATATCCAAATGGGTCCTTTCTTGTTGGTCTCATACATCTTTAACAAATCAGAAGATGAACCTAAAATCTTACAGTTTATACCAGACTTTGAAATTTGTGCATTCAGTAAATCTTTAGGAATCCATTTGCACACAAATTTCACATCAACTGATTTATCTTTTGCTTTTGAAAGATTTTTCTTTTTAGCACTAAACACTTTAGCACGATGATCAAACGAGTAAGCATGAGATTTATCATGAGAAACACCACTAGATCTCTTCTTGTTAACATGACTAGAGTTCAAAGAAAAAGAATTATCACCACAATTAGTACAATGCAAACGTTGCATAGCAAAAAACATCAAGGCAGACTCAAAAGAGTTTTGACACTTATTGAATCTAATATTCAGATTACAATTATTTGCATCATCAACGGATGACTTTTTAACAAAACGCTTTTTCTTCTTTGAATCTTTCTTCTTCCACCCTAGGCCATGTCGTTTAAAACTTTTTAAATCTGTAGAATCAGAAGAACTTGAGTTAATAGGTGTCTTAGGAACTGAACATACATCAGATGAATCTTTTGAAGATGTTTCAAGTGTAGCACAAGAAGTACTTCCTACCTCAAAAGTACTTGCATCAAAATTAATTGAACAAGTTTCAGACTTTGACAAAGTACATGAGGATTTATAATCTTTTGAAATTCCACTATCACTTGAAACATTTACAACATTTGGTTTATCTTGTGTACTCGACTTTGGTTTTTCAAAAACAGCACCAAACTCCACATCTGGTAGTTTGAGTTCTGATTTAAGGATATCTCCTTCAACCATACTATCTAGACTTTTGTACACAAGATATCCATCTTTGTCAATAACAGCATGTGTAATTAACTCAGTCACTTCAGGCTTAACACTTTGATCAAAACAAGGTGGAGTTTCTTGAGACTCAAACATGGGGTTTGAAATAAAACTTATCTTTTGCTCTTCAAAACCCGCTTCAATATCATCATCATTATCAGAATCAAAACATGGTTTGGTCTCATCAGAATCAGAATCAGACTCATAATCAGAAACGCTTTTATTTTCTGAAAGATTATTAACTTGAATAAACTCAGAAAGATTTTCACAATCTGTTTCTTTTTCAAGTTCACTGGTCTTATCTTCAGATTTAGGAGTAGAATCAGTAGTCTTTGACTCATTTTCAATATCATTACTAAGCTTTTCAGATTCATTTGAAAAGAACTTTACATCTTGAGAATACAAAGAAACACACTGTGTATGAGAAAACTCGGGTTTTCTTGTTTTATAACTTTGATTTAAATCATCATATTGAAAATTACATGTGAAATCAAAGTTATTCTTTCTCTTTGGCTTTGAATCTGAAAAACTATCACTTAAGTCATCAACAACTTTTTCTTTACCTTTATCCGAAGAATTAGATGTAGAACTACCAGATTTTACAAAGGTCTCATTTATTTTTGGAAAACTTAAGTTATCAAACTGATAAAGACCTTTAGGGGCTTTCTTTAAAACATCATTTTCAGGTAAACCTAACCCCATTTTCGGATTGTAAAATCTAGTATCTTTTAGATTATTTGTCAAAAGCTTAAGCGTCTGTTGAGTCTGACCTCTTTTGATATTAAGATCCTCCAACTGTTTTATCTTAGCATAAGCCTCAGATCTATCTTGAAAACAAACTTCATATTTGATCATATATTCAGCTTTTTCAGACTCCAAATTGACTAAAGCAGTCTTCATCTCAGAAATTTGAGATTCTAGTTTGGCTTTCTCTTTCCTAATCTCAGCCTTTTCAAGCTCACGATCATCAGCTAAAGATTTATATAACTCACATTCATTACTAAATTCAATGACTCGAGCTCTTTCGAACTTAATCTTTTCCTTCAAGTCATCAAATTCAGCTTTTAAAATTAACAACTGTTCTTCTAAAGAGCATTCATCATTATCAGACATATCCGAGTCAGAAGGAGTTTGACTTACCTCATTTGATGCCTCGGTCTCTTTGTGAAGGTTGATGGTTTCTTCCACACTTGCCATGAGATTGTAGTGAACTTGTGTGAAATGGGCAGAATCCTCATCATCAGAAGTATCATCATACCAACATTCTTCTTCCGCCATCAAGACTTTACCTTCACTCTTGCGTTTCGCAAGTTGAGCCTTCTTTGAGTAGTAGTCAAAATCCCTGACTTTCGGTGCTCTACAATCTTTGACAAAATGGCCTGGTTTGCCACAGTTGAAACATACGTTTCCTTTCTCATCTGTCTTTTCTTTCTCATAACTCTTCCTCTCCGGCCTTCTCTCGTATTCCTTTGTCTTGTACTTGTCTCTTTTGTAATTCTCGAACTTCTTCTTCTTCCCATACCTCTTCTGGATGGAACTAGACAAAAGAGCAAGCTTATCCGCAACTCGCTTTAAATCAACATCAGATTCAGAACTATCATCCTCAACAGTTTCGAAATCAGAATCAGACAACTCGGTGACTAAGGCCTTGGAATGACTTTTCTTCTTTGAACTACTTGAGAGAACACTCTTACTCTTCTCAGTCAAAAGAGCCAAAGAATCAGTAATGCTCTTCTGTTTGGTCACAATATCTCTGACCTTCACTTCATGCTGACTAAGAATAGAATATAGATCATGTAAGTCTTCTTCCGCCAAGTTCTTGTTCATTTGAAGATTAACGGAGTAGTGATCCCATTCTGGATTGAGATTTTTCAAGAACTTGAAGTTTATCTCAGAAGTAGACTTTTGCATCCCATTTCTCCTCAAATCATTCAGAATGATGTTGAACCGACTATAAGAATCTGCAAGTGTTTCTCCCTCTAAAGCCTTAAACCCTTCATAAGCTCCGATTGCTTGGTTTAGCTTGGCTTGGATTGATCTCTCCGTCCCTTGAAACTGTTTCTCCAACTCATCCCACAACTCTTTTGCAGTATTTCTACTATCAACACGATTAAACAAGTCGTTCGGAATGGCCATCGTGAGTAAAGTAAGAGCTTTGTCATCAAGTTCAGCTCTAATCTTCTCGAGCTCATTGTAATGCCGAAAGAGTTTGAACACTCGTCTTGGTTCAATAGCAGGAGTAGTGGCAGTCTCGGGGGTGCCCGGAATATCAATGTACGGCTTGATCGGACCTTCTTGGATGCTCACCATGAGTGTCTTGTCGATGTTGTTAAGAAACTGAATCATCCTCACACGCCATTGAGGATATTCTCCAATTTGAAGAACCGGAGGTTTAGACTTTGAACCCATGCTTAATAAATCTCTAGACATCTTCACAGAACTTGAATATGATCGGTAATTCACTGAAACTGGTAGATTTCTTCCGAACTTCTGGAGGTATACAAATCTGAGAATCTGTGGCTAATCTGAACACTTCTTTTGATCAACGAAAAGGTTAGTGACAAAAGTCAAAAAGTCAACTGTAAAGTCAACCGGTGAATAGTGAAATCCCGAGAAAAAATATTTTTCAAAAATTTGAAAGTTGATTTTGACTGCGAAATTGAAATATTAGTCCAAAAATACAACCTCTCGGAAATCACCAAAATCTCGGAAAAACCGGCATTTTGCGGGAAAAAATGACCTTCTTAAAAATGACTGAACTTTTTCACCGTAGAATCAGATAAGAAGTCTAAAAAAGTTAACGTGAAAAAACGCCCGAAAAACGCTTCCAGACTCGGAAAATGATGTTTTCCGAATCGGAAATTGACTAATACCAAGTCGGAAAATGAGTAAGATCAGATCTAAACAACAATTCGAGTCCAAAAAATTTTCCGATTCGGAAAACTTCAAAATTCCGATTCGGAAAACTTGTATTTTCCGATTCGGAATTTATGAATATTCCAATTCGGAAAATATGAATACCAGTTCGGAAAACCGAACAAAAACCGAGCAAAAGGTAAAAAAACTCAAAAATTACTGCTCAAATCACCAAATTTTGACTCAAAATCACTCACAAACACAGTAAAAACATCATTTTAACCATACACAATCAAATTTACATCCAAATCAATGATCAAAATAAGAAAATCAAACCTCAAACCTCCATTTTTAAAAAATACAAAAAGCTTAAGAAATCATACCAAATTCAATGAATTTCCAGCTCTGATACCACTTGTTGTTCCAGATTCAAGCTCTAATCAACATGCAAACAAGTAGAGAATGATTTGGAAGCCATATGTCATTGATTCTTGGATCAAAAGTTTACACACACTAACACACCAAGAACACACACACTTAAGAACTTAACCTCTCAAATCACTCTCACTTTACGTTTCACACATATGCATGTTCTAACTACCAAACTAACTCACTTTGGGTATTTATACCCAAACATTAACAACCCTTACACTATAGAACATTTACACATTCTACCCTAAGAAAGTAAAACTATTACAAAGTACATTTAAAGCAAGTAAACAAACAACTAACTTTGACTTTAAACTTTGACTTTGACTTTGCCTTTGTCTTCACTTCGTGCACCAACTTGTGATCTCGGATACAATCCGATTTTGCACCCAACACATTATTACTTCTATTTTAGCCTTATCCACTTCCAAACCTCTTTTAGAAACCAAGTGACCTAAAACAATTCCCTCTTGTACCATAAAATGACACTTTTCCCAATTTAGAATCAGATCATGTGTCTCGCAACGTTCCAAACTCTTTTTAAGATTTTCAAGACAATTTTCAAACGATGTGCCAATAACTGAAAAATCATCCATGAAAACTTGCATGGTATCTTCAATCATGTCTGAAAAAATTGACATCATACACCTTTGAAATGTTGCGGGAGCGTTACACAAACCAAATGGCATTCGCCGAAAAGCGAAAGTTCCGAAGGGACAAGTGAAGGTGGTCTTCTCTTGATCTTCGGGTGCAATGTGAATTTGGTTGTAACCAGAATATCCGTCCAAAAAGCAATAAAATTCCTTTCCGGCTAAACGATCTAGCATCTGATCTATGAAGGGCAAAGGGAAATGGTCCTTTTTGGTGGCTAGGTTCAATTGTCTATAATCCATGCAAATTCTCCACCCGGTCACAGTTCTTGTCGAGATAAGTTCATTTTTCTCGTTGGTGATTACCGTGGTACCACCTTTCTTTGGTACACATTGTACCGGGCTTACCCAACCGCTACTAGAAATGGGGTATATAATACCCGCATCTAGCCACTTAAGGATTTCTTTTTTAACGACCCCTTTCATGATGGGATTTAGTCGTCTTTGTGGTTGCACTTTGCCAATGCTATTTTCTTCCAAAATTATCTTGTGTTGACAAAGTGTCGGGCTTATTCCTCTAATGTCTGCTATTGTCCACCCAATGGCTTTCTTATGGTTTTGTAACAGTTTAATTAATTTCTCTTTCTGTTCACAACTTAAGTTAGAGGATATAATTACATGCAATTTATCTTCCTCCATGAGATAAGCATACTTAAGGTGTGATGGTAGAGGTTTCAAGTCCAAATCGGGTGCCTTTACTATGGATGGTGGTTGGACAGATCTTTCACTAAAATCCAACTGTTCAAAAACAGCTAACACTTCAACCTCTGTGTTTTCAAGTTCTGTATTTTCAAAATTATCAGCACAAATCACCTCTGTGGTGAGATTGTCACCACTGAGGGGACAGCTGATTGAGTTTATTTCCAAATCATCACTTGAAGTATAAATGGCAGAACAATCTTCAAAGTTCCCATTATACTTAAGTGTTTTGAACAGGTTGAAGGTTACCTGTTGGTCGTTGACCCTCATGGTTAGCTCGCCTTTTTGAACGTCAATCAAGGCTCTTCCTGTTGCAAGAAATGGTCGTCCTACAATGATGGGACAACTCCTATCAGCTTCAAAGTCCAACACTAAAAAGTCAGCCGGAAAGATAAATTTGTCGACTTGGACTAAAATATCCTCAATCTTACCCTTCGGATAAACAATGGATCTATCGGCTAATTGTAAAGTTACGGTCGTTGGCCGGACTTCACCAATTTCCAATTTATTAAAAACCGACAAGGGCATGAGATTCACACTTGCCCCTAAGTCACAAAGAGCATGTCTGACTTCCTTCCCTCCAATGGAACACAGGATGGTGAAACTTCCCGGGTCTTTGAGTTTTGGAGGGATCTTACAAGTGAGAAGTGCACTACATTCTTTTGTTAAAGCCACAGTTTCAAATTCGCTCAATCTCCTTTTCTTATTAAGAATGTATTTCAAAAATTTAACATAATTTGGCATTTGCTCGAGAGCTTCTACCAAAGGTATGTTAATATGGAGCTGTTTAAAGATGTCCAAAAACTTCTTAAACTGAGTATCCATATTTTTGGCTTTCAATCTTTGAGGAAAAGGTAATTCTCTCAGATCCACTACTGGTTGATTTGACTTTTGAATAGTCTGAACTTGAGTTTCAGCAGCATTTGAACTTGGCAAAGCTGCTGTTTTGGGGACAGACTCTGGCTCATGTGGGGTTTCAACAATTGAAAACAGTCCTGGAAAGTTTTCTTTATCAAATGCATGCCTTGTTTCAGTGTGACATGGTTGTTCCGTTGACATTATCTCGGGTCCAATTTCAACAATTGTCACTGCCTTAACATGTTCCTTACCCTTAGGGGTTTCTGTGTCACTTGGCAGAGTGCCAGGTGGCCTGTTTCTCAATTCATTTGCAAATTGTCCCAGCTGGGTTTCAAAGCCTCTCAAAGTTGCATTTGTTTGATTTATAAAACCTGTTAGCAAAGATTCAATTGAACCATTGCCATCCGATGCATTTTGAGACCTTTGTTGGTGCATTTGTGAGGATTGCCCACCTTGAAAATTTTGAGGTGCACCTTGATGAAATCCCGGGGGATTTTGTTGGTTTTGAAAGTGACTTGCCCCGGGGGGCTGAAGTCCTGGATTTTTGTATGAAAGATTCGGATGATTTCTCCAGTTTGAGTTGTATGTTTGTGAAAACGGGCTGTTTTTGGAATAGTTTCCAACAAAATTTACTGATGCTGGGTTGTTCGGACAATTCTCATAAGTATGATTATTTCCGCAAAATAGGCACATTTCTTTTTCAGAAGATGTCAAAGCTTGTACTTGGTTTGTCTCATTGATATTCAAATTATTTTTCACCAAGTTAGTTAAAGCCAAAATTTGTGCGTTTAATGTGGTAATGGCATCATTCTCATTAATTTCCGATGATCTTTTAGGTGCTACGGCGCGTGGGTTTGACCAATCTGTGTTATTTTTAGCAATCTTTTCCAAAATGTCTACAGTTTCAGTGTATGTTTTGGAAAGAAAAGCACCACTCGCTGTTGCATCTAAATTACCTTTTGCAGCAAAAGTAAGACTGTTATAAAACGTTTCCATTTGGATGCAATGGGGAATTCCATGGTGAGGACATCTCCTAAGTAGTTCTTTAAATCTCTCCCATGCATCCGAGACTGCCTCATCCCCATACTGTTGAAACATCAAAATTTCATTTCTGAATTTAACATTTCTTGTTGGCGGGTAATATTTTTTTAAAAACTTTTCCGCCAAACTTGTCCAACTGTTGATTGAATGAGGTGGTTGGGAATTTAACCAAACCTTAGCTTGATCCTTTAATGTGTAAGAAAAAAGTGTCAAACGTAAGTGTTCGGTTGTTATCCCGCGAATACGAAAATGATCCGTCATTTCTAAAAAAGATTTTAAATGAGAGTGCGGATCTTCTGATGCCAACCCCGCAAATTGACCCATAGCCGATATCATTTGGAACATTACCAGCTTTGGTTCAAAATGTACTGTTGCATCCACGGGTGGTTTCAAAGTACCTGACTGTAATTGTCCAAATTCGGGTAGTGCATAGTCACGTATTCCTCTTTCCTTGTTATCGGCGATGGTTATGGTGGTTTCCTCTTGTGGTGGTGGGTTTCCAGCCATGTTTCGGTTACGACTAGTTCTACCTCGACAACGTCTTTTGACAGTACGTTCTATCTCCGGATCGAGAGGTAAAAGTTCACCGTGTTGTAGCCGTGGCATACAACGTGAAAAGTGCTATTTAACAAAAACAAGCAACTCAGGCTCGAATGAAATATCTCAGAGTTTAAAATTAAAGCCAAGTCCCCGGCAACGGCGCCAAAAACTTGATAGCGAAAAACCGTGCGTGCCACTATGTGGTCACAATTTAACCACAATGAGGATGCAAGTATACACCGACAAAGGGATCGCTATAAGTAATAAAGTGATAGTATACCAAATGTTCGTTTCCACAGGGACTGAGATTTTATAGAATACTTGAGACTTTCATGAACTTCTAGTGCTTGACGGGTTTTGATGTAAAAAGTGGGTTTGATGGTGAAAATGCTAAAAATGACGACTTTTGACTTATAAAGAAGAAAGAGGGTGTGGATGTAAGTTTTTACTTTAAAACATAGTATAACACGAGTTTAGAAACTTCACGTTATGGGGATAATTATAAGAACACAAATCTCTCAAAACTATGTTTTTACAAAACATACCGTGAAGTTGCTATGAAGTCGTCGTTATTCCAAATCGTAAGATTACCGGTTTTTATAAGTAGATTAAAATAAATCTCGTTCCACCGAGTATGGGGATTTATATCCAAGTCTCCTTGTGATATAAATCCCGACCGGCTTACTGAACCTTAACAAACCATGCAGAACCCGCATCTCTGCGTGATTATCAAAGGCCCTCTCGAGCTCTTTGTGCATTATCCAAACCGTATTTCGGACCCGCCCATCTCTGGATCTGAGGTCTAACACGACACATCAAAATGGCCGGTTTATCAGTATCGAAATTAAGTATCGGCTCAAATAACTAATCGTAAAATTTGGAAATAACGACAACACCCAAGTGTTGTCTACACCGTTTTAAAATAAACTCACACCCACACCCATTAAAGGGTTTAGCCTAAAATAAAAGACATAACAAGATTAGATTTATAAACTAACTTCATGATAATTAAGTACGGAATAAAAAGTACAGTACGAGAAATAAAATAAAGCAGTTAACGTTTATAACTAGAAAGCAGATAAAGAGTTAGCTAGAATTTAATAGTAAATAAAAGCAGGAAAAAGAAAAACAGATAATCCCCCAAGATGAAGCCTGGGGAGCGAAAATGAAGAAGAAAAAGGAGGAAGCAGTAGCAAAGCTGGTGTATTCATTGAGAGAGCAAAGTCTTGTATTTATAAGCAAACATAACCCATGGATATAATCCATGGGTCTTGATGCATCCAATAGAAGCCTTTTATCTCTTTTAGAACAATTCTTTATTCTCCCATGTGGGTCACTTGCAGCGTACATGCCTCTTCAGAATTTTCATCTTTAATTTCCATGTGGGCCACTTGCAGTATATATGCCTCTTCAGAATTTCCAAAAGCTAAGTAAAAAACGTTCCCCTCAGTGGTGACACAAAGGGGTCTTCTGCATTTTTGAACCTTGAACTGATGGAGAGCTTTTGGACTGCCTTCGAGATTTGGACTGATTTGTTGAGCTTTTAAGCCGTTTTACATCAAACTTGATCTTTTGTGTTTATCAAAACCTTTTCAAAACCTTTTAGTCCAAAGAGAAAGAAAGAGAGCAAATTGGGTATAAAAATATATACAAAACGAGGTTATTTATGTTGGGAACCGTAGGCACTAACGGTGCGCAGCGGATAACAAAACGATTCCCAAACCCGGACCCATCTTAAACCTTAACAGACACAATCAAAGTAGGTTTAGCAATTTTACCTTTTGCGAGTAGACTTCCGGAAAGCTGGCAGGGGTTACACTGCTACTGGCACCACGCGAGAAGGTTGCTAGACCACCACCAAGGATTACTCCGAAAAACGAACGCGATCCTCTCCTTGGGATTGGCGCCGGTTTTAGTGAGAGAAAGAGAGAGAGTTTTTCTGGGTTTGTAAAATTGAATGACTGATGATCAACTGACAAACCCTTAACCCTATATTTATATAGATAAGGCTAGAATTTTATTCCATATAAAATTCTTTTGGTAATTATCTCTACATATAATTCCCATAAATAACTAATTAATTTATCTAATTAATTAATTATAAATAAATAGTTTAACTAACTATTTATATTAACTCTCTCATTAAATAATTAATAATCAATTAATTATTTCTCATGTAATCCAAACGTTCTCATTTTGGCGTGCAGCGGTGTGACCTACTAGTGTCCTATAACATTGGATACGGTAACCTTGTTACTGTCTCGCATATAATCCTAACAGACTCCCACTTGTGCTAGACATGTAACTGTACTGTTACCATTAGCCTAAGGAGGTCCCTAGCCAGACACTTAGGTTAACCAGGTTATAAGATCTCTTACATCCAGAGATACAATTCACGTTTGAATTTGTACACAGGTTCATTCCTTTTGCACACGATATTTCTAAAGTGATTTAAGACATGGAGTGGAGGATTCATTTCTTAAAATCAAGTATTTCTTGACTCTGATTTTGATTGCCTGCAGTAACGGATATTACTAAATAACCCCTGTTATTCTATCTGAGCGTGGCCACGCGTTTTCTGCCAATCTTAATCGTCAAGGGGCCCGGAAATATCTCTCTTTTGAAAGAGGTGCAAATCCCTTCTTGACTACTTGCATTTGGATCCGCGGCTTCCGCTGCATCTAGTCACGTCCCGTATGGCCGCCCTGTTACGGTGCAACGTTAGTACGTGCTAAGAATACAGTAGTCCTCGCGTTCCCAAACCAAGTATCTCAGGTCTAAGGACAACCTATCAAGTCAGTGCTTATGACTGAGGCTCCATGAAGCAGACTTGATTACTGGTCACTTCCAATACCCAAACACTCTGATGAGTATCTATAAATACTTGGTCACATCACTTGTGCTTTTATTCTCTACTTTGAATAAATCATCAAGTATTTATAATAGCGTTAAACTCCCTATTGAAATTCCCATTTCAACAAGTGGCTACGGAAATTTAGATTTCATACAAAACTTTGCAAAATCACGGATACGTTAAATATGCAAAAAATAGTTAATTCAGAACAATCATGAAAATAAAACCTCCATTTATTTCAAACACACTGTGAAATAAAAACTTTACATAATTACATTGTTTCTAAATTAAACTATACTAATAATTAATAAACTAAGAACTAGCTATTGGCTTCCAGGTACTGCATCCCAATGGAATTCGCATGTGCCTCATGCTTTACCCTTGCTAGTGGCTTTGTCAGCGGATCTGCGACATTGTCTTCTGTTGGAATCTTGCATATTCTCACATCTCCTCTTCCAATGATCTCTCGGATGAGGTGATACTTTCTGAGCACGTGTCTTGACTTGTGATGCTCTCTAGGTTCCTTTGCTTGCGCCACGGCTCCCGAGTTATCACAGAATATATCAATCGGTCTCGAGATACTGGCAACCACTCTGAGATCCGATAGAAAATTCCTTAGCCAGACAGCTTCCTTTGCCGCATCAGATGCTGCAATGTACTCTGCTTCTGTAGTTGAGTCTGCAATCGTGTCCTGCTTCGAGCTCTTCCATGAGATCGCACCTCCGTTTAGGGTAAAGACGTACCCTGACTGTGACCTGAAGTCATCTCTGTCGGTCTGGAAACTAGCGTCAGAGTATCCGGTGACACTAATTTCATCCTCAGTACCTCCAAAGATCAAGAACATTTCTTTCGTTCTTCTTAGATATTTGAGAATGTTCTTGACGGCCACCCAATGGGGTTCACCCGGATTCTGTTGGTATCTGCTCGTAACACTTACTGAGTAAGCAACATCGGGCCTAGTACACAGCATAGCATACATAATCGATCCAATTGCGGAAGCATATGGGACCGATTTCATCTTGTCCTGTTCTTGACTAGAAATAGGACACTGTGTTTTACTTAACACTATGCCATGTTGCATCGGGATAAATCCTTTCTTGGATTCATCCATCCTGAATTTCTTCAGGATTTTATCGATATACGTACTTTGGCTAAGCCCGATAAGCCGCTTAGATCTATTTCTATAGATCTTTATACCGAGTATATAAGCGGCTTCTCCAAGGTCTTTCATCTGGAAACATTTGCTTAACCAACTCTTAACACTCTGTAAAGTTGGTACATCGTTTCTTATGAGTAGAATGTCATCTACGTATAAGACCAAGAAGGTTACTATGCTCCCACTGAACTTAGTGTAGACACACGGCTCGAACTCACTTTTGGTAAAACCAAACTCTTTGATTCGCTCATCAAAGTGTAAGTTCCAGCTTCGAGATGCTTGCTTCAATCCATAAATGGATTTTAGCAGCTTACACACCTTATTAGGATTCTTAGAATCTTCAAACCCTTCTGGTTGTTCCATGTAGACGTCTTCTGTTAACTTTCCATTCAGAAAGGCTGTCTTGACGTCCATTTGCCAAATCTCGTAATTAAAGTACGCTGAGATGGCCATAAGAATCCTAATTGACTTTAACATGGCCACTGGTGAAAAGGTTTCATCATAGTCAATACCATGAGTTTGCGTGAAGCCCTTTGCGACCAGTCTGGCTTTGAAGGTGTGTACATTCCCATCCATGTCGGTTTTCTTCTTGAAAACCCATTTGCGTCCAACAGCCTTACAGTGTTGTGGCAAATCAGTCAACTCCCAAACTTGGTTGTCGTACATGGATTGCATCTCGGCCTTCATGGCTTCCTGCCATTGTTCAGACTCATTGCCTGACACAGCTTCTCCATAGGATGTTGGTTCATTTAAGTCTCCGCTATCTTGAGAGACTAGGAACCCAAGGTACCTATCTGGTTCTTGTCTTACCCTGCTGGATCTGCGAAGGTCCTGTGTTTGCACTTCCTCAATCGGCTCTGATTGAGGTTCAACATTGTTATGTTGAATTTCTGGCTCAACAACTGGTGTAGTGTTTTCTTCGTCTACTACCTGTAGATCTACATCCTTTCTGGTGTTCTCTAGACTGAGAAACTTTTCTTCCAGAAATTTTCCATTTCGAGCAACAAAAACTTTGTTCTCTTCAGGGTTGTAGAAATAATATCCCACGGTGGTTTTGGGATATCCAACGAAGAAACACTTGTCGGATTTGGGTTTGAGTTTTTCTGAGGTGGGTCGTTTGACGTAAACCTCACAACCCCAAATTTTCAGAAAAGATATGTTGGGTTTCTTACCCTTCCACAACTCGTATGGAGTCTTTTCTACCGACTTTGTTGGCGCTCTGTTCAGTATGTGTGCTGCTGTTTCGAGAACATGTCCCTAGAATGACATTGGCAGCGAAGAATGACACATCATCGTTCGTACCATGTCTAGCAAAGTACGATTTCTCCTTTCTGATACACCGTTCATCTGAGGTGTATACGGAGGAGTGAGTTGGGATACAATCCCACACTCCATTAGATGATTGTCAAACTCATCACTTAGATATTCGCCACCACGATCCGACCGTAAGAACTTGATCCTCTTGTCAAGTAGATTCTGTACTTCATTCTGATATTCCTTGAATTTCTCAAAGGTTTCAGATTTATGTCTCATCAAGTAGACATAACCATACCTACTGAAGTCATCAGTAAAGGTAATGAAGTACCGGTATCCTCCTCTTGCTACATGACTGAAAGGTCCACATACATCTGTGTGGATTATTTCAAGCAAGTCAGTAGCCCTTTCATTTTCATTGTTGAAAGGTTGCTTTGTCATTTTACCAGATAAACAAGATTCGCAATTATCAAAAGGTTTATAGTCGAAATTGCCAAGAAAACCTCCTTTTAGGAGTAGTTCAACGCGTTTCTTGTTTATATGGCCCAAACGACAATGCCAGAGGTAAGTCTGATCCTCAATATCCTTGGATCGCTTACTTATATGATAGATTTCACTACTGTCGTCTTGTAGATTTATAGTGTATAGACCATTCACGGGTGTAGCTTTAAAATAGAAAATATTATCTTTAAAGACTGAAATCATTTTATAATCATATTTATAATAAAAACCTTGGTCTACTAATAAATCAAAAGACAAAACATTCTTAATCATATTTGGAATATAATAACAATTATCCAGTTCCAAAACTAGACCCGAGGGTAAACTAAAAATATAAGATCCCACGGCTTCAGCAATCAACGGAGTGCCTTCGCCAACTCGTAGGTTCGAACGGTCCTTCCTCAGAGTCTTTCTTCTAGTGAATCCCTGTAAATGATTACAAATGTGGTTACCACTGCCTGTATCAATTACCCATGATTCATAAGAAGTGATTAAGCAATCTATCATAAAGATACCTGGAGCATCGGGCAAACCGATCTCTATCTGATCGATATTCATCGAGTGCTCGCAAATATCCTCGCTGCCGCACTCTGGGCAACTCAGATCTCCCAGCTCATCAATTATGTCAGTGTCCATGAGATTCGCAGGTTCGGGTGCTGGCTCTAGACTGGCCAGGATATCTTCATGAACTTTATCCACGTCGTTCTTTGGTTCCTTCATGTAGGCACTAGCTGTGTCCTGAACTTCCTTTGTGAGGGAGAACCACATGAGGTACACTAACTCCTCCTGAGTCATCTTGTACCCCAGACGTGATAAACATTTAAAAAGCCTTCTCATTTCAATAAGATGGTTTTTAACTGACTGACCCTTTTGTAGCTTCAGGGAGAGAATCTCTTGCATGATCAAAAGCTTGCCCGTATGCTTGTAGAAACCTAACTGGTTCTCTACATTTCTCACAACCTCGTGACAGAATTTCACTCTTAAGTCTCCCGTGAACTCGGGTGACATAGAGAAAACTAGAATGGACATTACATCCGATTCATCTGCCATGAATCTGAAATATTCAGCAAATTCCTCTTCTGGGGCATTGCTTTTAGGTCGTGACATGGGCTTATTGATCACATAAAGCTTACCCTGGGCACTCAAAACATTCTGTAAGTGTAACTTCCAAACTGGAAAGTTCTGGCCCGTAAGCTTCCACTTGCCCGTAATAAGGCGAAGTGATTCCTCAGGTGAATAAAACGGAATGCTAATTGGAGACATCTACAGAAGAATATAAATTCCAATTTAGTTTATAATTATATATTTCTAATAAATTATTACCCTTAAAATAAATTTATTAGACTAGAATCCATATTTCACATGTGTCGGGAAGCATGTGATCATGTCAAACCGACTCATGCGATCTATGGTAGGTAAAACTATACCAATCGTATTCCAATCTCGAAAATACGACTTCTAGATCGTCGGGACATCGGATATTAATAGTCCGTGCATATTTAGTCCCTCTAGTGCATTTTGGCCTGGTACCACCCAGTGAATAAATAATTACCAAAATAGATTGCACCACCCGGGACCTGGACAAACTCTGGCCGGTACCACCCGGAGATAATCCGCAGAGTTTTATCTCCCTCCAGTTTCGGTTTGAACACGGACGTTCATAGTGTGTGCACTTACAACGCCCTATGTACCTTACACCGGAGGTGCCCCTAAAGTGGGTTGCACTTACTAATCTATGATTTTAACAAGGGTCAAAAATTGCCAGTTTTCAAAAACTTTGGATTTAAACACAAACTGTATTTTATCCAATTTTAAAACCATTTATATTTAATTTAAAAAACGTAACTACGTAATATAATTAAATATAAACAACCACGCAGACTGAATAATCGTAAAAAACCACGCAGTTTAAATAACACGTCATAGTCAAAAACCCTTAACTATTGTCGTTTTGTGAGCCAACACAAAACGACGTCCAATTCCTAAGGGACAAAACTTCTCGGCGCTCCCACTGGCTCCGAGCTCCATGGTCGTCTCTTTGGCTCCATCTTCAATTCTCGATTACAAAATAATATTACAAATAATCGTGTAACACCCCGCTAAAGCGGAAACACGAGGTGCGACAGTCTCGATTTCAAAGCAATAGGAGATATACACACCAATCATTCATAACATTAATAATTTAAATATGTTTACAAGACATATAAATCCAACCGGAGTTCATAAATTACAAATTCTTTTACAAAATCCGAATAACATCGAAACATGATTGGCGTTCACAAAAAGCTCTAAAGCCTAAATCAAACCTTCGGGTTTCCTGAAAAGCATGTTAAAACAAGTGTCAACTACGAGAGTTGGTGAGTTCACAGGTTTTTATAAGTACAAAACAGTTATGTACAATATCAATTTCAATAAAACATTTATTCGCAACATTTTTGTAAACAGTTTGGTGAATCAGTTCATTCACCCAATAAACAATTTAGTGAATTAGTTCATTCACTCAATTTTTATAAAAAGTTTGGTGAATCAGTTCATTCACCCCAAAAATAGCAGTTTGGTGAATCAGATCATTCACCTAATAAACAGTTTAGTATCAAGTAGTGAGTAAATTTCCCGGGTGATGTGTTAATTACATGATATATATCAGTGAGTTACTACAATCCTTCATTTTATGACATAGCTACGCCCCTATCCAACCTTGCCGGGGGAAACTAATTCCAGCCGGGGTGAATATTTTTCAATACAGTGCACCTATTACTCGTCAGTTCTAGGTGGGTATGTCAATCCAAATAGCGCTATCCACTTGTATCATAGGCCCAATTTGTAAGGGTTAATAGTAGTGCAGGGGACATTTTCATTTTATGCTCACTATATCATGATTCAACATATCAAAAATTTATCTCATAAAACATTTCATTTCATTTTATTTCGATACCCGAATTCATTTCATTTCAATTCATTTCGATACACAAAGCATATTCCCATTTCATTTCATTTTAAATTACACAAAACATTTCATTTCATTTCATTATCATACTCACATTTCAATTTATTTCATTTTATAAAAACATTTCATAACATTTCAAATAAACGATTCATTTCATTTTGTCACAATAAATCATTTCATTTTGATAATTCATTTCATTTCGCAACAAGTTCACAATTAAACACATTTTATTCATAAACATGCTTTTCACCCCAAAACTTCGTAAAAACGGTAAAAATGGGGCTGTGAATACTCACCTCAAGCGTTTAGTGTGATTTCGTAAGTGATGGTGCGTGATCTAATCCCGGCTCCGAACTATGTTCGCCCTATCAAACACGTAATTTTTAACGTAAGTTCTAAGTTCAACGGTCCCTATCAAAATCGTACCGATATCCATATAATGCCATTATGTTATTTATATAGTCCAATATAGTAAAAATTCATTTTATCACATTTTGGAGTCTTCCAAACATTTTGGAAGGTTCAAAGTTCATAAATTTGGATTTTATAAAATTTCCAGAATCTGCCAAAATTTTAAGTTGTAAAAATTACCACTTTGAACTTAGGTCCTCCAAATAATAAGTCCTTAAATTTTTACCCTCTGATTTAGGGGATGTTAGGAACAATTTCACCAAATTTCACTATTTTTAGAGTTCTTTTACTATTTTTAAACATTTTTGCAAAATCAGTGGTACTTTCTCATTTTCCAGAATACCTTTCAGTGATGTTTTATTCATAAATAATTCATAACACCACCAAATTACGAATTTCAAAAGAGATTTTCTAGCCAACACATATACCAAGCTTTTGGAACAAGTTTCATATCATTTGGGTGGTTTTTGAGGGAGATATGACCTCTTAAAGTAGTGCATGTGTAATCTGCCACAAGGGGACAGCCTACACCACTATCTTAATCTCATTGGTTGAAGCCTCAAAAGTCCACCAAATGATATGGTTTTGGATTCTATAGAAAGCTAACTCAGAGTACTTGAGTTTAGAATTAAAAAGTTTGTATTTTGGATGATTTATCAAAGAGTTATACATGCATGAAGATGACTCAAATTCCTGACCAAGTGTTGTTGCACACGAAAATGTTTAATGATGGTTTGGGTTCAAATCTTGGTGTTTTTGTACAAATCCAGTGGGGTTTGAACCCTAACACTTTAAATATCAATCCATAAACATTTCATGAAGAAATGAGTTCGAGAAAACCCTTTTTGGGTCGTGTAAACTACATGCAAAAACATTGACAGAATCTGTCAAGAATCCAACACCATTTTTACCACCAAAACACATAAAATCATAAACTTTTGGGGTTTTTCTTGCTATTTTACCCCCAAATCAGATTATACAAGTGAAAAATAAACTAAACATGTTTTAGTACCATCAAGACTCATGCATGAACTATTAGCAAAGTTTAGCCCAAGAATGATGGTCAACAACATCACATAAACGATTTTCAACTCCTATCTTGTGTTCTTATGGGGAAATCATGGATTTTCACCTTCTTAGATTGTTTTCAAACATTTCTAAGGCTAAATCTCCTTCCCAAACAACAAGAGGATTAAGAAACCATAGAAGTAGGTTAAGACCTCAAGAAAATACGAAAATGAAGCTTAAAATGCTCAAAAACGAGGTTTAACACATACACAAATCTCTTACCTTTGAGATTATAACACTTTTACTCTTGGAATGGTGTTTGATCTTTCAAAAATCTGGTTTGAATAAGGGATGAAGGCTGGATTTTCTAGAGAGAAAGAGAGAAATGAGAGAGAAGAGAAAAGAGAGAGTGTTTGAATTTTTTTGAAATAGAAAATGATGGAGTGTGTGTAAGAAGTTATGGGAAAAGAGAAAAAGAGAGAGAGATGTATGGGGGGAAGGGGTGGTGGCTGGCCACATGGGGCCCACCCCAACCCTTTTCATCTTTTTTTTTTTAATAAAAACAGTGTAGTCCTTATACTGTTAATTCGACGCAGTACCGGGTTTTGGCGCTTTTTCGGCAAGAACCGACTTTTTCAAAGGCACTTTTGGACTATATGGAACAGTTTATTCATGTTTTTAACAAAATTCTTTAATTTGTACATTTCGTTTTCAAATTTTGGCATTATAGGATTTTCGGACGTTTCCGGGCCGGTACGGGCTGTTTCGGGCATTTTCCGGGACTTTTAGGATTTTTGCCTAACTTTTTCACGCAACTAACCTAAATTATTTAGGCAACTTAATTTCTACTTTTTCACTTACGGGAACGCTACTGAGTGGATTAAACGGGTAGCTAACCTGAAAGTCAAAAATTGACGGATGTCACAGTTACCCCCGGTTGAAAGAAATTTCGTCCCGAAATTTAATTCTTGCTGCTACTGCCGGGGTTTTCTGTGAAGAGATGCGGGTACTTGCTTTTCATGAATGCTTCCCGCTCCCAAGTGAACTCAGGTCCGTGCCTGGAGTTCCATCGTACCTTGATGATCGGTATTTTGCTGCGCCGGAGCTGCTTGATTTCTCGGTCAAGGATTTCAATTGGTTCCTCCGAGGCGCGTAGTTGCTCATCGATTTGAATTTCTTCCAAGGGCAAAAATACTGTCTCTTCCGACAGGCATTTCTTCAGGTTAGACACGTGGAACGTGTCATGAATAGAGCTCAGCTCTAAGGGTAGGTCCAGCCTATAAGCAACGGGTCCGATCCTTTCTACGACCTCGAATGGTCCAACAAAACGAGGGCTCAGTTTCCCTTTCTTTCCGAATCTTATTAGCCCTTTCCATGGTGATACCTTTAGTAGCACTTTATCACCCACTTGGAATTCCAACGTCTTTCGCCGATTATCGGCATAGCTTTTCTGGCGATCCCTGGCCACTTTCAGCTTTTCTTGAACCATTTTGATTTTGTCGGTGGTCTCCTGCACGACATCAGGCCTAAACAATCGGTTCTCTCCCACTTCCAACCAATTAAGTGGGGACCTACACTTGCGTCCATACAGTGCCTCGTATGGCGCACACTGAATGCTGGCATGATAGCTGTTGTTGTAGGAGAACTCGACTAAGGGTAGATGATCGTCCCAACTACCTCCAAATTCTAACACACAAGCACGTAGCATATCCTCTAATGTTTGGATGGTTCTCTTAGTCTGTCCATCGGTCTGAGGATGGTAAGTCGTGCTTAGATCAACACGAGTGCCCAATGTTGCTTGAAGCGATTGCCAAAATCGCGAGGTAAATCTACTATCGCTATCAGAGATGATCGATATCGGGACTCCATGTCGCATGACAATCTCATCGACATACAGCTGTGCAAGCTTATCGATGCTATAAGTCTCCTTTATTGGCAAGAAATGCGCTGATTTCGTGAGTCTGTCAACGATTACCCAAATCGTATCATGACCCTTTTTAGTCTTGGGTAGCTTAGTCACGAAATCCATCGATATCTGCTCCCATTTCCACTCCGGGATTTCCGGTTGCTGAAGAAGTCCGGACGGTTTCTGGTGCTCTGCTTTAACTTTCGCGCAAGTCAAGCATTTACTCACGTAAGTGGCGATATCCTTTTTCATACCGGACCACCAGTAATGCTCCTTCAGTCCTTTGTACATTTTGTCGGATCCTGGATGTATCGAGTACCTTGATTGATGAGCTTCATCCATGATCATCTTTCTCAACTGCTCCACCCTTGGAATCCAAATTCTTCCCTTGAAATAACACACTCCATCCACTTTCTCCTCGAATTCCTTTTCTATACCGTGAAGAGTTTCTTTCTTTAGGTTGTCAGTCATTAAGGCTTCCCTCTGGGCTTCCAGTATCTGGCTTTTCAAACTGGTCTGGACCAATACTCCCATGGCTCGCGTTCTTGTAGGCTTCACTCTTTCTTTCCGGCTTAGCGCATCGGCTACTACATTCGCCTTCCCTGGGTGATATTTGATCTCACAATCGTAATCGCTGAGCAATTCAACCCATCTTCTCTGTCTCATATTCAGCATTTTCTGATCTAGGATATGCTGGAGACTCTTATGGTCCGTAAAGATAGTGCATTTGGTGCCGTAGAGATAATGTCTCCATATCTTAAGGGCAAACACCACTGCTCCAAGCTCCAAGTCATGGGTGGTGTAGTTCTTCTCATGAACCTTCAGTTGTCTGGATGCGTAAGCAATGACCTTCTCGATCTGCATCAAAACACATCCCAAGCCTTGATGCGAAGCATCGCAGTACACCACAAAGTTATCCGTTCCTTTGGGTAACGCCAGAATGGGTGCATTACACAACTTTTGCTTTAGTGTTTGAAACGCTTCTTCTTGTTTTTCTCCCCAGACGAACTTCTTGTCCTTTTGCGTTAAAGTTGTCAGCGGCTGCGCAATCTTGGAGAAGTTTGCGATGAATCGTCGGTAATAGCCTGCCAAACCGAGAAATTGTCGAATTTCTGTCGGTGTCTTCGGGGCTTCCCATTTCTTTACGGCCTCAACCTTGGTTGGATCGACGTGTATTCCTTCTTTGTTCACCACATGTCCTAAAAAGTGAACTTCTCGGATCCAAAGCTCGCACTTCGAGAATTTGGCATAAAGCTTTTCAGCCTTAAGTAGTTCTAATATCAACCTCAGGTGTTGCTCATGATCCTCCTTGCTCTGCGAATAAATCAGGATATCGTCTATGAAGACAATTACGAACTTATCTAAGTATGGTCGGCACACTCGGTTCATCAGATCCATGAACACTGCTGGAGCGTTCGTCAAACCAAAAGGCATGACTAAGAACTCATAATGACCATAACGAGTTCTGAACGCTGTCTTTGCGATGTCTTCCTCACGAACTCGCATTTGATGGTATCTGGATCGAAGATCGATCTTGGAGAAGTACGTTGCTCCTTGCAGTTGATCGAACAGGTCATCGATGCGTGGAAGAGGGTATCGGTTCTTGATGGTGATCTTGTTCAGCTCCCTATAGTCGATGCACATGCGGAAAGATCCATCTTTCTTCTTGATGAACAGCACAGGGGCTCCCCAAGGTGAAGAGCTGGGTTGGATGAATCCCTTATCTAGCAGTTCTTGAAGTTGGTTTGACAGCTCCTGCATCTCGGATGGTGCTAGACGATAAGGCGACTTTGCTACGGGGCCTGCTCCGGGAATTAAGTCAACGTGGAACTCTACCTGCCGTTGCGGGGGTAATCCAGGTAACTCCTCCGGGAAAACTTCAGGAAAATCTCGCACAATCGGAATATCTTGGATTTGCTTCTCTTCTTCTTTCTTATCCACCACGTGCACCATGAATGCTACACACTCCTTTCGTAGATGGCTTCGCATTTTCATGAACGACACTAACTTAATGTCTCTCTTCGACTTCTCTTCGTGTACTTCGAGTACACCTCCATCGGGTAATGCTAGTCTAACTATCTTCTCCGCACAGCATATCGTCGTTCGGTGGTTGGACATCCAATCCATACCAACTATTATGTCGAAACTCCCTATCTTGATCGGGATTAAACCTATACTACAATCCTTTCCTGCTAAGCTTAGAGTGCATTTTGACTACTTTTCAACTTTCGGTTGAATTAACACGAGTCGTTTCTTCTGACTGGTGCTCAAATTTTCTTGTATTACCATCTTTCCATTCGATGGGTACTATGTCTTCCTTATTCCTTCTTTCTGCGACAAGGTCGGTAGTAACTTTAGTGACTATGGTAGGTACGACTTCCTGGACTTGTTGGGCTATCAGTTGAGCAATGTTGATCGATTAATTTTCACGGTTCACTTTCTAGCTACGTGTGTTTCTTCTGGAAAACACGGTTCTAAATCATTTGTTAATGTATGTTTGATTAAAAGTTGTCTCTAATGAATGTTCGAAAATATTTGTATTTTATTTATGATAATTTCTTTAAAATAAACTCGCTAAGAACGTCCTTGTTATTTAATAAAAATTAATTTCGTAAAAGTTTAACACATATCTGAAGGGTAGAAATTTGATACTAATGCATCCTTAAAATATTTTACTTGCCCATATTGAGGTTTAAATGGAACAACCAAAAAGTTCATTTTTGAAATTCTTTCAAATTCATGAGAGTTACATTCGAAAGGATCAACTTTGCCAACGGTATCACCACAACTTGCCAGCACAAGTCAACTCTCCTAGTCGTCCTTCTTGCCGTCATAACATTCTCTACAACATTGGTGGTACCTTCTTCAAAGAGATGCACCAATTCTTCCAACTTAATTATCGTTCGATTCTATCTTGATACCCTGCTTCGACTATTTTGCAGTCCGTCGGCGAGTGCTCGGATTGTTCAAGCCTCTCCTAGTGTCATACTAGTAATATAACCGATCAATATCCTCGAAAGGATATGAAATGATCTTGCGTTATTTAGATGAGTTATCGCCCGTCCACTCCGAATGGTTGCCGCAGCTCTCTTCTGAGTTGTCTCATATGAGGTGTTGTGAGGTTCGGAGGTGGATCGATTGAAACGTCTTTGCTTGTTACTCCAATGTCGGAATCGTAATGCCTAGACGGGTCTTTCTCCCAAGTCTAAGTAGTAGTGTTCGGTATAGTGATTGTAGTGTCCGCATAACTTACTAACGCGCATTCAAATAATAGTGACATCCTAAGCGCTAACGCAGGAGTGTCCAAACAATGGCATTACTTTTCTTAAACGCGCAAGTGCTATAATGAATATCAACACTATGATATGCTTATGTGAACTCACCCAGTTTATGTTTTTCAGGAAATTTTTGAAAGTTCCAATTCTTTCTACTAACAGTATGACTAGTTCATAAGTCTTATCCTACTTATATCATGGCTAGGCATAGGTGATCAGGCTCCGCATATCTATGATATATCATAATAGCACCTATCCTAATCACACAAGTATTTAAATTCTCCTACTTTGAAACCTTATAATTTAAAAGTTTAATCTTATTTTAGAAAGAAGGTTGGTTATAGTACTTGGTTTTTATGAAAAACCGGTGTTCTCTATAACCTATGGCTCTGATACCAAATCTGTAACACCCCGCTAAAGCGGAAACACGAGGTGCGACAGTCTCGATTTCAAAGCAATAGGAGATATACACACCAATCATTCATAACATTAATAATTTAAATATGTTTACAAGACATATAAATCCAACCGGAGTTCATAAATTACAAATTCTTTTACAAAATTCGAATAACATCGAAACATGATTGGCGTTCACAAAAGCTCTAAAGCCTAAATCAAACCTTCGGGTTTCCTGAAAAGCATGTTAAAACAAGTGTCAACTACGAGAGTTGGTGAGTTCACAGGTTTTTATAAGTACAAAACAGTTATGTACAATATCAATTTCAATAAAACATTTATTCGCAACATTTTTGTAAACAGTTTGGTGAATCAGTTCATTCACCCAATAAACAATTTAGTGAATTAGTTCATTCACTCAATTTTTATAAAAAGTTTGGTGAATCAGTTCATTCACCCCAAAAATAGCAGTTTGGTGAATCAGATCATTCACCTAATAAACAGTTTAGTATCAAGTAGTGAGTAAATTTCCCGGGTGATGTGTTAATTACATGATATATATCAGTGAGTTACTACAATCCTTCATTTTATGACATAGCTACGCCCCTATCCAACCTTGCCGGGGGAAACTAATTCCAGCCGGGGTGAATATTTTTCAATACAGTGCACCTATTACTCGTCAGTTCTAGGTGGGTATGTCAATCCAAATAGCGCTATCCACTTGTATCATAGGCCCAATTTGTAAGGGTTAATAGTAGTGCAGGGGACATTTTCATTTTATGCTCACTATATCATGATTCAACATATCAAAAATTTATCTCATAAAACATTTCATTTCATTTTATTTCGATACCCGAATTCATTTCATTTCAATTCATTTCGATACACAAAGCATATTCCCATTTCATTTCATTTTAAATTACACAAAACATTTCATTTCAATAATTCATTTCATTATCATACTCACATTTCAATTTATTTCATTTTATAAAAACATTTCATAACATTTCAAATAAACGATTCATTTCATTTTGTCACAATAAATCATTTCATTTTGATAATTCATTTCATTTCGCAACAAGTTCACAATTAAACACATTTTATTCATAAACATGCTTTTCACCCCAAAACTTCGTAAAAACGGTAAAAATGGGGCTGTGAATACTCACCTCAAGCGTTTAGTGCGATTTCGTAAGTGATGGTGCGTGATCTAATCCCGGCTCCGAACTATGTTCGCCCTATCAAACACGTAATTTTTAACGTAAGTTCTAAGTTCAACGGTCCCTATCAAAATCGTACCGATATCCATATAATGCCATTATGTTATTTATATAGTCCAATATAGTAAAAATTCATTTTATCACATTTTGGAGTCTTCCAAACATTTTGGAAGGTTCAAAGTTCATAAATTTGGATTTTATAAAATTTCCAGAATCTGCCAAAATTTTAAGTTGTAAAAATTACCACTTTGAACTTAGGTCCTCCAAATAATAAGTCCTTAAATTTTTACCCTCTGATTTAGGGGATGTTAGGAACAATTTCACCAAATTTCACTATTTTTAGAGTTCTTTTACTATTTTTAAACATTTTTGCAAAATCAGTGGTACTTTCTCATTTTCCAGAATACCTTTCAGTGATGTTTTATTCATAAATAATTCATAACACCACCAAATTACGAATTTCAAAAGAGATTTTCTAGCCAACACATATACCAAGCTTTTGGAACAAGTTTCATATCATTTGGGTGGTTTTTGAGGGAGATATGACCTCTTAAAGTAGTGCATGTGTAATCTGCCACAAGGGGACAGCCTACACCACTATCTTAATCTCATTGGTTGAAGCCTCAAAAGTCCACCAAATGATATGGTTTTGGATTCTATAGAAAGCTAACTCAGAGTACTTGAGTTTAGAATTAAAAAGTTTGTATTTTGGATGATTTATCAAAGAGTTATACATGCATGAAGATGACTCAAATTCCTGACCAAGTGTTGTTGCACACGAAAATGTTTAATGATGGTTTGGGTTCAAATCTTGGTGTTTTTGTACAAATCCAGTGGGGTTTGAACCCTAACACTTTAAATATCAATCCATAAACATTTCATGAAGAAATGAGTTCGAGAAAACCCTTTTTGGGTCGTGTAAACTACATGCAAAAACATTGACAGAATCTGTCAAGAATCCAACACCATTTTTACCACCAAAACACATAAAATCATAAACTTTTGGGGTTTTTCTTGCTATTTTACCCCCAAATCAGATTATACAAGTGAAAAATAAACTAAACATGTTTTAGTACCATCAAGACTCATGCATGAACTATTAGCAAAGTTTAGCCCAAGAATGATGGTCAACAACATCACATAAACGATTTTCAACTCCTATCTTGTGTTCTTATGGGGAAATCATGGATTTTCACCTTCTTAGATTGTTTTCAAACATTTCTAAGGCTAAATCTCCTTCCCAAACAACAAGAGGATTAAGAAACCATAGAAGTAGGTTAAGACCTCAAGAAAATACGAAAATGAAGCTTAAAATGCTCAAAAACGAGGTTTAACACATACACAAATCTCTTACCTTTGAGATTATAACACTTTTACTCTTGGAATGGTGTTTGATCTTTCAAAAATCTGGTTTGAATAAGGGATGAAGGCTGGATTTTCTAGAGAGAAAGAGAGAAATGAGAGAGAAGAGAAAAGAGAGAGTGTTTGAATTTTTTTGAAATAGAAAATGATGGAGTGTGTGTAAGATTATGGGAAAAGAGAAAAAGAGAGAGAGATGTATGGGGGGAAGGGGTGGTGGCTGGCCACATGGGGCCCACCCCAACCCTTTTCATCTTTTTTTTTTAATAAAAACAGTGTAGTCCTTATACTGTTAATTCGACGCGAGTACCGGGTTTTGGCGCTTTTTCGGCAAGAACCGACTTTTTCAAAGGCACTTTTGGACTATATGGAACAGTTTATTCATGTTTTTAACAAAATTCTTTATTTTGTACATTTCGTTTTCAAATTTTGGCATTATAGGATTTTCGGACGTTTCCGGGCCGGTACGGGCTGTTTCGGGCATTTTCCGGGACTTTTAGGATTTTTGCCTAACTTTTTCACGCAACTAACCTAAATTATTTAGGCAACTTAATTTCTACTTTTTCACTTACGGGAACGCTACTGAGTGGATTAAACGGGTAGCTAACCTGAAAGTCAAAAATTGACGGATGTCACAGTTACCCCCGGTTGAAAGAAATTTCGTCCCGAAATTTAATTCTTGCTGCTACTGCCGGGGTTTTCTGTGAAGAGATGCGGGTACTTGCTTTTCATGAATGCTTCCCGCTCCCAAGTGAACTCAGGTCCGTGCCTGGAGTTCCATCGTACCTTGATGATCGGTATTTTGCTGCGCCGGAGCTGCTTGATTTCTCGGTCAAGGATTTCAATTGGTTCCTCCGAGGCGCGTAGTTGCTCATCGATTTGAATTTCTTCCAAGGGCAAAAATACTGTCTCTTCCGACAGGCATTTCTTCAGGTTAGACACGTGGAACGTGTCATGAATAGAGCTCAGCTCTAAGGGTAGGTCCAGCCTATAAGCAACGGGTCCGATCCTTTCTACGACCTCGAATGGTCCAACAAAACGAGGCTCAGTTTCCCTTTCTTTCCGAATCTTATTAGCCCTTTCCATGGTGATACCTTTAGTAGCACTTTATCACCCACTTGGAATTCCAACGTCTTTCGCCGATTATCGGCATAGCTTTTCTGGCGATCCCTGGCCACTTTCAGCTTTTCTTGAACCATTTTGATTTTGTCGGTGGTCTCCTGCACGACATCAGGCCTAAACAATTGGTTCTCTCCCACTTCCAACCAATTAAGTGGGGACCTACACTTGCGTCCATACAGTGCCTCGTATGGCGCACACTGAATGCTGGCATGATAGCTGTTGTTGTAGGAGAACTCGACTAAGGGTAGATGATCGTCCCAACTACCTCCAAATTCTAACACACAAGCACGTAGCATATCCTCTAATGTTTGGATGGTTCTCTTAGTCTGTCCATTGGTCTGAGGATGGTAAGCCGTGCTTAGATCCACACGAGTGCCCAATGTTGCTTGAAGCGATTGCCAAAATCGCGAGGTAAATCTACTATCGCTATCAGAGATGATCGATATCGGGACTCCATGTCGCATGACAATCTCATCGACATACAGCTGTGCAAGCTTATCGATGCTATAAGTCTCCTTTATTGGCAAGAAATGCGCTGATTTCGTGAGTCTGTCAACGATTACCCAAATCGTATCATGACCCTTTTTAGTCTTGGGTAGCTTAGTCACGAAATCCATCGATATCTGCTCCCATTTCCACTCCGGGATTTCCGGTTGCTGAAGAAGTCCGGACGGTTTCTGGTGCTCTGCTTTAACTTTCGCGCAAGTCAAGCATTTACTCACGTAAGTGGCGATATCCTTTTTCATACCGGACCACCAGTAATGCTCCTTCAGTCCTTTGTACATTTTGTCGGATCCTGGATGTATCGAGTACCTTGATTGATGAGCTTCATCCATGATCATCTTTCTCAACTGCTCCACCCTTGGAATCCAAATTCTTCCCTTGAAATAACACACTCCATCCACTTTCTCCTCGAATTCCTTTTCTATACCGTGAAGAGTTTCTTTCTTTAGGTTGTCAGTCATTAAGGCTTCCCTCTGGGCTTCCAGTATCTGGCTTTTCAAACTGGTCTGGACCAATACTCCCATGGCTCGCGTTCTTGTAGGCTTCACTCTTTCTTTCCGGCTTAGCGCATCGGCTACTACATTCGCCTTCCCTGGGTGATATTTGATCTCACAATCGTAATCGCTGAGCAATTCAACCCATCTTCTCTGTCTCATATTCAGCATTTTCTGATCTAGGATATGCTGGAGACTCTTATGGTCCGTAAAGATAGTGCATTTGGTGCCGTAGAGATAATGTCTCCATATCTTAAGGGCAAACACCACTGCTCCAAGCTCCAAGTCATGGGTGGTGTAGTTCTTCTCATGAACCTTCAGTTGTCTGGATGCGTAAGCAATGACCTTCTCGATCTGCATCAAAACACATCCCAAGCCTTGATGCGAAGCATCGCAGTACACCACAAAGTTATCCGTTCCTTTGGGTAACGCCAGAATGGGTGCATTACACAACTTTTGCTTTAGTGTTTGAAACGCTTCTTCTTGTTTTTCTCCCCAGACGAACTTCTTGTCCTTTTGCATTAAAGTTGTCAGCGGCTGCGCAATCTTGGAGAAGTTTGCGATGAATCGTCGGTAATAGCCTGCCAAACCGAGAAATTGTCGAATTTCTGTCGGTGTCTTCGGGGCTTCCCATTTCTTTACGGCCTCAACCTTGGTTGGATCGACGTGTATTCCTTCTTTGTTCACCACATGTCCTAAAAAGTGAACTTCTCGGATCCAAAGCTCGCACTTCGAGAATTTGGCATAAAGCTTTTCAGCCTTAAGTAGTTCTAATATCAACCTCAGGTGTTGCTCATGATCCTCCTTGCTCTGCGAATAAATCAGGATATCGTCTATGAAGACAATTACGAACTTATCTAAGTATGGTCGGCACACTCGGTTCATAACAAAAATTTTTGAGGGGAAAAAAAAAATTTAAAAAAAAAAATACGAGGGGAAACTCCCCCACAATAAAAAAAAAAAAAAAAAAGAAAAAAAACCCCCCCCAAAAAAAAAAAAAATTTTTTTAAAAAAAAAAAAAAAAAAAAAACAGGGAAAAAAAAAATTTTAGGGGGGGGGAAAAAAAAAAAAAAAAACCCCAAAGGAAAAAAAAAAACCCAAAAAAAAAAAAAAAAAATTTTTTTTTTTTTTTTTTTAACCCCCCAAAAAAAAAAAAAAATTTTAAAAAAACCCCAAAAAAAAAAAAAAAATTTTTTAAAAAAAAAAAAAAAAATTAAATTTAAAAAAACCCCCAAAAAAAAGGGGGGGAACAAAAAAAAAAAATTATTAAAAATAAAAAAAATAAAATTTTCCCCCAAAAAAATGAAAAAAAACAAAAAAAAAAAAAAAAACCCCCATTTAAAAAAAAAAAAAAAAAAAAATAAAAATTTTTTTTTTTTTGGAAAAAAAAAAAAAAAGGGGTTTTTATAAAACAAAAAAAAAAACAAAAAAACAAAAAATTTTTAAAAAAACCCCAAAAAAAAAAAAAAAAAAAAAAAAAAAAAAAAAAAAAATTTTCAAAAAAATTTAAAAAAAAAAAAAAACCCCAAAACCCAAAAAAAAAAAAAAAAAAAAAAGTTTTAAAAAAAAAAAACAAATTTAAAAAAAAAACCCAAAAAAACAAAAAAAATAAAAAAAAAAAAAAAAAAAAAACAAAAAAAAATTTTAAAAAAAAAAAAAAAAAAAAAAAAAAGGGGGAAAAAAAAAAAAAAAAAAAAAAACCCCAAAAACCAAAATTTTTTAAAAAACTTTTTTTAAATTTTTTGGGGGACTAAACCCCAAAAAAAAGAAAAAAAAACCAAAAAAAAAAAATTTTTAAAAACCCCAAACCCCCCCCAATAAAAAAATTTAAAAAAAAAAAAAAAACCCAAAAATTAAAAAAAGGGTTTTTCCCAAAAATTTGGGAAAAAAAAAAAAAAAAACCAAAAAATTAAAAAAAAAAAAACCAAAAAAGGGGAAAGGAAAAAAAAACATTTTTTTTAAACCAAAATTTAAAAAAAAACAAAAAAGAAACCCCCCCCAAAACAAAACAAACCCCCCCCCCCATAACCAAGCCCCCCCAACCCCCCAAAATTTACCCCCCTCTAAAACGAAACCCCCCCCCCCACGCCCCCCCCCCCCCCTTTTAAAAAGTTTTTTTTTTAAAATTTTTTTTACAAAAAACGGGCCAAACCCCGCCCCCCCCCCCTCCCAAAAACCACAAACCCCCCTTTTCCAAAAAAAAACCCCCTCCCCCCCCCCCCCCCAAAAAAAAACCCAGAAAAACCACCCTCCAAAAAACCCCCCCCCCAAAACCCCCCCCCCCCCCCTTTTTTCCCCCCGGGGAAAAAAAAATTCCCAAACCGGGCCCCCCCCCGGGCCAACCATTTTCCCTTTTTCCCCCCCCCCCCACACCCCCAAAAAAAAAAAAGCCCCAAAAAAAGTTTTCTTTATTCCCCCCCCCCCTTTTCCCCCCTCCCCCTTTTTCTTTAAAACCCAAAAAAAAAAACCCCCCGGGCCCCTTTAATTTTTTTAAGGCGCCCCTCCAAACCGCCCGGGGGGCTTTCAGCGGGTTTAAATTTTTTAATACATGCCTTTTTACGCACAGGTTTGCTCCTGCGCTTACGTATATAGGCCCTTTGTGGGTAAAGTGTGCAGGGGGGAAATTTTTTTTTATCTCTTTCTGATTAAACAAAAAATTTTTCCCCTAAAATTTTTTATTTTTTATTTTGATCCCGAATTTTTCATTTCCCTTCCTTTCGATTTAAAAAAAGCATTTCCCCCCATTTTTTAAATTCACAAAAAATTTTCTTTAAAAAAAACATTTTTTCTCCAAAATTTTAATTTTTTTAAAATTTTTAAAAAAATTTTAAATTTAATTGTTCTTTTTTTTTTTCAAAATTCACATTTTGAACCCCTTTCGAAAAGTTCCAATTAAACACATTTATTATTCTCTTTTTACCCAAAATTGTAAAAAACGGAAAAAAGGGGTGTAATATCCCCCGGAAGGGGATTTTTTTTGGTGGGGGGACAATCCCCTCCAATATTTCGATTCATTTCGTATTTTTAAAAATAACTAACAACTCCCCCCAAAATCGAGATATCCTATAAACCATTTGTTTTAAGTCCTTTTAAAAATTTATTTTTTTATTTTATTTCCCATTTTTAAGGTTCAAAAATTTTAAAATTTGGTTTTTTAAAACAGAATCGCAAAAATTTTAAGGTTTAAAATTTTCACTTTGAACAGGTTCCTTAATCCTTAAATTTTACCCTTGTTTGGGGAAGTTTTAAAAAATTTAAAATTTTTTTTAAGTTTTTTTATTTTTTAAATTTTTTTAAAAATGGTATTTTCCCTTTTAAATTAAACCCCAGGGGTTTTATTATAAATTAATTCATTTAAAACCACCAAAATTTTAAAATTTAAAAAGATTTTTTCCCCATATTTAAAATTTTGGAACAAAAATTCTTTGGGGTTTTTTTTAAATATGATTTTAAAGGTCATTTAAACGGCCAAAGGGGGCACCCAAAACCACACTTTAAATTTTTGTTGAAAAACCCCAAAAACCCCCAAAATTGGTTTTTTCTAAGAAGCCCCCTTTTTTAATTTTTAGTTTATTTAAAAAAAAAAAGTTTTTTTTTGGAGTTTTTGGGGGTTTTTAATGGAAAAACTAAATTTTACCCTCTTTTCCCGAAAATTTTAATGATTTGGTTAAATTTGGGTTTTGGACAAATCCATGGGGTTTTTCCCAACCTTTATTTCTCCCTAAAAATTTTGAAAAATTTAGTTCGAAAACCCCCTTTTGGGGGTGTAAAAAAAAATGCAAAAAAAAAATTGACGTTTTTTAAGTCCAAAATTTTTCAAAAAAATAAATTTTTTAAAAATTTTGGGGTTTTTTTTTATTTTCCCCCCCCGAAAAAAATGAAAAAAAATCATTTTTTTAAAACCCAAGCCTATAATTTTCAAATTGAATGGGGTAAAACCCCCCATTTTGTTTTAAACCCCTTTGGTTTTTAAAAAATGGGTTTTCATTTTTAAATTTTTTTAAAATTTCTAGGGTAATCCTCCCCAAAAAAAAAATTAAAAAACCTAAATTTAAGCCCAAGAAAATCAAAAAAAAATTAAAAATTAAAAAAGGGGTTTTAAAAATAAAAAATTTTTTATTTGGTTTTTTAAAACCTTTTTTTCTTAATTTTGTCTTTCAAAAAACTTTTTGTAAGGGAAAAGGTGGATTCTGAAAAAAGAAAGGAAATAAAAAAAAAAAAAAAATTTTGTTTTTTGAAATAAAATAGGGTTTTAAATTTTTAAAAAGGGAAAAAGGGGAAAATGATGGGGGGAAGGGGGGGGGGCCCAAAACCCCCCCCCCCCCTTTTTTATTTTTTTTTTTTAATAAAAAAGGTGTTTTACGTTTTAATCGAAAACCCCAATAAAACCTTTTGGGGCCTTTTGAAAAGATTTTTCAACACTTTTTCATTGAAGTTTATTTATTTTTAAAAAATTTTTATTTTTTCTTTTTCCCCAAAATTTTTCATTTGGATTTTGGCTTTTCCCGGGGGTTGGGTTTTTTGGGGTTTTCCGGGTTTTGGTTTTTTCCTAATTTTTCAGAAATAACCAAAAATTTTTTTTTAGGGCCCTTAATTTTTCCCACTTCGGGGCCGGTGGATTTTTAAAAAGGGGACTAAAAAAATGAAAACAAAAATTTCAGCCAAAACTTGTAAATGGCCCATTTGGGGAAAATAAAGAATAATTTTCAAATAAAAATTCAACATCAAAATTTACATAAAACAAAAAAATTATATTTTACGAATTAAATTTTCTTTTAAAACAATTTTAAACAAAATTTTTATATTAAAAAAAAACCCTTTTTAATTTTTTTTTTAATTAAACCCTTTCATTATATTTTACAAACCCCTTATCAAAAAACACTTCTTTTTCCAAAACTTTTTGACTTTCCCCAACCCCCCCGGGGGCAAAAAACCCCCCTTTAAACCCCCCAAAAAAATTTTACCCGGGAAAAAAAGGGGGTTTACCCACCCGCGGTGGTGCGAAAACGAAAAGGAAAACCCCCGTTTTTCCCCCCGGGTCAATAGCCCCCCTTAAAACGTTAAACCCCAATTCTACCAAAGCCCACCCCCCGGGCTTATTCAAAAAATTTTTACCATTGTTTTCATTTATCAATTTTACCCCCAAACATTTGAAGTTTCAAATTTAAAAGGGGGTTTTATAATCAAATCGCAAAAAAGGTTGGAAAATTTACGACAGCCCCTTGGGCCCCAAAACCCCCCCCTGGGAAAAAAACCATTTTCCCCTTCCCCAAGAGGGCCCTTTCCCCCCCCCCAATTTTGGGCCCCAAAAAAAAGTTCCTCACCCCCCCCAAAAACCCCCGGGGGGGGGGAAACCCCTAAACCTCACCACAAATGGGGTTTTGGGGGTTTTCCCATCCCACCCACCCAGCTTTGGGGTTTTTTATCCAAAAGGGTAAGGGGAAATTGGTTAGGGTTGGGTTTGGGTTGGGGGGGGGGTACACCAAAAATTTACCCTGGGGCTTTAGGGGGCCCCTGGTTGGTTTTGGCTAAAAGCCCCTTAATGGTTTTGTTTTTAGGTTTTTTTTTAAAAATTCAAATTTTTTAAAAACAAAAAACAAATTTTTAAACCTAATCACCAATCAATTAAACCTGATCTGTAGGTTTAAGAAGTGGCTCTGATACCACTGTTGGGAACCGTAGGCACTAACGGTGCGCAGCGGATAACAAAACGATTCCCAAACCCGGACCCATCTTAAACCTTAACAGACACAATCAAAGTAGGTTTAGCAATTTTACCTTTTGCGAGTAGACTTCCGGAAAGCTGGCAGGGGTTACACCGCTACTGGCACCACGCGAGAAGGTTGCTAGACCACCACCAAGGATTACTCCGAAAAACGAACGCGATCCTCTCCTTGGGATTGGCGCCGGTTTTAGTGAGAGAAAGAGAGAGAGTTTTTCTGGGTTTGTAAAATTGAATGACTGATGATCAACTGACAAACCCTTAACCTTATATTTATATAGATAAGGCTAGATTTTATTCCATATAAAAATTCTTTTGGTAATTATCTCTAAATATAATTCCCATAAATAACTAATTAATTTATCTAATTAATTAATTATAAATAAATAGTTTAACTAACTATTTATATTAACTCTCTCATTAAATAATTAATAATCAATTAATTATTTCTCATGTAATCCAAACGTTCTCATTTTGGCGTGCAGCGGTGTGACCTACTAGTGTCCTATAACATTGGATACGGTAACCTTGTTATTGTCTCGCACATAATCCTAACAATTTAACACTAAATAACTCTCAAATTAGAGAGTTATCACCTACCCTTAACCCTTAGCCTAACATTACAACCCTAAAGTCCTCTTGACGGTTGACAACTTCTCAGTGGTGGAGATTAGATTTGGTGACAAGCTTATGCATGAGGGAATTAGTCGAGTATTGGTGTGATCACTTACATATACACTTTTACCCCCGAGAGATACACTTTATATGATTATTCATACTTTGTGAGGGTAAAAGGTTGATCTTGGTATACAATTGCTTAATGAGCCTTGTTCATGTGTTCGATTGTGTGAGTATACTTTTTTCTCTTGGATGATCTTGGGTGGAGATAATTTTGGAGTTATCTTTCTTATCTTTCAGTCTTTTGATTGAGGACAATCAAAGCTTAAGTGTGGGGATTTTGATAACACCAAAATTATACATGTTTTGGTTGAGCGTAATTGTATGACTTTACCCCATTTCTCACCCGTTTATGATCATTTCGCGCACTAAATGAGCTTATTATCGTTTATGTAGGATTTGGAGGCCGTGGAACGTAAAAGTACGAAAAAATGCGAGAAAACGTGAAAAATGCACAAAGTCAACACAGGAGACACTTGGCGTTCGCGGGATTTCCAATCTGGCGCCGCCAGATTCGACTGAATTGAAGACTAGGGTTGACTTAAGTGTCTAGCGTCGCCAAACCTGCAGTCTGGCGATCGCCAGATGGCCCCTGGACGTTTTCTTTTAAATACCAGCATCCCCCTTCAGTTCAGAACATGCAATTTGAGTCGGTTTACACGAGATACGATACGGGGAAGATACGAAGTAGTAGAGTGAGAGTCCAAGTGGTGCCGATACGCTGCGGGAATCGATCTTCGATCATCCGTCGTTGTATTGTCGGTATCATGTCGATGTCTACCATTGCTTTTGTTTTCGTTATGTTTAGTGAGTAGTTCTTAATAGTAGTACTTGTCATGGTCGATGAACCATTGTGGATGATGATTTGATACTTAATGTTTATTGCTTTGTTTTTGATTGATTGAATGTGTGTTATGGTTCCGTTCTGATTATTATTGTTTGGTTATTTGAACTCCTTTGGTTGGGTGTATCTGTTTGACCAAATTAGATAGACTCCAATAGGATAATCAACCTACCTTAACCTGCCCTTGACCGAGAGAGTTATGTTAAGTGGTTACTTGGACCGAGAGTGACCTGGAGGTAGAAAACCATACAATAGAGTTAGGATTGGATTTCCGGTGCTAGGTTGCTTGACAAACGACCTAAGTATTGGACTAGGAGGACCAAGACCTAGTTAAAAACCATAATCACTACATGTTAGGGTGTCCCAGACTTAAATTCCTACAATAATCAAAACAACCAAACATTTGGCCTAATTAAATCATCCACTTGGGGATTCACTATACCATGATAAGTGCTGATGTTTTCTTTCATATAAGTTCTTAATTAATCTCTTTAATCGCTTTCTTAGTTTTAGTTATTTTAGTTGTCTTTTTAATATTCAAACCTTTTTCATACAAAACCCCCCCTTTAGGTTAATTAAACTGATCTAGACTTTAATCTACGATAACTTGACCGTTCCCAGTGGTAGATACGATACCTGGACTTTCCTACACTATATTACTCACGATCAGGTACGCTTGCCTGTATATGTGGTAAGACAGTGGCTAGACATTAGAGGTTAAAATTTGTTACGCTTTTTATATACGTTAATTACCGCATCACACATTCAAACTGAAACTAGCACAAAAAAGAGATAATGCAGGTAAATAAAGCTCAAATTAAAACATAACAAAAATCGATAACAAAGATTGCATTACCTTGTTTTGAATCTGAATCAGAGATGCTACCGATTGAATCTTCTTTTACCTCCAAAGCCACAAAGAAACACGATTTAGATGAACACCTAGTTGAGAAAAAAAGGATTTAACTCTTACCTGTCTTTCCTTAGGCAGAATCCCGTCAAAATCCTGAAGATGGAGACATTCGAACTCGAAATCGGACACGGAGAAGGAAATAAATCAAGTATTTCAAAATTGAAATTTCAGAGAATGATAAAGGATTTCATAGAAATGGATTAAGTGAGACCTCGAGAAGGGAAAATACAACGAACGAACCCTAAAATCTAAATGATGAATCTATAATCTATTGTGAATCATATAATCAGAGTTTTTCGGGAAAGCGAATCGTCATCTTGAGAGGCTGAATCGTCGCCTTGGGTGGTATAACTGATGGGTCAATTCGCTTGTACATGATTCGTCTGAGAGAGAGACGCGTAAATAATAGTTTAAGAGTTTTAAGACATTTTTAAGACATTAAGCATAAATGAGTTGTACCATATGCTTCAATTACTTGTATTTAAGAGTTTTTATGAATCTGCTTTATATAGTAGTATAGATATAATATTATAATTTATATATATATATATATCATTATAGGGGTAGGTTCACATGTGAACCACTCTTTGGTTATGAACGTGAGGACAACCGAGAGCGCGACACGTGGCGGATGACTAGGCGCGATTCATAGGAGGGCATTGAATTAAAGAGGGGGACCACACTCAAAGTCACCACGTGTCGCGCTCTCGGCTGTCCTCACGTTCACAACCAAAAAGTAGTTCATATTTGAACTTTCCTCTATCATAATTAATATTAATAATTAATTAAAAAACCCAAATGGGGTCCACTTCCTTTTCCATTAGGAGTGTAATGGGGATTACACTTCACCCCATTACACTCTCATTACACCCTACCTTCAATGCATAAACTTTCATAACACTTTCATTAGACCATCCACAGTGGTCTTACTTGGTACCGATGGTACCAGCTGCCACGTCAGTGCCACATCAGCTTTCCACTAACTTATCAATACCTTACCAATCCATCCACACCCATACTAATTTCATACTAATCTAAATAATTAATTAAAAAATAAAAAATAATAAAAGAAGAGAGAGAAACAAGAGAGAGATAGAGAAAAAGGAGAGAGAGGGTGGGGGTGGGTGGGTAGCCTTCAACTGGTATGGAGGTACCGGTCACCCTCGGCGGTGTTACCGGGGTACCGGTCGGTACCAGCCTCCATACGGTGCCCATTGCAGATGGTCTTAAACTCTTATTAGACTTCCATTGGAGATGCTCTTAGGGCATATCCGGTGCATGACACTCTACCAGAGTGTTATGGACTGCCACATCAGCATTCCAGTTACCATACAACTCTACCATTTTGCAACCACGCTCCATAATATTCCAATAGGTTAAATGGATTTTCATATCATATATATAGGGAGTTTCAATTGCAAATCATAAAAAATGTGCAAACCGTGCAAACTCATGGTTGCACACGTAAATCAATGAAAAATCTTTTGTAGAGTTGTTTAATATGATGAAAATGTTTCATATACTAAATTTTTTGATGACATTGTTTCATATGAAGGTGTTTATTTAGGTAGAAATGAAAAGGTTTCACAAAAACGATGAAAATGTTTCATATGAATAAAAAACACCAAAATATGAAACAATTTCATCAAAATTTTATGCTTATGAAACATTTTCATCATATTAAACAACTCCATCAATCAATTTCACCGATTTTACGTGTGCAACCATGAGTTTGCACGGTTTGCACGTTTTTTATGGTTTGCAATTGAAACTCCCTATATATATATATATATATATTATCTATAACTATAATTTTACCGAAAAATTTAAAAATCTACTAATAACAAGGAATAATATATTAAAATAAAAATGAAACGAAGTTAAAATACATTTAATAAAAACTATAAGATTTAATGATGCATCACTCACTTCGACATAATTTAACAGAGCATATTTGGAAACATTAAAAAAGTCATACATTTACCAACTTTTTTTCACTGTTCTTAAGAACAGTGAATAAAAATATAACTTAAAAAAGATACATAAACATATTTAAAAATAGGTATGTTAACGTGTCGTCCATATATTCACTTTTTTATATTTAATTATTATAAATTTTACATTTTATACCCTTATAGTTATGTAGTTATTTACTTTATACCTTTTAGTTTTTTATATTTCATTTACATTTCCATTATATTAATGTATATAATCGTATATTGACTAAAATACGTTTTATTTTTAACAAGTTACATCATTATATTCGTCTCTTAGACATCTTCGAAATGAGACCAATATTGAATACTTTTGAATTTAATTATGATTTTTTATATATAATATATGCTACATAAACTATTTTAAATATTTACAATTCATACCATTATATACTCTTTTGAAAAATGTCTAAGACTTAATTGTTAAAAGAATGCGTCTTAATTCCGAAGACTTGATTGTTATTTATTTCAAATACTTAATCTTTATTTATTTCGAAGGCTCAATTGTTATTTATTTCAAAGACGTAATCCTAATTTTAATCGGTATAGTCAACCAGAGATATTGACCACACCAAAAGCTACATTAAACTGATGTTAATTTTATATTTTCTCATGAGATTTTCTTTTCTAGGTTAATCGCCGCTTAAGCCATAGTTGTCTTATCGATTTATGTTAAATTTCAACTGTTTTTGTTGACTTATGTCGTTATATTTTTATAACCTTCCATCTCCCCACAACGCGGGGTCAAAAAACCTCATTAACACCATTTACAGCAAATCTCAGTTGTGTCTTCTCGGCAATCATCTCACTGTTTTGATCCCTAATTTTTGTCGTATTCCCAATCTTATTCCAGATGCCAGTGATTGCAGCCCTATGGACTCTTCCACGTATTCTGATCGCTTGATACCGTGGCCCATAAAAAAACCAACGGTTAGGAGCATAAGGGGCGTGAGCTGTCGTTAAAAAAAGATGTTTGAACAAAGAAATAAATCACAATAATCATAAAAAATTAATAAAAAAAATTCATTACCCATCAGTTGGTTTGGAGATAACGCGTTGATATAACCGTTGAAAATCCTATATTGCACAATCTCTAGATCAGTCGGTTGACATTTGTATCCGATAGGCTCGGTTTTTAGACCCACAGCGGCAAAGACATGACAGTGAGATATTCACATATAGAAACACAATTACAGCAATTTGGAATGTTTGGAGGTTGTTGTCCCCCTGCCGCATTTTTGTCCAAATTGTCGGCTGGTTGGACCTCGTTATTCACAATAATGAAATTAAATCTAAATGTAGTTTATGTAATTTATTTTAAGATTAATGTAATATTTTTATTAATGTAATGTATTTTGAAATTAATGTAATGTTTTATTAATTTTTTTTATAAATTAAAGAAAACAATAAATATAATATAAAATTAACAAACAATAAACATAATATCTATACTACTATATGAAGCAAATTTGCTAAAACTCTTAAAAGCAACACTTTAAAGCCTAATGTACAACTAACTAATGCATGATATCTTAAAACTCTTAAAATTTCAAATTACAACTGTTTAAAGCATCCATCAACCACATGCCATCATCATTACCAACACCAACTCACGGTTCCCAAATTTGATTCTCTCTCTAAATCGACCCTTCATACTCCCAATTATCTCGATTCTCACTCCAATATCATTTATCCAATAAACCGATTTCCCTGTCATATTGATTTATCAAGAAATGAGTGAAGCTCCTATTGATTCCTCTAAGATGACAATTGAAGCTCCTCTTCATTCCCAATATATAGGGTTCTCCAAGATGACGATCAGCAAGTCTCAATCTTACGCTGTGGCCTATCCCCGGTTCGTATCGATGCTCATCAACCACAAACTTACAAATGCTCTAAAAGCTAATGCAGCCTCCGAAGACCCGTAAGTGTTTTATGATCTCCACTATCATCAGGTTACTGTGAAACTCTTAAATCGCCAACCGATAATCCACCACCATATTTTGTGCTTCGCCTAGCCAACTCACCCGATCTACCGTGGCCAAGGTACGTTCTCTCTCTTTTATCTCTGCTCGAGCAAAATCGGTGGGACCCAAGAAAAAATAGCCAAGGTCCACCAATACGCTTCTTCTTAGAAGGCTACCCCGCCGACAAACCCATCGGTGGGAACCCAAGCCTCCAAACCCCCTTCCTCGTGGAGGTGCTCTACTTCCCCCAAAAATCTCCTCCTAAGAGATCCCGGGCTAATGCTAGGGTCGACCCAAAACAAACTGAAGCTGCCTCAATTTGACTCGAGGAAAAAACTATACCCTTTACCACCTCCTCTGACTTGTCTTAACACAAGTCGATTGTATTTAAGGAGTCCCTCATTAAGCCCTCCCACATCCTTTCAAAAGGTTGTGGTAGATGACTTGGGTATTTCTCTGACCCAAGGTCAAATTACTTCACCTAACAGCCTTTCACGGAAAAATGATGCACCAGTTCCTCATGCACAAGCCAATGAAGGTTCTAAAATTCCGGAGGTTGTTTTCTCGTTGTTTGATTTCTTCTTCCAAGAAGACCTTGGTATTATCCAGACCAGTTCCAATCCGCCACTTGTGTTTGATTTTTGTGAAGATGACATTGGTCGGACACCCTTGCCCCGACGCTCACCTCCTCCGATGACCACCTCTATTCAATCACCATCACCCGACAGACGAGTGGTCGGATCCTCCTCCTCACCGATCCACAATATGCCCATCGGGGTCTTCTTGACTGACTTCTTACATGACAGTCAGATGGTTGGGTCCTTGGAGTCTTAGATATCCAAACTATCTGAGGACTTCAAGGCGTACCAGGCTCAAAACGAGCAAAGGCTGAAGGTTCTGGAGGACTCTCAAGTCCATACTAGGAAACTTGTTGAAGCCTTGGAACGAAATGAGAAAGTTTTGCAGGAGCTCCTTCAACGCCCGACTTCTCAAAGTGTTGATTATAAGACACTTCAATCTTTGGTGTCTGCCTCCATGAATTCACTAAAGGTTGATATCCAACAGCTCGGCTTTTCCATCCCTTCTCCACCGATCGAAGTGCTCTCCAAAATTTTGGCCTCTATTGAATCCATCAGTTAGGCTACCGCAACTCATGCTCAATCCATTGAGGCTCTCCAAGAAGCCACCATCGATCAGGTGAAGACAAACACATTTGTCACCAAAACTCTCACCTCCATCTGTAAGTTTTTTTATCGATTCAAAGATGTTTCTGGAGACAATGCAACGTTCTTCACCTATACCGACCGATAGACTCTCAACCAGATTGAGTCTCGGTTGGATAATATTGAGGTTGTGGTTGATCCACCCTCAGCATCTTGGGGGAGAAAACAGTGGTACAAACCTTTGTTGAGGGGGATGGTCAATCTCACCCTACCACTGATCCTCCTACCGAACACGTCACCACCGATCCTCCAACCGATGATGTTTCTCAACCTACCACCGACCATCTCCTCACCAATTGACCTTTCACCGATGATCAAGGCGCCATCGACCCCTATCTCTCTACCGATGTTTTTGCCAAAGTACCTGATTCGACCACCGATGAAACTCATGCCACCGATCATGGTCTGTCCATCGATCTTCCCACCGACGCATCCTCTCAGGAGGAGAGAACCAGAACCTTGAATCCTATCAAGGTTGCTGAAGGCCCGTCCAAAGATAAAGGGAAATCAAAGCTTACACCCAAACAGGAAACAACGAAAGAGAAGGCCAAAAAGGATGCCTTGAGATCCAAAGTAAGTGATAGCGAAAAGCTGAAACTCAAGGCTCCTCCGAAGATAGTCTCTAATCTTGGCATCGATTTCTCATTCCTCAGGCTGTCGACCACGGAAGTAAAGGAAGCTACTGTAGCTCATCAGATGATGGAATCGAAAGTGCAACCATCTTGGAAGCCACTGATGTTGGCTTACCAGATCCTCTTCAAGCTCAAAAGGTTGAGGCCGATCAAGCTAGTGAAGCACATAAAGCGGTGGAAAACTTGGTAAAACACTACCATGATTCCATTACCCAACAAAAGGATCCCCGACCGATCACTGGAGTCAAGACCAAGAAGCAGGATCACATTATCTATTTGGCATTCAAAGGGGAAAAGAGCTGACAGAGTCCTTCAACATACTGGCCTGTAAAAAACTTTGGGTCACCGAATGGGATGAAATCCTTCGTCACCTAGAGAAGACTGATGCAAACCCGCTGTACAACGAAATCATTGGGTTCTTCCAAGAAATTTTTGATAATATGGGAAGAGTCAGAAGAGAGTATGAAGTAACTCACACTAAAGAGGAAAAGAGGATCATCTCAACCTTGAGGCCGCCTAAGAAGAAAAAAACAGTGTTAAGAAAGCCCAACACATTTCAGGATCATGGCAACCAAGGGGATGGTTCCAAATGTTTACAAGTTGGATTTATCTAGTCCCACTTCGGTAGCAGGTCCAGTTGCAGAAGTAATTTCTCAATCCAAGTTGGGTATGTTCTACCATAAAATCCTTTGGTGAAAGGTGCTTCTTCCGAGCCAAATAGATTCTGGTGGCCGACATTCTTCTTCTCAAATGCCTTGTGGAAATCTTCCCCGAGGACTCCTATTTGTTCAAGGCCATGCTTGCAAGAATTAAAGAGTTGGAGCCAGACTACCGCTTTCTGTTCCCCGGAAATATGAAGTAACTTCTCTTTGTATTTTGTTTCTTTACCTATTACTTTTGTAATCTCACCAATGTACTATTTATCGATGAAATTAAAAGTATTTCTTGGTGATCTTATTATTTGTAAATTTGTATATTTTATTGTAAATATCTCATACAAAAGTCAAGAAAAAGAAAGAGACAAAAAGAACCCCCCATCGGTGGTGGTTCCATTGGTGGTGAGCCCTTATGTGCAACGGTTCCTTCTCTCTTTTGGAAGTACTCTCTATTTGTGGAAGAGCAATAAATGAAGAATGTCTAAGTACCAATGGATAAAGAAAATACATGTTCTTTGATCTTCAGTATCTTTACGATAAAGACATTCTCTATTATGTCAGATCTTCTAGGCTACAATTGATAACCATCTGTAAAATTGTCTGTATACTCTTGAATGCAGATTATTCATAACAGATTGCTTATTTGCAAAAAGAAGTCAAAAGGAATTTACTTGGCCTCAATACCAATTGTGGATTCTACCATGCAGCAAGTCAAGAGATGACAAGTGTCCCATGCCACCAATGCTTTTGGGACTATAAATAGAAGACTCCATGAAACCGGATTCTACAAGCATTCAAGCTTTCAGAAGTTAAGAGTTTGAAATCAGCAGAGTGCTTCCATCCTTACAAATTCATAGTTTTTACTTCGTGTTCAAAAGTTGTGTTCTTTGTTCTCTTAGTGTTCTAAGTGTCTTAGTGTTTTGATTGTTCAAATAGCTTGTTAGGTAATTTGTTTTCCACAACAATCAGTCTTAGTGATCTAAGTGTTCTTAGTGTAATTCTTAGTTGAAGTTTTTCAATAAAAGAATTTAAAAAGTACTTATCTGTGTTTAATTTTAAAGTATTATATTCAACACCCTTCTACAATACCTTGATAGCCAAACCTATCTTCTTGTGAGACCTAACACTTACATAAACTCATTATTGAATAGAAGAAATAAAAAATAAAAAAGATCCAGAGCCAAAAACTCATTTTTGAATAGAAATACCAACTATTTTTCTCATGCACATGTGTCTTACTAACCATGCCCCAAATTGGTAACAACCCCATAGCCTATATAACCAAAAGATAAAAACCCAACTAGATTTCATATATAAATAATAAATGACTTGGTAAAGAACAAAGAATTAACAATATAACAAAAAATGTCTTTCATTGAACACGACTTTTAACGAATTTTAGAGGGAATGATCAAGTCAAACATTTTTGCATATCGATGGTGTAAAATATATATATTAAAACAGAACCAAGTTTAACCACAAAATAACCTTAACCAATCACCATTCACAGGCAAGCGTACCTGATCGATAGCAATATAGTTTAGGAAAGTCTGGGTATCGTTCTTACCACTGGGAACAGTTAAGCTAGGAGTCTACCAAAGTATTAATCAGTTAATCTTAAAAGGGGGGGGGGGGGGTTTGCTTTTGAAAAGGAATTTTTATGAAAACAATAAGTAAACTAAACCTAACCAAGAAGTAGGAAAGCAGATAAACAAACATACATCAGAGATGACTAAATTCATTATGGTTTACTTTTCATAAGACATAGATTAATGATTGTTGTCAGAATTTAAGCATATAGCACCCGAACATGTATTATCTAAGATTATAAACCAGGTTGGTCTCCCGGCCCAAATGCAAGGACTGGTTGTCAGGAAATCTAGCAAAAGTCACCCTAATTAATGCCAGGTCGTGGGATCTTACTAAATAGTCCACCTATGGTTCAGCACACTACTTACCACGTATCTCCGCGTCACCAGAGTGAAAGGTAAGGGAGGTTGGATGCTACCTATCTTATTGTCAGAAAAATAGATACACCCAACCAACAAGTTCAGATAGCCACAGTCAAAACACTAACTTCGGAATCAAAGACAAACATTCAACAAACCACAAGTCTATTAATTAATTAAAGAACCAAAGTAATCAATCCATAATGAAAACACAAAGGGTACTAGTACATAGACATACTAATAAGAAATATTAAAGACAAACCAACTAAAGACCGGCCGATTTGCTAAAGTATCCCCTCGAATCATCTCCTCCGTAGTTGTTACATCGAGCCTCCGGCTTCTTGGGTTGGAAACCCTAAGTGGCTCCCATCTAACTACTGACCTAATTATTTGAGAGAATAAATATTTTCTGAATTTCTGAATGCTTCAAACTGAATGACCAAAGGCTTTATTTATAAGAAAACTCGCCAGGTCCGTTTCGCGTTCGTGAAACGGCACCTTCGCGGAGCGAAACATGCGACGACCTAAACCTTAATCTTCCAGAAGCTTCCGAGAGAAAAAATCCAATTTTCGTTATGCGAGCATGATCTTTCGCGGTGCGAGCAGGAGCTCTTCGCGGAGCGAGCAAATCCTTCGCGGAGCGAAGGTGACAAAACCAGCTTCCAGCTTTTTCCTTCTTTTTCCAGAATATTCTCTTTCCTTCTTTGCTGAAAATCTGGTTTCTGGAGCAAGTCATTCGTCTTAGGGAGCAAGAAAGCAGTCTTAGGAGCCAAGAAAAATCCATATTTTCCAAATCTTCACAAAAGTCTCCTTTTTGACGCTTTTTACCCTCTTTTTATACTTTTACGCACAAGCACCTCCAAAACCTGCAAAATTAGGATTTAAACTTTTTTAAGCCAAACAGTATCACAATTACTCTCAAATTAAATACAAAAGTGGGGAATTAGCACGAGTAAAACATGTATAATTTTGGAGTTATCAAAATTCTCACACTTATTTGCTTGTTCTCAAGTAAATATCTGATAAAATAAGAACAATAACGACAAAATTATCCTCCATCTATGATCATGCTTTGAAAGAACAAGGATAGTCGCAAGAAATCAAACACAATTCAGACACAAATCAAAGCCTCACAAGTTATCAAAGTCATGCTCAACCTCTTACCCTCGCTTTTATTAATATGTGTATCTCTCAAGGGGTAAAATGTTATATATAGTGATCACACTGATACTCGACCTCTTACCAACGCATAGGCTTGTCACCAAACCTCATCTCCACCACTAAAAGTTGTCAACCGTCAAGAGGACTTTAGGGTTTAATGTTAGGCTTAGGGTTAGGGTAGGAAAAAGGATATATATAAGTGACTAAGAGTTGTAGCAAAAACCTGAAAACTAATCAGTTTAGGATCCAAATTACAACATCTGACTTTTGAGATTTTTAGAGCTCGGGATTTCTATCACTTTCACTTTTATATCGGCCTAAGCATATTGCTTATTTGGGGCTTCGATTTTTTTTTCGCTTTTTTTTTCTTCTCAACTTCTTTTCTTTTTCTTTTTCTTTCAAGCTCTATTTTTTTTCTTTTCAACTTCCAAACTTTTCTCAATCACTTTCTCTATTTGTCAGATTTCATAAAATGGACCAAAAACATAAAAAGTTTTCAACTTTAAGCTACGGCCAAAAGATAGATAAAATGAATGGGCTAAAGGATAAAATGGTATGGGTAAAGAAATGAAAAGGCTAAGGCTCAAAGGGGTTACAAGAGATAAAGTACTAAAGGTGAGTACTTTCAACAAAATGGCTAGGCAAATCAGATAACCTTATAATGAGATTATCTGACGAAGGCTAATTGGGTTGAAACGAAAGCCTCTATCAGTGCAATGGTGATAAATACTTTTCTTGTGTGGTCTTGACAAGCATTCAAATGACAAGTTCTACTTGGTTCAAAGTCGGCATCCTCACGAAATGAATATAATATGCAATAAAGGCTCAATCTCTCAAGGAAATGGGTAAGGATCACTCGGTAATAAGCATGCACATGACTTTTTCAAACTCATAAAAACTCCAAAGGTGTCCTCCTAAATGCAAGAGTCTTTTGACTTCCACAAATTTTTTTTAAAAGATCATAGATTTCGAAAAAATTATGCCATAAAATTCAAATAATCTCAGATAAACAATTAAGCATAATAAGGACAAACAAGCAAAAGTTTACTTAACCCCCTTCCCACACTTAAAATTTGCAGTGTCCTCAATGCAATAACAGTTAAAGCACATGCGCAAAGGTATAAGAAAATAAACAATTAATCCATGGGTTAAGAAATCAAAACAAGTTAAGTCTACTTAACCCCCTCCCCACACTTAAAAAATGTATTGTCCTCAATGCAACAACCATTAAAAATCAAGTAGAGAGGTGAAAGGAAAACATAAACTTCCCGGGTTAAGAGACTTGAAGCTGACGATCGGTTCATGAAGTATAAGAGACTCCGAGAGTTTACCACCAAAACCTACAAACAAAACACACTAAAAAGAAAAATGTAAAAATTAAACTAACTAAGATAGGATGATACATCCAATCAAGTCAAGTCAAATTGCGTTACAAAATAGTGTGGACAGAAACTTTATTGAAAAGCCTAACCAACACGTGAAAACCAAATCCTCATCACCATTAGTTAAAAATCTCTTTTTAAGAATAAAATCTCAACTCTCATTTTCAAATCATTGGGTTTAGACTATTGGGTTTGCACCGAAACAAGCACTTTGGAAAACTATTGTGAAAAAGTTTTCTCACACTTAGTGATTGAACCATATCAAGTTTATTTAAAGAATGGGAACCCAATAAAAATTTGATTTTGAAAATTGTTACCACGGTGGGTTCCCACACTTAAAACTTGATTTATCCCCTTTTTTGCACAAAAATAATTTTCTTTTAAAACTAAGGGATATGTTTTCAAAATCTCAAGCAAGTTATGTAAAAAATATTAAAGTGAAGCGCAAAAAAACTTGATGCTTGAGAAGTTAGAAAATATGGTTTATCACTTAGTGTTTGAAAAAAAAACAAAGTCTTCTCACACTTAGAGTTGAAAAAGTTTGAAGCTAAAAACATTGGAGATTAACTTTTGGTGAGAGAAAAAGAGTTTTGGGGTTAGTTAAGACTTAAGAAAACTAAAATAAAATAAAAACAATTTTTTTTCTCAGACAGAAGTCCTTCGCGTTCGCGAGAGATAAGCCTCGCGGCGCGAAGAATTTTTTTTTTCAAAAAGCTGGTTTCGCGAACTCGAAAATTATTTTTTGCGTTAGCGAAACCTCTCTGTCCACTTTTTTAAATTTTGACCGAAACGATTTGGGTATCAATCCTAGACATTAAAAGACACTCTACGACCCTAAAAACACACCAAAGACTTGAAAAACTTGAAAACTCATGGGTTGCCTCCCGAGAAGCGCTTGTTTTTGTCACGAGTCGCGAGCCTGACTCCGGGTTTAAGCATTTTTGTTTGAATCAACGCACCCTTCACTTGCATCTAAGCTAGGGGTGATAGTAGTGGTACATACGTGGGCTCGAAGACTTACCTTTGGGGGGTTTACCAGGTAGAGTAGCATACCACTTACCGCTCCGGTTCTTTCCTTGTTTCTTTGCAGAATGAGTATCAGATTTGCGCGAGTTTAGCCTTGGATCCTTTAAGTGTGTCATCACGAGTGTTGGGTCAACCGATTGCTTTTGGCCATTGGCTTCCCAAAAAGGATCTCGGGCCAATATTTCTTCACACCGAACCGCGCGTAAATAATCCTGTGAAAACAAAGGTTCGGTGTTAGACTCGTTACTATCAATTAATGGAGGACTTACCTTTTGTTTAGGAGAGCATTGTTTTGGCGAGGATTCTTCGAATTGATCATCTTGCATTAGTGTTCCGAGTCCATCTAGTCAGCTATCATCATGGTATTCTTCCGTTGTATTAACCTGCCATGAAAACTCATCGTCAGAATCAGACCATGGTGGAATTACCTCATGTTGAGTCATTGAGAACGACTCGATAACAGATTGATCCATTGTCGGAGGCTCTTCGGTTAGTTGGGCTTCTTCTTGCGGAGAAAGTTCAACATCATCCTCGAACCAAGTAGCTTCCATGTCCATCTTTTGATGCGAATCCTGTCCAAGTGAAATTATTTCGTTAGAATCATTGTCAATTTCCAAGTTTGGACAACTTACCTCTGGTTGAATAACCAATTGGCCCACTGAATTTATTCTTTTTGTCGCCGGCTCATCAATCGGCTGTTTTTCCTTTGGAGCTTCGGATTGGATGTCTTCTTGTAAAAAGAGCTCAAGTTCGTCCCAAAATCCATCATCCGATTCTGTATTCATCCCAACCTGAAAAAACAAAGGTTTAACATTAGATTTGTTGTCGGAAACACTAGATTCGAGACGTTCCTTTAGGAGGGCATTACTTTCTTAGGCTTCGGCAAGGGCGTCTTCTAACTTCTCAACCTCCTCTTGCAGTGCTTCCCTTTCTGCGTCATGTGTTTCAATAATCTCAGCATTCTCTCCTAACCCTTTCCTCAATCTTTCTATTAAACGTTGTTGGGGTGTTGTGTTCCCCCATAGTTGGTACATCGGTATATCATCATCTTCGCTTGGGGTACAACCAGAAAAACACATATCTGCAACACAAACAAAACCAGTACCCGGAGTAGCACAAAAATACCAAAGATAACAAAAATTAAAAATTAACCTAGAAAGCAAATAACTTGACTGAAAATAAATTTCTAATCAAGGATCGATTAACCAACTAAACCTTAGTATCCTACTAAGCAACCGTTCCCCGGCAACGGCGCCAAAAAGTTGATGGTGTAAAATGTATATATTAAAACAGAACCAAGTTTAACCACAAAATAACCTTAACCAATCACCATTCACAGGCAAGCGTACCTGATCGATAACAATATAGTTTAGGAAAGTCCGGGTATTGTTCTTACCACTGGGAACAGTTAAGCTAGGAGTCTACCAAAGTATTAATCAGTTAATCTTAAAAGGGGGGTTTTTGCTTTTGAAAAGGAATTTTTATGAAAACAATAAGTAAACTAAACCTAACCACGAAGTAGGAAAGCAGATAAACATACATCAGAGATGACTAAATTCATTGTGGTTTATTTGTCATAAGACATAGATTAATGATTGTTGTCAGAATTTAAACATATAGCACCCGTGTAACAACCATTTTCATTTTAACAAATATTTAACGGAAATAAGTAACCAAAAAGTTGCGGAAGCTTAAACAAAAAGTTGGAGTTACAATCATCCCAAAAATCGGGTCCAACGGAAATAACTTGAAATAAAAATGTCAACTTAGTCTGGTTTGCAAACCTAAATCTTTCAAATAAAAGAAAAATGTTTAACGTTCATTTTCCCAAAATCTCTAGAAACTTCTGAACTGAGCTGATCCGAGTCATCAAGCTGGTGCCTTTCCCTTGTCCTTGGAAGAGGTACCAGACACTAAACCACATAAACCACAACGGGTTAAGCATTAAAGCTTAGTGATCACAAACCTAGGCTCTATGCATGAACATAAACAACCACTAGCATAAACTGTAAACTGAACATGCATCGTGATCCTTTACTCGAGATGCAATCATCATGAGTATCATGACTAACACTGGTACCAGGCCTCATAAATCCAACTTCCCTAGGGGTGAACCACCACCATAGGTACTATCATAAAAATTACATGTCAGTTACATAGCAACACATACTAAATGATCATGAACATAGCAATCGTGAACGCAGGTTAATGTACTCACCTTGAAGTGAAGTCTGATATCACACACTTGTTATAAGGACACACGTAGAAGCTCAAGCACCTATAATACACATACATTGACACACATATCAAACTCGGCCCAAAAAGAAGCCAAAGGTGCAACCCCGACCCCTAAGCCGAAATGACCTAGCTACGCTAGTCCAATTACTCCCAAACTTCATGGGACGTCATGCATTGACATCCCCTAGGGGTTTATGAACCTAGAAACCCCAACCGAGCCCTAAAAGAAAAAGTTGAAATTTCGAGACAGACGGCTCTTCGCGTTCGCGAAGACCCAGGCTTCGCGGCGCGAAGCCTCGCAGCCTTGCTTCGCGGCGCGAGAGCTGCCCCTTCGCGGCGCGAAGCACCTGCAGACCCCAAAAATCACTTTTCGACGGGAAAATCGATCCAAGGTCCAAAACCTCCTCCTTGCCATCGATTTTTGCACCAAAACTACACAATTAAACATACCTTTTGATCCCTTAACATGACCCCACGGTTTAGCATCTTAATAACACCGAAACATCCACAATTAGTGACCCAAAGATCACCAATTTCATTAACAATCATAAGAACCCTAACCCATGGAATTGACTAACAATTTCCCCACAATAAATGACTCTAGCATACAGAAACGACTCATAATTACCTTAAAGGAGACACCAACGATGAGTTCTTGCTACTCGCTAAATCGATTGAATGAACCTTCTCTTCCAATTGCTTCAAGAAACCGCCTAACCCTAGGCTTCTCTCCAAAGTCGTGAACTGAAGATTGGAAGGGATAATTGGGCTTATAAGTCTACTTAGTTACTTGACATAGTTAACCCCCAACTTTCTACAATAACTCTTAGGCCCTTGCACCTGAAATTTACATAAACCACACCAAAACTTACTAACTTGACCAAAGAGGTAAATTCTTAACGGAATAGAAACGGGGTGTTACAACCCGAACATGTATTATCTAAGATTATAAACCAGGTTGGTCTCACGGCCCAAATGCAAGGACTGGTTGTCAGGCAATCTAGCAAAAGTCACCCTAATTAATGCTAGGTCGTGGGATCTTACTAAATAGTCCACCTATGGTTCAGCACACTACTTACCACGTCTCTCCGCGTCACCAGAGTGAAAGGTAAGAGAGGGTGGATGCTACCTATCTTATTGTCAGAAAAATAGATACACCCAACCAACAAGTTCAGATAGCCACAGTCAAAACACTAACTTCGGAATCAAAGACAAACATTCAACAAACCACAAGTCTATTAATTAATTAAAGAACCAAAGTAATCAATCCACAATGAAAACACAAAGGGTACTAGTACATAGACATACTAATAAGAAATACTAAAGACAAACCAACTAAAGACCGGCCGATTTGCTAAAGTATCCCCTCGAATCATCTCCTCCGTAGTTGTTACATCGAGCCTCCGGCTTCTTGGGTTGGAAACCCTAAGTGGCTCCCATCTAACTACTGACCTAATTATTTGAGAGAATAAATATTTTCTGAATTTCTGAATGCTTCAAACTGAATGACCAAAGGCTTTATTTATAAGAAAACTCGCCAGGTCCGTTTCGCGTTCGCGAAACGGCACCTTCGCGGAGCGAAACATGCGACGACCTAAACCTTAATCTTCCAGAAGCTTCCGAGAGAAAAAATCCAATTTTCGTTATGCGAGCATGATCTTTCGCGGCGCGAGCAGGAGCTCTTCGCGGAGCGAGCAAATCCTTCGCGGAGCGAAGGTGACAAAACCAGCTTCCAGCTTTTTCCTTCTTTTTCCAGAATATTCTCTTTCCTTCTTTGCTGAAAATCTGGCTTCTGGAGCAAGTCATCCGTCTTAGGGAGCAAGAAAGCAGTCTTAGGAGCCAAGAAAAATCCATATTTTCCAAATCTTCACAAAATTCTCCTTTTTGACGCTTTTTACCCTCTTTTTATACTTTTACGCACAAGCACCTCCAAAACCTGCAAAATTAGGATTTAAACTTTTTTAAGCCAAACAGTATCATAATTACTCTCAAATTAAATACAAAATTGGGGAATTAGCACGAGTAAAAAATGTATAATTTTGGAGTTATCGCATATCATGATGAGCATCTTATATTTTAAAACTATTGAGACGAAAAATGTTATTATCAACACACCATAGGGACCAAGTTTGTAGTTTAATGCTTTACTTTTATTATTGTTAATCTCATACACATTTTTAAAACCTATTTCATCTTTTACAAATGATAAAGTTATTTTAGGTCATTTGCTAAAAATACACTCTTTTATACCCAACTCAATCAATCCAACTTGAAATCACTCAATATTTAATCAAGTTGTCAAATTTTCGAATCCTATGTATTGGATTGAAATTATCTTATGACACTTCCAATTAAATCTAACTTGAAGAAGCCAATGTCTTTTAGTATCATGAATTTAACATTATTGGTTGTGTAGGGAAGGGAGGCAAAAGGTTCTCGTGTTTTTTTTAGATCAAGATGGGTAGAGATGGAAAAGGATAGGTTGTGTGTATATTACTCTAGTTACCACGCTGAGCAAATAAGCCTGTTTCTGACCCAATAAGCTACTTTCGAACAACAATGTATGACTGAGAGAAAAAGTTATATGGGTTATATAGCCCATTAACCCACATAACGAACAACTCCTAAGTGGAACACCTAGCACAATTTTAGCAGACCATGTAAAAGGTTTTTTAATTTAAAAAAACAGATAAAAATGTAAAAAACAGATAACATTTTTAGCAAACCATTTATGTGTCAGAAGCCAATGTCTTTTAGGGTGCGTTTGGTATCGGGACAAGACTACACAGGACAAGACAGACAGAACAGTTGTTCAGCGTTTGATAGGACATAACTAAACTAGACGGGACAGAACAAGACTGGTTAAATGACCAATTTACCTCTATATTACAGATCCACAACCACCACCACGACCACTAGTCCACAACCACCACACCAGTCCACAACCACCACCACCACCAGTCCACCACCACCACCACCACCAGTCCACAACCACCATAGATCTAAGGTTCAAAATCGATTACCACAAATCAACAACACAATTTATAGGTTTCAAAATCGATTACCATTACCTAGGGTTCAATACAACAAGAAATTGATCACGCAAAGAGGGTTGAGTCGAGAGAAAGGAGGGTTGCGAGAGAGAGAGAGAGAGAGACGGTTACCTGTGGGTCGCCGGCGTTGACAGAGAGGGTCGCCGGCGTCGAGAGAGGTCGCCAGCGTTGATAGAGAGGGTCGTCGACGTCGAGAAAGAAAGTCGTCGGTGTTGAGGGTGTAGAGAGAAGGTTGTTAGAAAATCTAGTTAGTTGTGTCAATTTGTAATTAGTCTAAATTTAGTAGCTTCTTATGTAATTTGTAATTAAAGGCCCAAGTGTTTAGGCCCATTCAACTTTAAAAAGCCTAGTCCATAGAGTTAGTATAAATAGGAGTCATTTACTTCATTTGTATTTTCTCTTCCATTTTTGCTTCTCTCATCATTGAATGAATGCAATCTATCCTAGATCCTTGTACTTATCATATACATCATCTTGATTAAGTGTTCTTGATTTGATTGATTTGGCACCCACAATTGGTATCAGAGCCTGCCACTTGCTCTTGATCCGTTGTGTTCTGGTTCTGGTGAAATCATTTATTCAGACCTCAAGCTTCGGGTACCGGGTCTTCTCTTCAGACTTGGATTTTTGGGCGTCAAGTACTTTCTTCATACTAGAGTTTCCAGAATTTCTCTAAGTCTTCTCTCAATACCTGACACCCAATACCCATCACTACACTTAACCTTCAGATCTGAACCTGACCTCCAGATCAGACCCCGACCTCCAGAACTGAATCTTTTTCAAGATTCTCACAAGTCTTGAGACCTTTCACCAACCAATTCACCTGATCATACTAAGTGGTTTAAGATCCACAATCAATCTTTAATCATGAACACACGTGATGCCTTTGAAATCGGGTCCGATACCCGACCACCGGTTCTCCATGTACATGAAAAGGAATCTGATGAAGAGATGAATGACATAAAGAAGGCCTTAGCATTGATCACCAGGTCCATGTCCAAGAGAAATGCAAGAAAACCCATGTCTTCTATCAACCATCTGAGGAGAGTTGAACAGGGTGGGAGAACTGACTGCCAGAAACTTGTAGAGAAAGCCAACTCTGAAGACAAGGGAAAGGAAGGAAAGAAAGATAATGCTTGGCTCAGAATGTCAAGTGAAGATGAGGAAGGAGTTCCTGTATGTATGCTTAGTCAAGATAAGGCATGGGATCTGACAAGTGATGAAGGAAGAGAAGACCAACTATGTCTGATGGCTAACCATGATGAGGAGGAACTGTACTCAGAAGATGGAGGACATGATTACAACGACCTTGACTCAAATCATTCAGAGTCACCTTCTGAGGTACTCCCTGACCCGTATATTGAACTTGAAAATCAAGTAAAATGTCTAGCACTTAAACTTTCTGAGTATGATAAGAAAATTAAACAAGCAAACAACTTAACCACCATAGCAGAATCCAAATTAGCTAGTGAACATGCCTTAGTCGTGAAATTCAACATTGAATTGGCCTACTCAAAAACAAAGTTAACATGCTCACCCTTGCTAACAAAACTCTTGAAGATAAAGTCACAAGCTTAAATGCTAATATCACTGATTTACAAAAGAGACTTCATGAGGCTGAGATTTTGAGTAGAGTAAGTGTTCAAAAGTATGAAGCCATTTTTGCCCAACGAACAAATCTCTTTGCAAAAATAAAAGATATGGAGGACAAGTTCCTAAAGAGAGGTCAGACTGATCAAACCATTCATATGAACCAACCTAAAGAGTTCAATTATTATAACCCTAAAGAAGGCATTGGATACAAAAGTCCATGCTATCTTAAGCGTGCCATATCCAAGACTCCTACCATGTATGACCTTCGGTACATGAGTCTTGGATACAAAATCGTTTTCATGAAAGAGTCTGATGATCCTGAACAGTTGAAGGAAATTGAGAAGAAAGAAAAAGATAGAAAAAACAAACACTCTATTCCCTTCAACTATTCATCTCTCAATGCCAGTTACGCAACGCGTGAGACTCCTTTGTCTAAGGATTATACGCCTAGCTATACTGAGGCTGAGATGAATCAGGAAGTTCCAATCCTTGAAAAAGTTTACAAAGATAACAAAATCTTTTATGAGAAGAGGATTGCTACACTTGAGGCTGAGCTTGAGGATGAGAGGCGCATGAGCCTTAGGGAAAAGGACTTGTTCTTGAGTAGAATCAACGAACTTGAAACTGCCCTCAAATCCAAGAGTCCACCAAAAGAGAAACAATCCACAAGTGGAACTTGTGATAACTCACGTCATCAGCACCATCCATTGAATGTTGATGCACCAGATTTCAGACCTTCAAGTACAAATTTTCAAAACTCAAAATCAATTGTACTAAGGTCTCCAATTTGCACAAATATCTCATACATGGACACTCTAACTAACATGGCACCAAGATCAACGGTACAAATCTCTGAGATTGTATCGAATGATTGTTCCAACATGGCTGGTGAGGGTGGTAGATCAAATGGTACTTCTAAACCTGGAATGTGTACTCCTGTCAAACCCACTCGGGAAGACAAAGGGAAGGATCCGATAGTCACCCCTGAGTCTGAAGTTGCGAGTACATCTCGTCCTAATGTGACTGCTCCTAAGAAACGTCGACGCTCTCGTTAAAACAAGAAGTCGTCTAAACCTAAGGAACAATCACACAACTTCCACCCAAGAAACAAATCTTCAAATCATCACCCTCATGCTAATCACACTTCTTCAAATGAGACAAATCAAAATGTGAGACAGGGTAGGCACAACTCAAAGGAGAATGGAACTAAAAAGGGCAGTCATCCAAAGTCACATGCACATAAGCCCAGATTTGCGAAAAACAGATTTTCCAACGTTGAGCTTATGTTTTGGAACTGATGCAAGTGAGCCTGAATGGTATCTCTCTTATATGTGTATGGATTATTTGTTACATACGAGTGGTGTGTGGATTATTTGGACTTATGTGCATGCTTAAGTGTTATCCTTCCTAAATGTAATTGAGTTACATAAATCCCACACTCCTTGAAGGTTCAGTTGTGCTCAATCTTCAGTAGTTATACCGAGTATTTTTCAAGCACCATCATATGCTCGGTTGGTAAGATCCATTGGGTTTTACATTCTCCAGACTTGAGAAACACTCAATGGGTTGTGCTCTTCTCTATCGAATCCTTTGTTTCGGTACACAAGAGCACATCTCAATGTTGTGTGTTTCATTCTCCCCTCAGTCACTTATGCCCATACCTAGATACTAACCGTTTATCATTTTCAGGTACAACGGCGAAGACAACATACCCACCACTTGCTCCCAATCACAACCGGAGGTCATAGTAGACGAAAAAAAAACCAAATCCACAAATACATATACATATATATATAATATATATTTAAAAAATTAAAAATATATATATATATATTAAAAATGGAAATTCAGTATTTGGGTTCGGAATAAGATTCAGAATGGTATCCAAGCCTTTCTTAATGGCATCCAGGCTCTGTCTGAAGGCATCCAACACCTTTCTTTGGCATCCAACATTTCTCATTGATATCAACACTTCTCATGGATACCATCACCACACCTCTTTTAGATACCTACACTCCTCATACTATATCCAACACTCCATATGCCATACTCATCACTCCTAATGCCTTACCCCAAACTCCATTTGGTAAGCCCTAAAGATTCATGATATACCAATGGCGATGCCACTTGCACTACTTGATGCCTCAAATCATCGTTCACCGAATGTGAGACAGTGCTTAAGGCTACCACCTCTACCAGATTCTCCAGAGCCGGAGACTGGCACCCAGGAGGTATCATCTAGGAGAGTGAGTGAGGGTCTTGAGCGTGGTCATTCACCTGGGGGTGGTGACCAAGGGCTTGAGAATGAGGTATTGGGGGGGGGATATGACGGGGGTAGATTAGGCGGTGATGATGATCGCTCTGGAGCTACTACCTCACATGCTTATGTCAGTCACCAAAGCCCTTCACTTTACCCTTTGGTAGACTATGATTCTAATGACTCCGGTGATGACCGCCCATCTGAGGGTGAGGACGACATAAGGTTTGAGGGAGACCTAACAGTCGAAGAAAGTGAGCAGAGTGAGGGAAGTAAAAGAATTGATGAGTGTGAGACAGGACCAAAGGTTTTAACCGGTCCTCGCCTATCCTTAGGTAGACGCCGGGCAGCCACATCTGCTACCCGTACACATGCGTTGAGTACGGGTATTGAAGAAGACACCTCCCACCCAGAGGTGCAACTGCACGCCCCACCTAGCCACTCATTCATCTCTCAAAAGGTGGATGTTTCATTCCACGGGGACAAAGCACAACGGCTATCAAGCCCTCACTTGGAGGGTGATGATATTGAAACAGGAGGATCCCTGCCCCGATCCCCACACTTCCTTCATGTACACCAGAGTCTAGAACCATATACACTCTTAGGTACACATACTGCCAGTCTATGTGACGCAGTCTGAGCTCCACGCATCACGAGTCTATGTGACGTGATCGGAACCCCGAGAGTGGTGTCCACGATGGGCATTTCACAATGACCGGCGGGAAGTCCTACCATGGTCACTATCACGCCAGCCATGAACGTAGGCCACACCGTTGATTCAGCGGTTGTGCAAACGGAACGTCTATGTGACACCGGAGTTACTTACCCGACATCCGTTGTCAGGGAAATGATGGACGGCGCCCTAAAGGATGTCCATGAAAATCTTGTATTTCACCACCTCCCCCAACATGACCACCTCAAAGACCGACTGCACCCGACTACTTGTTTGATGAGTTGAGGGGTTTTCTTACGGCGAACCCGATCTCCCGTGGGAATCTCCACGAGGATGAAACCAACCTTCTGGGTTATCTGCAGCGGTCTGCTTATACATCACTTCCCGTGAACCATCCCGAGCCGGCCGGCCACCTCCTATACTCAAGAGGTAGTCTCATCTATCCAGCGGCTCGAAGGGAAGCGTGACTTTTTGACGACGAAGGTACGAGGTGATTTGAAAGTGGTCAAGGGCTCCAATATCGGATATGCGATCACAAATCCGATCCCTTGAGACTACTTGCCAAGCGTCAGCCGAGCCACCAAAGCACAGACACGACGACCGAGATGACCCCGATCGCCGTGAGGGGGAAATCCACAAGAGGGCTCGGCTTGGCTCCTTAGTTCTGACAGGCACATCCTCCGGCGTCGCTCCTTTCGGTACTCATATGGGGACCGGTGCCGATGTATATCATTTTCAGCCTGGTCAGAACCTGACGGTAGATTCAGCGGAGGGTCGAGAGATTGTCATTTTTGTCAACTCGGAAATCTCTCACCCTGACCGTGTAACCGCTATAGATGATGAGCTTAAGGATATCATCAACCTTGATGATTTCTCCTTCGATGACGATTACACTCAGTTTCCAGCCTCAGAGCCTCAAGCGAAAGAATGATGATCCTTCAGATAATTATGAGTCAGGTACCACATCAGTCACTTCCGGGTATGGAGATGTACATTTCTGAGTCTTCACCCCCTATGTCTCCATATCATTCTCCTTCTCCATCGCCTACATGTGACATGCCTCCATCACATCGGTCTCCTCTTCCTCTTACGTCGTCTCCAACATATAGAGGTTCTCAGCCAAGGGTACCGTCTCGTACTCCATCTCCAGTTCTAATTGTATTTTGTTCTCGCACGCCGTCTCCACATCCAGAGCTCCAAGCATGTCTTTCAGAACCAGAGCTCTGATCAACCCTGTTACTCATGGCCCCCATCGACCGATCCATGGTCAATGGGTTCAACTGCCAGTCTCACATTCGAAGGTGATCTTTGAGAAAGACAATAGTGTACCATCTAATAGTTGAAAGTATGTGGAACCACGGAAGCCATTCATGTTGGATAGAGATAAGAGGTATGGCAGATACCTTAAAGAGACCGGCCGAGAAGCGTCAAGAGAGACCGCCACCACCACCATCACGAAGAAGAGAAGGACCATCAAAGAAGCCCAAAGAGACTGAAGGGTCAGAGAAGAAATCATCAAGTCATCATCAGAAGCGAAGAAATTGACACAAAGGGGGAAATTGTTAGAAAATCTAGTTAGTTGTGTCAATTTGTAATTAGTCTAAACTTAGTAGCTTCTTATGTAATTTGTAATTAAAGGCCCAAGTGTTTAGGCCCATTCAACTTCAAAAAGCCTAGTCCATAGAGTTAGTATAAATAGGAGTCATTTACTTCATTTGTATTTTCTCTTCCATTTTTGCTTCTCTTATCATTGAATGAATGCAATCTATCCTAGATCCTTGTACTTATCATATACATCATCTTGATTAAGTGTTCTTGATTTGATTGATTTGGCACCCACAAAGGTCGCTGGCGTCAAGAGAGAGGTCGCCAGTGTTGAGGGTGCAGGTCGAGTCGCCGGTATTGGGTGTATGTCGATTTCTTCCAGATAGGGGAAGACAGGGAAATGGGTATTGAGAAAGAAATGAGGGGTATTTTGGTCCATATTGGTTTGTTCTACTTAGTTCCATGGTTTTTTTGGAGAACAAGCTTGTCCACCTTTTGTGCTAGTTTGTTCTAGTTAGTCCTATTTTAGAGGCCAAACATGGAACATACTTGTTCTGTTTTGTTCCACCCAGTTCTGCTACCAAACACACCCTTAATATCATGGATTTAACATTATTGGTTGTGCAGGGAAGGGAGGCAGAAGGTTCTCGTGTTTTTTTTAGATCAGGATGGGTAGAGATGGAAAAGGATAGGTTGTATGTATATGACTCTAGTTATTTTTTTTTAGATCAAGATGGGTAGAGATGGAAAAGGATAGGTTGTATGTATACAACTCTAGTTACCACGCTGAGCAAATAAGCTTGTTTCTGACTCGATAAGCTACTTCCGAACAACAATGTATGACCGAGAGAAAAGTTATATGGGCTATACAACCCATTAACCCACATAACGAACAACCCCTAAGTGGAACACCTAGCATAATTTTAGCAGATCATGTAAAAAGGTTTTTTTTAATTTTAAAAAACAGATAAAAATGTAAAAAAACTAGAATACTCTTGACGTAATCAGTTGTTTTAACCATCGTTAAAAGGATCAAATCCGATCATTTTTACACACCACAATGACCGATTTATAATTTTGAAACCGCGACTACGAAAAGTATTTACTTTCGGGAAACCGTAAAGACCAAGTTTATACAAAAGTATTATGATTTTATTTACAAGATTTCAACTTTTTGTTATTTATTATGGTTTTGAATGTAAAATTACGAAATTACCCTTCAGACCGCCATGATCCCAAATAAAAGTCCCCTTCACAGCCGTCTACCCATTTTTTGTGTCTTCTCTTCACCTCAGAGACCCTAAAACCCTCTCTGCTTCCCCCCCAATTTATTTTGGGTTCGAAAACCTTCAAATCGAAAATTCTGGATTCGATTCCTGTGAAAACTGTTAATCGATAGATTCGAGTTATGGATTTGGAAGAAGAGTATGATCAAGGATACAACGACGAGGAAGAAGATATAACCCAAGAGGATGCTTGGGCTGTTATCAGTTCGTATTTCGAAGAAAAAGGCCTCGTTCGTCAACAGCTCGATTCGTTCGATGAATTCATTCAGAATACTATGCAGGAGATAGTCGATGAGTCTGCGGATATCGAGATCCGACCCGAATCGCAGCACAATCCGGGTCACCAGGCTGATTTCTTAGAGGTTCGTTTTGGATCGTATGTCTGTATGTAGTTATGGATGTACTCTAGGGTTTTGAGTTCGTTTTTGGGAGAGAATTGGTTTGGAATTGGTTGATTTTGTGAAAATAGTGACAGAAGGTTGGGATTACTGGTTCTAGGGTTTGGAAATTGGAATGTAGTTTTGGAAGTTGTTTGAATGGATGGAATTATAGAATCAGATAGTAATGAAGCCTAATCATCAAAAGTTGAAGACAGTTGCTAGAATTAGGGGAAGCTAAGAAATCTATGTCTAAAATCCTGATTGAATTTTGGTTGAATTAATGTGAAACTATTGGGAGAAGATTGAATGTTTTTATATATTGATCATAAATCATGTTCTAGAGTCTAAACAAAATCCAACATCTGAAGCATTTTGTGTACTTCCAAGGATATTGAAGTTTGCCATGGTTTATATGCTTTTGTGGCTAGTTGATTACTGACTACATTTGTGGTTCTTCTTTACTATGTCAAATTGGTTTGAGCTTCGTTACCTTGTCTGTGTCGGTTTTGGTCAGTGAATTGAAATTGAACATGTCATATTGGCAATGATTCTGTGGGTTTGATAAAGAATACAAGTAAGGAGTAACACTCCGAGTCTTTCCGTGAACAAACTGCTGCATACACATACTTTTGCGAATACTTTTAAGATTAGGATATATTACTTCATGTACACTTGGTTAAGAGCTATTAATGCTAGAGTTATTTGGCAAACTAACCGAATTTGAGAGCCTATTTACGGTGCTTTCTTTTTAGAATAAAACGGTATCTCGCTACTTTAGGGCACTGCCTCCGACTTTGAGAGCCTATTTGTAGTGTTTTTTTTTTTTCTTTTCTCTTTTACTAAGAAAAACAGCTGACCACTTAAGGGTACTTATGCTAGTAGCGGCAGCACCTAGATCTAATCCATTCATTTGATGTTGATAAGAATACATCTGGGCTCGTATTTCGTTTATCTATGAACAGTATTTGATATATTCTGAATTTTGGAAATTTGCAGACTATCTATAAGATCAGCTTTGGTCAGATTTATCTGAGTAAGCCAATGATGACAGAGTCAGATGGTGAAACAGCCACATTGTTTCCAAAGGCAGCAAGGCTGAGGAATCTGACATATTCTGCACCATTATACGTTGATGTATCAAAGAGGGCTATAAAGAAAGGGCATGACGGTGAAGAAGTTACAGAAACTCAGGACTTTGCTAAGGTCTTCATTGGAAAGGTAACGCAAATGAAATTCCAGTAAAGAATTGATATCTTGACTTTATTCGTTGCAAGTGTTGACTTAGCTAATCGATTGTTTTATTATCATCCATGACAGGTTCCTATTATGCTACGGTCAAGTTACTGTACACTATTTCAGAATTCCGAAAAGGACCTGACAGAGCTTGGTGAATGCCCATATGATCAAGGTGGATATTTCATCATCAATGGCAGTGAAAAGGTTCTAATTGCTCAAGAGAAAATGAGCACCAATCATGTCTATGTCTTTAAGAAGAGGCAGCCCAACAAGTATGCTTATGTGGCAGAAGTTCGTTCAATGGCAGAATCTCAGAATAGGCCACCAAGTACCATGTTTGTCCGGATGCTTTCTCGGACCAGTGCCAAAGGGGTACATGAGATATTGCTGATATATTCAATTAGATAGTCTTATATATGTATCCTGTTGTTTACTCGACTTTTATGATTATTATTTCAGGGATCCTCAGGTCAATATATTCGTGCCACCCTTCCATATATCCGAACAGAGATTCCTATCATTATTGTGTTTCGAGCATTGGGATTCGTTGCTGATAAAGATATTTTAGAACACATATGTTACGATTTTGCCGATACTCAAATGATGGAGTTGCTTCGACCTTCGTTAGAAGAAGCGTTTGTAATTCAAAATCAGCAAGTACGCTTCTTCCCCCCTTTTCTTTTCCTGCTCGTTTGGCAGTTTCTTGATCGTTGTTTATAATAGGTGCAGGGTGATATTGTCATCTCGGGCTAAGAAATATTGATCCGTAGTCCTTAATCTTTTCCTATTTCGTGATAAAATGACAACTAGTACATTTGTGGTTTATGCTGCCTTGAGCAGAATTAAACTTAATAAGAACCCACAACTTGCTATCTTTGCCAAGATTTCTTGGATGGATCATGGATCTAACTTTATATCGATTAGGCTAGGCATCTTGACATATAGAGGTTGATTGAGGAAATTCAAATTCTGAGTTGCAACTTGCAAGTGTAATTCTTGATTTAATTACTTCATGATTATTGTAATGCCTTGTCATTCTGGCCAATTTAGTTATCTAAATTGAGATCTTCAATTCTTTTGCTCTTATTGTAGGTGGCACTCGATTACATTGGAAAAAGAGGCGCTACTGTCGGTGTCACAAAAGAGAAGAGAATCAAGTATGATCTTTGTTCATAGTGTCCTTATGTAACGTGGCTCTTATCATCATCATACTTTTTATGTTTACAACTCTTGTTCATTTTATAGGTACGCTCGTGATATTCTTCAAAAAGAAATGCTTCCTCATGTGGGAGTTGGAGAGTATTGTGAAACAAAGAAAGCATACTACTTCGGGTAAGAGTCTGTTTGTTAAGGGTTTAATGAGCTTAATGAGGCTCACAGCTTATTCACTTAGTTATACATGACTCTTTGGTAGTGACTTAATGACATAGAAAGTGGCTTATTCAGCAAGCTTTTGCATGGGAGCTTTTTGCAGAAAGCCAAGTTTTTCCGAACCTGCCTATGTCAATTAAAAAACAAGCTCTTATCTATGAACAAACCCTCTCAAACAAAAAAATTCTCGATCTATACAAATAAATCAATCCACATAGACAACTTTATCCATACACGACTTAATGGAAAATTAACCAAACAGACCCTAAAGCAAATATGTTTAATGGGTGTGTGCTGTTTCGGTATTCTTGTAGTTTCTAATGTCTTTTATACTCTCGTCAGATATATCATCCATCGTCTTTTGTTATGTGCTCTTGGCCGGAGGGCTGAAGACGATAGAGATCATTATGGCAACAAGAGGCTTGATCTTGCTGGTCCACTTCTCGGGGGTCTGTTTAGAATGGTGGGCTTTTTTCCTTTTCTTTTTTCTGGATACAGGATTATTATATAAATAGTATTTGTAATTATCAATTCTTGTCTCGTGTGTTATCGCAGCTCTTCCGGAAGTTAACAAGAGATGTACGAGGATACGTTCAAAAGGTAATTTCACACTCAAGTTTCTGAAAGGCATATTTTACCATTTTTATTTGGTCTTTGAATTTTCATTCCGTAATTCATATAACTGCAGTGTGTGGACAATGGGAAGGATGTTAATCTGCAATTTGCAATTAAAGCAAAAACGATAACCAGTGGACTTAAATATTCTCTTGCTACTGGGAATTGGGGCCAAGCGAATGCTGCTGGAACAAGGGCCGGTGTCTCACAGGTTTGATCACAATTTCTTCACTAGGTTTACGTTATTATATTACGTTAATGCCCTTCAAGGAGATACGGGTTGTTTGAAATTCGTTATCTTAATTTATGTTCCATAAAATCCATAGGTGTTGAATCGCTTGACGTATGCATCTACGTTGTCGCATTTACGAAGACTAAACTCTCCTATAGGGCGTGAAGGTAAATTTGATTCTTCTATCATTGCATTCTAGTGTTCTATAATATGGAATAGTGTAGATATCTGTATTTCTTTTTAGGCCTTTAGGGTAAATTACATATTTGGTCTCTATGGTGTACTCTTTATTGCACTGTCGGTCCCTCTTTCCGTCTTTCAAAATAATTATGGATTTGGTCCCTGTGGTTTACATTTTCTTGCACTGCTGGTTTCTGTCCCTAACTTTCAGTCCCTTAAGCATAGGGACCAACAGTGCAATATAGTGTAAACCACAGGGACCAACATTGTAATATAGTCTAAACCACAGGGACCAACAGTGTAATATAGTCTAAACCACAAGGACCAATAGTGCAAGAAAGTGTAAACCACAGCGACCAAATTCATAATTATTTCGAAAGAGGGACCAACAGTGCAATAAAAAGTAAACCACAGGGACCTAATATGTAATTTGTTCTTTTTATTTTTTATTGTTCGGTGTTAAGTTTCATGGTGCATCATGCTTTATTTTAGCTGGTTTTCAATTTTGCTGTTTAACATTTTAAACAGGTAAATTGGCGAAACCTAGACAGTTGCACAACTCGCAATGGGGAATGATGTGTCCTGCAGAAACTCCCGAAGGACAGGTGAGTGTCCTAGTGCTACTTTTTTATTTATTTATGTTACCGCTGCAATTCACTAGCAAACTCTTATGACGAGAAGAGAAGGAGGGAATCGAAAAGATTAAGGTTGTGTTTGGCAAACTAGCTGATAAGCTAGCTGGTAGCCGATAAGCTAGCTGTTGACTAATAAGCTAGTTAGTGGTTGGAAAACTAGCTTATGAATAAATTGTGTTTGGCAAAAACTAGCTTATGTGTATGTAAAATGACCAAAAAGGGTATCTTGGGGTATAATAATAAATATTATTAAGGCTATAATTGGAAAAAGCTACAAAAAGCTTCTGAAACGCTATTTCAACTAGCGTTTCAATAAGCTAGCTTATGGTACATGTTTGGATGGACTAGCTTATAAGCTAGCTTATTTTGTCAAACACAGGCTAAAGATTCCTAGCTAAAAGACCATAAAGCTTTATTCTAATATTGGCAAGCAAAAGATATAAATGCAAATTCTGGCCTTCAATGGACTATGTACTTTCTGGATTCAAATTAAACTCATTGTTATAACGTTGTTCCTCTTTGGCTGTTATAATAGGCGTGTGGGCTGGTGAAAAATCTTGCCTTGATGGTTTACATAACAGTCGGATCAGCCGCATACCCAATTCTTGAATTTTTAGAAGAATGGGGTACCGAGAATTTTGAGGTAAATGTCATGTTCTTTAAAGAAGTGTTTATCTCATTCTCACTATAATCTTTTCTTATTCGGTGCGTTTTTACTCCTACGTTAGGAAATATCTCCTGCTGTAATCCCGCAAGCCACCAAAATCTTTGTCAACGGTCTCTGGGTGGGAATCCATCGTGATCCCGATATGTTGGTGAGAACGCTGAGGAGATTGCGAAGACGAGTGAGTACTAATAACAATGTTAATTATGGTGAAAGATTCGTGCATAGTTAGATACGATCTCTTATATGTATGGTAATAAAATTTCAGGTTGATGTGAAACCGAAGTTGGAGTTGTTCGCGATATCCGTTTGAAAGAACTAAGGATATATACAGATTACGGCCGTTGCAGTCGTCCGCTCTTTATTGTTGAGAAGCAAAGACTTCTGATTAAGAAAAAAGACATTCAAAAGCTGCAGCAAAGGGTAAGAAATGTTTTGTAGTTTGTTGAATTCTCTAGTTTGCGCACGTTTAACTCGCTATTTAATATTAATAATATTTTGTGTATATATATAAATTGTTTTATAGGAAACCCCGGAAGATGGTGGTTGGCATGATCTTGTAGCAAATGGGTTCATCGAGTATATAGATACGGAAGAAGAAGAGACTACTATGATTTCCATGACCATTAACGTAAACAACATTACATTCCAACTTAATTATACGAAGTACTGTTTAATGGAAAATCATAAAAAGTGTTATTTTTCGACACCCATTTGGGTTTCTTTCGCTCTTGGGTGCATACCAACAAGTTTCATGTTTTAAAAATGTATTTTTGATGGATGTAGGATCTTGTAAGCGCGAGGGTAAATCCGGATGAGTCTTATTCAGACACTTACACACATTGCGAAATCCATCCGTCGTTGATCTTGGGTGTTTGTGCATCGATCATACCGTTTCCCGATCACAATCAGGTAAGTTTCTATGTTGACAAATACTTGTTAATATTCGATGGCATTAATCTTTTCTTAATTGCTATATTGTTTTGTGTTTTGAACAGTCTCCACGTAACACGTATCAATCTGCCATGGGTAAGCAAGCTATGGGGATTTATGTCACTAACTTCCAATTCCGGATGGTACGTGAAAGTTCGTTTTTCCTTCACGAAACTTACGTCATGGGTTGCAACGGTTTGTTTATTTTTCTTATCGTTTTATTGCGGCTTTGTTTCTTTTAGGACACGTTGGCCTACGTTTTGTATTATCCCCAGAAGCCACTTGTAACGACGCGAGCTATGGAGCATTTGCACTTCAGACAGCTTCCGGCTGGCATTGTGCGTATTCTAATTTGTATAAAAATGCTTTATTTTGATCGAAATACAGACACCTGAGTTGCTATTATGCTTCTTGTAGAACGCGATTGTGGCAATTTCGTGTTATTCAGGATATAACCAAGAAGATTCTGTTATCATGAACCAATCGTCGATTGATCGTGGCTTCTTCAGATCACTTTTCTTCCGTTCATACAGGTGATTGGTCAACCCCAGTTTTTTTATATGGAAATGACTGTTCTACCCTTATGGAAAACGACTGATCGGTTTAATATACTTGTATCTTCGTGTACAGGGATGAAGAGAAGAAGATGGGGACACTTGTGAAAGAAGATTTTGGTCGTCCAGATAGAGCAAACACCATGGTAATTCTTCGTATTTTTTGTCATTTTTTTTGTGAACATTCAAAGAGATTGGGAATCGGGATTTGATGTTTTTCTATTACAGGGTATGAGGCATGGTTCTTACGATAAATTGGATGATGATGGTCTAGCTCCTCCCGTAAGTGCTCGTCTTTGTTGCTAGTAGATATCGGCCATGTTTGGCGACCATAAGCTACCTTGTTTTATGAGCTTATTGATAAAACCCGTTTGGGTAGACATAAACTAGCCTTTTGGAATTCTAGGGTTTTTTTTTCCCAATTATGCTCTTAATATTTCTTGATTGATTTTTCATCATCATAAGTTTATGAGTTACCTTATCAACCAACAACTAGCTTTTGTCGAAAATAGCTATAGTTTTTCTTCTTAGTTGGATTTATCTTCCTAAAAATAAATGATTGTTGTCATGTAGGGAACACGAGTCGGAGGTGAGGACGTGATCATCGGAAAGACGACACCGATTGCTCAAGATGATGCTCAGGGAGCCTCGAGATACACTCGTCGTGATCACAGCACAAGCTTACGTCACAGTGAAACCGGAATGGTCGATCAGGTACGTACATCGTGTCATTTATAGCTGACAGATGTTGTTTTCGAGTCTGGTCGGGTGCTGATGTCGGAAGTCTTTGACCGCAGGTTCTGTTGACCACGAATGCCGATGGATTGAGGTTTGTGAAAGTGAGGGTGCGGTCCGTGAGGATACCGCAGATCGGAGATAAGTTTAGTAGTAGGCACGGTCAGAAGGGAACCGTCGGAATGACGTACACGCAAGAAGACATGCCGTGGACCGTGGAAGGGATTACGCCTGATATCATCGTGAACCCGCACGCTATCCCGTCTCGAATGACGATCGGCCAACTTATTGAGTGTATCATGGGGAAGGTTGCGGCACATATGGGGAAAGAAGGAGACGCAACACCGTTCACTGATGTCACCGTAAGTTGCCACCACCCTTCACTGATTCTACCCTGCCTGTAGGCTATTAACAAGCTACTCGAGCTCAAGTCAAGATTGAAAACAAAATAGAACTCGTTTATCTTAACGAGCCGAGCTTTATAACATATATGTTCGACTAGGTTCGTTTGAAAACTCCATTCAGGTTTTCGACCCGAGCCGAGCCATTTGAGCATACCCTTTTTTTGATTTGAAGGTGCTCATATATTCATTAATCATACAATAACAACATAAAAATTGTCGAGCTCAAGCCAAGAAACGAGTTAATTGATTGCAAGCTCGAACTAAGGGGCTGCTCGTGGGATACTCGGGATCGACTCGCTAAAAGCTCCATTTGAGCTCGAGCTCCACTTTGGGCTCGTTTAATAAACGAGCTTGAGCTCTAAGCGATTAAGCTCGATCAGGCTTGTGAGCCTAAACGAGCCTCCACTAATATATAATTTAAATATATATATATATATATATATGTTAAATTTAATACTATGAATAATAAAATTAAATAATAAAAAATATCACAGGTAAACGAGTTGAGCTCGAGCTGAGCTTAGGCTCGCCTGACAAACGAGCCATCCATGAGCCTGCTAACTCCTTGACGAGCTGAGCTCGAGCTTGATACATGAGGCTCGAAACAAGCCAAGCTCCAACTTAGTCGGCCCCGGGCTCAGTTCAGCTCGTTTACACCCCAAGTTCAAACCTATAAACGAGCATTGAGCTCGATAACCCAAAAATATTTGAGCTCGATAACCAAAAAATTTGAGCTCGATAACCCAAAAATATTTGAGCTCGAGCCTAGTATTATTTTTTGACCCCGATTGGAGTAACCCACTACTCGGCTCGTCGGTCGTCGCCCATGAGTTGGTCTAATTTTGCGGGTCTCATTCCATAACTTGTGTTTTTCAGATTGTCAGTTGATGTTTTTTCGAAGTATATAATATTTTATATACGAGAATTTGGTCGGTCGATGTTGTGTAGGTGGATAATATCAGCAGGGCACTCCACAAGTGCGGTTACCAGATGCGTGGGTTCGAGACGATGTACAACGGTCACACGGGCCGACGGCTGACTGCCATGATCTTCCTTGGGCCGACGTACTACCAAAGATTGAAACATATGGTGGACGACAAGATACATTCCCGTGGACGAGGTCCTGTTCAGATTCTGACCCGGCAGCCGGCTGAGGGACGGTCTCGTGACGGTGGGCTCCGGTTCGGAGAGATGGAACGGGATTGCATGATTGCCCACGGTGCCGCTCATTTCCTTAAAGAACGGCTGTTCGACCAGAGTGACGCGTACCGGGTACACGTTTGCGAGCGTTGCGGATTGATTGCAATTGCTAACTTGAAGAAGAACTCGTTCGAGTGCAGAAGCTGCAAGAACAAAACCGATATTGTTCAGGTGAACCTTTTTTTCTTTCTATTTTTGGTAATGAAACTAATCCCTTCGTACTGGAGCTAGTGTCTATTTTCCAATTATGCCCTTAATCCACTTAGGTGTCAGTTTGTTTTTTAAGAGGTCTAAAGCCTGAAGTCTGATTTCGCATCTAAAAAGATAAGAGGTGGATGATGCACCTCTTAAAAATTTAGGACGGTAGGAGGTTTTCAGACCCTTTTTTTAAAATAAAACAAAGTCTTAAGTCTGCAAACCTCTTAATTTTCAGACTTAAGAGGTTTTAAGAGGTATTTTAAAAAAAAACAAACAGCCCCAAAATCTATCAAAAAGGGTAAAATCGTCATTTAGTTAATTAATTAGTTATTACACTTTTGTAGTTAACTTAATGACGATTTTACCCATGATAATTGAGGGAGTTAGTGTCTACTTTCCAATTATGCCCTTAATTCACTAAATCTATCAGTAAGGGTAAAAACGTCATTTTGTTAATCAATTAGTTATTACTTTTTTCTAGTTAACTTAATGATGATTTTACCCATGATAATTGAGGGAGTAATTAACTTGATAACAATTTTACCCATGATAATTGAGGGAGTTATGAATTTATCCATCTTATGGTTAAGGGTAGAAATGAAAATTGCCGCTTATTTATTAGACGAACTAATATAGAAATGTTGAGACTTGTAGTCTAGAGTATAAAGTAGAAAAGAAAAAACTAAGGACCCGTCTGTTAGCAGCTTAGCGATCTTAACGAGACTTGCAACTTATTCTATCAGTTATACATGACTGTTTGGTAGTGGCTTAATGGTATAGGAAATGACTTATTCAGTAAGCTTTTAAAATCAAGTTTTTCCAAACCTGTCACTCCTAATTAAGAAATGCGTTTTTCGTCTATGGAAAAACTCTCCTCAACAAGAATCCACACAGACAACTTTATCCAGACTTGATATAATGAAAACCAACCAAATAGACCGACATACGGTAAAAGCAGGAAAAAGTATAAGTGTATATTGTGTATATGTGTAGGTACACATTCCATACGCATGTAAACTGTTGTTCCAAGAGTTGATGGCGATGGCGATTGCACCTCGAATGCTAACGAAAGACATTAAGCAAGCTAAAGATAGCAAGAAGAAAGGTGCTTGATGCTACGAGAAGAGCATGATTACATAAGCCTGTGGTCGTAATTACGAGATGATGGTTTTTTTTGTACGGTGTATTGGGAACGTTACTATATACTGATTTGGTATTTGTATCGTGAACGTACTCTTTATCGTACAATACGAAATTCTGAGTTTTTGCAAAATTTTGATTTTATCATCTATTTGTGATCAAAGTAATCAGATTTAAGGGGACAATGAGTTGGTTATAGAAAGTTTAATATTTGGATGGAAACCATACATTGGTTTGGTTCAAGTACAAGGTTTAAGTTCATAAAATTAACACATTAAATACTCAAAAGAGGAAAGGGGATAGGTTCAACTTTTATATGATATGTTTATGCTTTGGAGTAATCATTTCAAATTGTTTATTTATTTTGGAGTAAATTACATATTTGGTCCCTGTGGTTTGGTGGTTTTAACACTCTGGGTCCCTAAATTGAAATAATTATGGATTGGGTCCCTGTGGTATGTGTTTTATAACGCTCTGGGTCCCTCTGGGTCACGCCGTCAATGATTCAGCCGTTAGGCCCATCATGTGCACGGCACATGATGGGTAATTTGGTCATTTTAGCTTTTATAACACATTTAATAATTTTTAAATGATATTTCTTTTTCTTTTTTGAATCTTCATCTTCCTCATACTAAAGCTCAAGAACACTTTGAAGCTCAAGAACACTTTGAAGCTCAAGAACACTTTGAAGCTCAAGAACACTTTGAAGCTCAAAAACAATAGAAAAGCTATTTCTAAATCCAAAATCCAAAAATCAAATGATATTTCTTCTTTTAAGAAGATTCACTCTATCTTCTTCATTCCAAGAAACATTTATATTCGTACCCAAATCAAAAGATTAAACAAATTCATATTCAAACCAAAACACATTAGATTTTTACACAAAACCTAAATTAGATTCAAACCTAATTTTTTTTTAACATTCATACAAGAAGATTCAACTCTAGATCCTATTCAAATTTGGAAAAAGAAGATAAAGTATTTATCCAGTATACATAGCTAATCAAATTCAAACTCAAAATAAACCATTTCAACAATACTTAAAGCTAAATCAGATTCAAAGAAACTTTTTTTAAACTTACATTCACAAATCAAAACCATTTTTCTAAATGAAAATACAAAAAGAAAAGAATCCCTAAATCATATTTGGAGATAAAGATACAAAAAGAAAAGAGGAAACCCTAAATCAGATTTGGAAAAGAAATCCAAATTTGGAGCTGTAAACACCTATAAAAGTCTCACTCATGAGATCTTCACTTCGTCTTCAAGTTCCAGATCGAGTTTGTTGTTTGTTGTTCGAAGAAGAAGGAGGAGAATGGTGGTGTCGCCAGAGAAAGGGAAGCAGAGGTGGATACGGATGGTGTTCGCCGGTGGTGGAGGTGGGCGGCCGGTGGTAGAGGTCGGTGCTGATGGAGGTGTTTGGCGGTGGTGGAGGTGGGCGGCCGGTGGAGGTGGGTGGTGAATGGTGATGATCTTTAAAAGGATGATGATGGTGGTATTTCAAAATGAAGATGATGATGGTGGTATTTCCAAAAAAGATGATGATGGTGGTGTTTCCAAAGAAAAGAAAGATGATAATGGTGGGTCTTTCAAGGATAATGATGATGATGATGGTTGGTTGGTGGAATTTACAATTTTGGTCCTTGAGGTTTTTTATTATAATAAAAGAAATTACATATTTGGTCCCTATAAATTTAATTGAAAATAAATATAATTGTTAAATGACCAAAATGCCCATCATGTGCCATGCACATGATGGGACTAACGGCGCAAAGATGGACGGTGTTTGTCAGAGGGACCAAACGCGTTATAAAACGCATACCACAGGGACCCAATCCATAATTATTTCAATTTAGGGACCCAGAGTGTTAAAACCACCAAACCACAGGGACCAAATATGTAATTTACTCTTTATTTTGTTAGATTGATTTATTGTAATTTGATGTTGACCTGTTGATCTAGAAAGAGATTATATATTTATTTATGTGTTACAAGAGTAAGGGTTTATTTATGCATAAAAAGTTTAGAAAATATGAGAATACATTGAGGTTTTTAGAGTTTTCATGATATTATCCATGGTTCTAAATAACTCGTTATAGCCTTGTTATGGCGCGTTATGGCGTCAAGGCTTGGGGTCGCCGCCATGTTAACCCCTATGGCTCCATTCTAAGGCTTGACTTGCATTGTAACACGTTATGGTGCGTTATGACACGTTACAACGAGTTATTTTGTAAGGCTTAAGATTACTTTTATATATAACTTAAGGAATTAATGATAACTATGTATAAGATGTAAGACTTGAATAACATAAAAAGAAAACATTAAGACTAAAACCATAAATAGGTAAATGGTTAATCTTCATTTCGTACATGGATAATCGAACATGAATTTTTTGAGGATTAAAGAAAGTAGTGACTAGATATTCATGACATTTAATACCGATTTTGCATTCTTGATATCATTTTTTATAAGTTCTATATATTTTATATCAATTATACCTATATACAAGTATATGTATATTCCGCCTTAGGGCACGCCATGAAAAACGTCATGGCCTCGCCATAACTTGTAAGACTTGAGGCGTAACCTCGCCACCGCGCCACACCTCACGTCATTTAGAATCTTGATATTACTATATTAATCGGTTTTATACATCATAAAGAATAAATTTTGTTAGGTGGTCTTTGTTTACCTCTTAACAGTTTCATTAAGAGATAATCTCTGAATTGTTAAGAGGTAAATCCTGTTTGGTAAAAAAATGAACTCACTCTTAATGGTTTCAAAATCTTCTGAATGGTTTGTATCTTGGATGTCTGTTATCTATTGAGAATCTTGATTTCATATTCTACGATTACCAAACCACCATATTTCATTTTGTATCATATCAAAAAAGTCTTTTAATTATTTTTGACCACTTAGTAATTCATCACCAACTGCCAAACAACCCCTAGTGTCCAAAAATTAGAAATCTGTTTCTTAAAATAAATTCAAGAACCGAACCTGATTACATAATACAAAAAATTACTTTAGTTTTTCAACAAAGATGTTTTTAACAGACCCAACTAAAGAGATTTAGAAAAGTCAAATGTTCAGGTCAGCTAAAAAACATACCCAGATAAAAGTGTTTCCTCATCTCATTAATTTAATTCCATACAATATATATATGTACACATGAGGGAGTAAATTCTATCCTATTGTTTAGCTAACAAACTCCCTAAATCGTATCACAAGATGAACTCCTTTTATCATTATCCCATGATCTTAGACTAATATACATGTGGCCTTATCTAATCTATTACCAGATCTGCAAAAACGGAGCTAGATTTCCTTTTCTTTTATGAACCTGTCATTTTTTTTTGTTTTTTAGTTGAGTCTTTTTTCTAACGGACCCGTTTTAACTAACCTGATGGGTATTGTGCGAAAGTTAGAGAGAAAATGGGTAGGATGACAAATAGAGAGGTTAGGTTTGGTAATTAGGGCCAATTTCTAACAAAAAAAAGGCATGTATCTTATAAAGTATAATGTTAACAATATTCAATGTTTATTTTATGTGTTAATGCATTTATCGAGTGATTTATAGAGTTCAATACAACCTTTTAAATAACATGAACTTTTTTCATATAAAAGAGGTCATAACAAATCATGTCTAGCTCTGTGTTTTTTTTTTTTTTTTTGAACGACGATATATTTTAAAAAAACTAGCAAGATGCTAGAAGTTACAACGAACATACAAGAAAATTAACCACGAGTATCCTAACCAATACACCCGAGAATACCAACATAAAGACGAATCCGACCTCCCTTACCAAAAACTCACAAGCCACGTTGGGCAGTCACCCGGTGAACTCGAAGCCAACCTCAACCGATACACCAACAAGAAAATCCCAAAGTCACGGACAATATACCAATGGCCACAACCGTCCAACCACGTGGTGGCAATACGATCTCTTGGTGAAGAAAGAGAAGAACCGCCACAAATGAAGGAGAAACACACGCTTAGGCTAAGCTAGATACTAAGAGGGCTACCGAAACCATCGGCCACGATACACTGAACAAGAAACACAAACCACCGGCCAAGAAACCCCCGACCACGAACTAACAAGACCAAACGAACCCACAACCACGAAACACCGAACAAGAAACACGAACCACCGAGATTACTGAGACCAAAAGACGACCACGAATTACCTGCAACAAGCCACGACCACCGAACCATAGAACACGAACCACCTAGGCCACTAAGACCAAACGAAATCCATGAAACCCACGAAACCACCGGCCACCGAACACGAACCAAATGAGATCACCAAGACAGCCACGAACCACCGGCCACTTAATACCGAACACGTACCACGAACCACCGAGACCAAGATCCCCATCCATTGAACACGAACTACCGAGCCCAACAGACCCATGAACCCAACGAGACCACCGAGACAGCCACGAACCACCGGCCACTTAATACCGAACACGTACGAAGAACCACCTGCCACTTAAATACCGAACACGTACGATGAACCACCGGCCACTTGATACCGAACACGAACCACGAACAACCGGCCACTTAATATCGAACAGATACCACAAACCACCATCCATCGAACACAAAACGACGAACCACCGAGACCAAAACGACCCAAGAACGGAGAACCCAATGAGACCAAATGGCGACTTCGAAACCGCAAACTACAACTTGAAACGAAACTTAAAAAAACGAAAAAGAAAGGAGAGGATAAAGAAAGAGAAGGGGAGGGGGAAGGAGCTCCGGGCCACCGGTGTAGGTGGGTTAGGGACGACGGTTGGTAAAAGTAAGTTAGGGTTTTGGGAGGGGAGGGGATGCTTCTTGAGAGAGAGAGAGGAGAGAGAGAGAGAGAGAGAGAGAGTGATGCTTACATAAGAAGCCCTATGTATAGCTTTTGTTGGTCATCTTAAGAGCGGTAACATCCTTAGAGGCTGTGGATGACATCCTAGTCTATCCGGGTTCGAATATAAGAGAAGTCAATTTGAGGACATGAGGAGTACCCAGTCCTTGGTCTGGTCCAGTTATAAATTAGCTGCCTGTCTTCCCCCAGCACAGTCAAATACTGTGGTTGGGCTCTAGGTCCAGCGTAAGCTGGGTCAGGACAATGACGGATTAGTGGGCTGTTAGTGGATGCCCGATACCACCGAGATGAAGTGCGCGTGTATGTGTTCGTAACAGTCGTTCGTTGATTCGATGCCGCTATATCTATCTACATCTTTCAAAAAAAAAAGTTATAGTTCATAGTTAAATAAAAAAAGAAATAAAAAAATTTGTAATCTATATATCTATATATATATATATATTAAAATAAGGTTTTTGCTGATGTCATCAAAATGAAATTGAGTGATTTCATTGGTCAATTAAACAAATCCTATCAAATGATGATGTGATAATCTATTTCCATTTTTTCTTCCAAAATTTACATACCTAAAATTTCTCATTAATTTATTAGTTTCCCTTTTATAATTTACATTTTGTATCCTTATAATTATTTGATTAAATTATTTATTACCCTTTAGTTTTTCAATTTTCACTTTACATTCTTATCATATTAAGGTAAATAATGTATATGAATTAAAATCATTTAAGTTTTTTGTTTTTCTTTTTTATAAATTACACCCTTATAATCGTCTCGACCATACCTTCAAAAGGAGTATAATATTGAATATTTTTTTAATTTATTTATATTAGTAAATATTAAGAATAGATATAAATTAAGTTGTTTACATTTTATTACAATTTTATTGTTGATATTCTTGAAATTTAAAGATTCCTATTTTTAATCTAATTTTTTTTATAGATTATTTATAAATAATAAAAGTTTATTTTATTTAAAACGCTATTGTTGATTTTCTTGAAATTTAAAGACTCCATCATTTTAATCTTACTAATTCTATAGATCATTTATAAATAATAATTTTTTTAAAACCCTACAAATCAAAAACACTATATAATTTATTTCAGAATCCCTCCCGTTTTAGAATCATTCACGAAATCCAAGTCTTTCAACAAAAGAATTTCAGATATTTTAACAACTATTAAATGACTAAAATATTTAATAATAAAGTAAGAGTAATTTTTTTCATTTAAATCGTTGATTAATTAGAATTATTTTAATAAATAATAATTCTCTACTTACTCAATTCAAAGAAAGCTTTGAATAAAAAATGAAAAATTTAAATGTTATATATATAATTTTCTAAATGGTTATGATTAAACTAAATCATTAATGTTTCTTTTATCAATTAACTAAGTCATATTTATATTGTTAATTGGATATTACGTTTGGTTTGTGAGAATTATTTGTGAACTTTATAATGCAAATGTTAATTTTTATTAGAAACTAAAACAACATGTTTAAATCGTCCGTGTATTACACGGGCCATTAACCGGTATAAATTAATAGATTCAGAATTTTTAGAAACCCTTTTGAGGAATTAATTCTACTGAATCCGTCTTTGAATTTGGCAAGTGCACTCCCTCCTAAATTCACTCCAAAAATCCCAAATTCAATCCTTCTTCACAAATCGTCGGCGGCCATGGAAGAACACGACGGAGCTCCACCACCGTCACCGGAAAAGCTTAAGTTAGAAGAATCAAAGGAATTATTACTGAAAGATGAGGACGATCATTCTCAAGAAGAAGAAGATGAAGATGAAGATGGACATCCGCCATTGTTAGGAGACATGATGATTGATCTTCCACCTTCTTCACCATTACCTCCTACTCCACCTCTTCCATCTTCAGGTCTTTTCATTTTCAATTCCTTTGATTTGGAGTTCAATTTGCATAAGTTATATTATAGTTGTATGTATGTAAACTTGAAATGCCTTCAATTTGTGAGATTCAAAACCTAATTGAAGAATTGCTTATAAATAGGGAAGTTCCATTAGGTTAGTCTCTTAATGATATAGTGCAAAATAAAATATGGTTGTTTGGTAATTGTTCAAAATGAAATTAGGGCGCTGATAGGGAGGTCCAAGATACAAAATCATTCAGAGGGTTTTAAAACAACTAAGAGTTAAGATTTTTTTTGCCAAAGAAGATTCACAGGCTACCTCTTAATGGAACTATTAAGAGGTAAACAACCAACCCCTTATTCATGATGAATATGGATGTGTGATTCATGATGATCACACGTTCATGACGGATATGTTACAACATCCATGGTGAATAAAATGTCGAATATGCCACGTTTCACACCAGGGACGGGTCTAGGTTCCTAATCAATTTTAGGTTCGAATGGACCTATCGCACGTGCGCGCGCGCACACACACACACACATATAGTCGGGTTCAAACGAGAATGATACCTGTTTAAGAGAATAAGAAACAATTGTATCACATGTTAATTTACTCTAACATAATATACAAATTCACATGTGACTCACATGACTTTGACTTGCTACTTGAAGATGCAACCAAAGTCGCCCACACATCTCTCTGTGACTGATAATGTAAAATCACATGTGATTGTGCATGTCATTTGGCAATTTTCGTTTTCTCTTAAATAGTTAGCATTCTTGTCTGATCCTCCCTCTATATATATATATATATATATGGGTTGGTTACAAGTAGAAGGTTAAATGTCATGAGAAGGTAAGAGGGGAAGGTTCATACGTGAATCATAGAAAAATCGGAAAAAAGTATATTTGAAGATGCATCTGTGTACCGAGTCACCGACATCACAAATTATTCATATGGGTTCACATATGGATCTTCAAAAGTATTTTTTCAGTAATTTACATATGAACATTCCCTTAACCCTTTCCTTGTTAACTTATTACAACATTTAGCCTTCTTATTTGAAAGAATAAGATGGCCAAGACAAGTAGGATTTGTGTATGTGTGACCTCCAACATGAAATTTAAGATGGCTAAGCATATAATTGCGGAAGGTAGTTTTCAATTGGAAAATTTGAACAAAATATAACTTGAAAAAGAATATATTGTTGTCTAGCTAAGGTGTTCTTTTGCTTAACATTTTGTTTAGTTTCGGGTAAGGTATTCTGAGGTCGGATTGCTTGCCGTTTCTTAGTCTAACTAATGTTTCAATCTCTTTAAAATATATAATATTTATACAAGGCAAATGCACCAAATAAACTCACACACCCATTTCATCTTCGGTGAGAATTGAACCCTTGACCTCTTAGAAGGCCAAAGGCTCGTATACCGTTAGACCAAGTGCACTTTGGTAACTTGCATCTAGTTTTCTTGCTTCTTTGTGATACATGGGCTATACCATTCTCATTCAGATGGATATATCATTTTTGTTTTTCTTATTTCATGATTGATTACTTGTTAAAGTGGTCTTATTGCTTTTTTGTCATGGTAAGTTTTAGTTGTTTCATGATCTGGAAGAACTAATGTTTAGGAGCTCAGATTTGAACATGGAACAACAAGACTCGGAAGACGAAGGACCTCCGCCCGGATGGGATAACAAATGTCAGCTAAAAGAACAAGCGGAAGAGGTGGTGACACCCGCGGCTATTTCGGCAATTTCATCAGGTGTATTAACTAGCCCTTTCATCACTTTTCACTATTATTACGTTGTGCGCATTGCATTTAGTGCACTTCAACTACGTCTTAAATCTTAAGTGTCGAGTATAGAAGCGGTGGATATATGACTCTTTTTCGTGGAACTCAAACCCATAACAGATTATGGGGTTGTTTGTTTGTTTTTCGTTAAGTTCTGGGTGGATAAAGTTGTTTGTGTGGATTAATCTGTCTGTATTAGATTGGGAAGGTTTTCTCATGGAGAGAAGGAGTGTGTATTTTTAATCAGGAGTGGCAGGTTTGAAAAAAAAAAACTTGACTTTCTGCGTAAAGCCCTGTTTGGTTGGTTTTCTATTAAGTCTTGTATGGATAAAGTTGTCTGTGTGGATTGATCTGTCTGAATAGATCGAGAAGCTTTTTGTTTGGGAGGGTTATTTCATAGACGGAATGAGCTTGGTTTTTAATTGAGAAGGGCAGGTTTGGAAAAACTTGGATTTCCGCATAAAGCTCCTCCTAAAAGCCCACTAAATAAGCCACTTGCTATAGCATTAAGCCACTATCAAACAGTCATGTATAGCTGACCGAATAAGCTGCGAGTCTCATTAAGCTCATTAAGCTGCTAACAAACAGAGTAAGTCACTTTCTATTTCCTTAAGCCACTATCAAACAGTTATGTAGAACTTACCGAATAAGTTGCGAGTCCTTTTAAGCTTATTAAGCTGCTATTCATATGCCCTATGTAGTCTAATGGACACACCCTTTGACCCGTTACAATTTCCACTTCTTTGCAGAAGATACCATATAATTGGTTTTTGAGAAAAACACTCGGTAATGTACCATATTCACCCCTAGTTGGTGATGCTCATAAGGAAAAACATATGGCTTCTGGAACTGGAAATTTGGTTGCATTAAGAAAAGTGCTATAGGTATATTTAAATTTTAAGAAAAAACAAACAACACTAGAATCATATTTCACTAAAGCGTCTTAGTTATGTTTCTAATACTAATGAGTTATCAATTTATATATTAAAGGGACCATAGAGCTGTTTTGAGATAGTTCTATTTAACATTGCTGTAATTTTATTCTTCCTAAATGACCCTTCAATTTTATAGATTAGCTCAAGGGTTATTCTGCAAAATTGTCTTTAATTCTATCCTTGATTTTAAAGTGGACTTATACATCCTTATTGGGAACGAAAGGAGCGTTTTGTATACCCGAGCTAAGACATGTGTCTTAATGAGTAGAAATATCAGATATAAGGGTAGAGGACGTGCAACAAGATGCTCGGAATGAAGATGGTCCCCGACCACAAGCACATGAACATCTTAGTCCAACACGAGAACTAGTTTCATCAGGTGAATCTTATATTTGAAGGACTTATCGTAATATGTTATTGCTAATTATGTTTTGCCTATGGTATGCAAAGAACTAATATTTGGATTTTGAAAACTCAGATATAAAAATGGAGCAAGAAGATTCAGAAGACGAAGGACCTCCTTCCAAATGTCAGGCCGAACCCGAATTACAAATGGCATGTCAAACGACTCCACACTCAGGTTAGTTGAGAAACTCTTTTAATCAATAAATTATAATATTTTATTAACCTTCACTCATCTTGAGTAATACCATTGCAGTAAGAATATATGATGTAAGACTGTCGTCTAGGTAGTGCTAAAATTTTCAATTACAACAGGCTTTAAATCAAAGGGGATTGTTGTCTAGAATTGGATCTGTTCTCAATATTGTTGTAGCCCCTGATGGAAATCAAAGAGCAAAACCTTTAAAAGAAATGATATAGCAGAAAGAAAAGAGACTATAGTAGCAAAACGTAAAGAGAAATGAGTGAATTTGGAGCAATTTTCTTATCTTTCATTAATGACCCAAACACATATTTATAATGGAAAAATGCAGGTGAAATAAAACTAACTTAATTCATGACCCACTAACTCCTATTCCATGCAAACCTACTGTGGAACATGGCCACTTCTTTCCTAAAAATAAGATACCACCATAATGCATGAATTGCTAAAAACTAGGTAAACAAATGCAGACTAAAACTTCTTTAAACTAACTAGAAGACCAGGTCCAACTTCCTGTTTTCTTTGAAGTGCCTAAGCATGTGACTAACGAACCGATTAACCCAACAGCCCCCTTCTCTCCTCAAAGGGTTTTTGTAGGGAGTAACTGAATGGGGTTCTACGTAATATCACTCGGTATCAGAGCATATGACTATTTCCCTAGGAACTCGACAATCAACACCCTGGGATAATCTGTCTGTAACATCCCAGGCCAACCGTACCATACCAGCTATTGTTTGCTTTGTCCACACACCTGAACTCACTGTTTTAAAATGCGTCTAGTAGGAGGTTCCTTATAAGGCAACATTCGTTCCTCTCCCAAACAATGTGGGATCTTACAATCCACCCCCTTGGGAGCCTAGAGTCCTTGTTGGCACACCAGAGTCCAGTTTCCGGCTCTGATACAGTGATATCATTCCCGTTTTGGAACCGTGAGTCTAGTCAAGGTGTGTTGACAAAGCAGACAATATCTTTGTCTGGTGGCCTGAGATGTTGCATAGTAAACACACCAACACGGCAATAACATTAGTTTGAATATAAAATGCCTTGTCCTGAAGAAGCCTTTAGATGTCTCAAAATATAGTACACCGGTCTAAAGGTTTTTACACGTAGCACATATGAAGTGAATTACTATACTTACTATGTATGTTATATCTAGGCAAGTGATAGTCAAGCAATTGAGTTTAATCCCAGTAAACATCCTACATCTATTTCAATCTTCGTGGGGATTATTGTATTTGGAAGAACGAAAGTATTAGAGAATCTATTGGATTACCACCCAAAATCCACACTATGAAAAGAGGTCAAAGAGAGTAGGATGAGGCTAAAACAAGGTCCAATGGAGGGGAGACTTTGGCAAGCCTAGTTTAGTCGAACTTCTTGTAATCAATTGGTGTTGTTGAAACTCTAAATCAAGTGTTTCGGTTTTTTTTTTTTTTGGCATATGTTATTCAATTTTAGAGGTATGTGATCTTGGTATCGACTTATCGTATCGTTACCAATTGAAATTATCGGTAGCAAAATAAGTTGGTATGCAAATTTTGGTGGTTGGTTTTCCTACCAAGTATAGTCGGTTAAAGTACTTAGTTTAGGAGAAAAAACTTGCTAACGTACCATATTTACATCCAGTGTTACTTTGTGAAATTTGTACTTGTTGAAAAATATCTTTAGTTCTTTCTTCGATTTTAAAGTGAACTTTTTTATTTGGGATGGAAGTAATGTTTTGTATACCTGAGCTAAGACACGTGTCGTAATGAGTAGAAATATCAGATATGAAGACGGAAGACGTGCAACAAGATGCTCGGGATGAAGATGGTCCCCAACCACAAGCACATGAACATCTTAGTCCAACACGAGAACTAGTTCCGTCAGGTGAATCTTTTTGTTATTATTGTAGTAAATGATTCATTTGAAGGAATTATCGTAATTTGTTATTGTTAATTATGTTTTGCCTTTGAACCCTAATAAATTCAATTATTTTGCAAAGAACTAACATGTGAATTTAGAAAACTCAAATATGAAAGTGGACCAAGAAGATTCAGAAGATGAAGGACCTCCACCCGGATGGGATTCCAAATGTCAACCTGAACCCGAGTTACAGATGACGTGTCAAACGACTCCGCGCTCAGGTCCTTTGAAAAACTCTTTTAATTAACAAATTATAGTAATATTTTATTAATTTTAACTCATCATGAGTAACACCTTGCACTAAGAGTTTATGATGTAAAACTGTCGTCTAGGTAGTGATATAGTGATAACTTTTTCGTACTCTGGCTTTTGAACTAGAGGAGATTGCTGGCTATAATCTCGATATATGTTGGAATCTCCAATCTCTCCTCAAAAGGGCTTTTTAGGGAGTAACTTAATGGGTTTCTATACATAATCTCACATAGTATCATAGCAAATGTCTATCACTTTAGGAACTTAGGGTTTCTATACATGTTTATTGAGGTTTTTAAACGTTTTCATGATATTACCATATTAATCGGTTTTTATAAATCATAAGGAATGAATTTTGTTAGTGTCCAAAAATTAGAAAATGAATTCAAGAATTGAAACTGATTACACAATACAAGAAATTACTTTAGTTTTTCAACAAAGATGTGGCAGAATGAATTTTGTTAGTGTCCAAAAATTAGAAAATAAATTCAAGAATTGAATCTGATTACACAATACAAGAAATTACTTTAGTTTTTCAACAAAGATGTGGGAAATTGGCCGGGGTGATCAAATCCAACCCGACAATTTGCCTTCTAATTATATTCCCTTTATTTTTTTTTTTGCTAAATGCCCATTAAGTCAGCTAAAATGGATCCCTTTTTAACAGACCCAGCTAAAAAGATCAAAAAAGTCAAATGGTTAGGTCAGCTAAAAAATTTCTTAGATCCACAAAAAACGGACCAGGTCAGCTATATTTTATTTTTACGAATCTATCATTTTTTTGTCTTTTAGCCGAGTCCTTTTTTAACGGACCCGTTTTAGCGAACTTAATGGGTATTTTGAAAGTTGAAGAGAAAATGGATAGGAGACCAATATAGAGGTTAGGTTTGGTAATCAGGACCAATTTAAAAAAAAACTGTATCTATAGATTTATAGAGTTCAATACAACGTTTTAAATAAAATGAATTTTTTTAATATAAAATAGGTTATAGTTCATAGTTAAATAAAAAAACTGTAATTGAGAGGTTATAGTTCATAGTTAAATAAAATGAACTTTTAATAGACTTGTCTTTTCTGCGTAAAGCTATGTCTGAACTCTGAATATATCGAGAAGTTTTTTGTTTGGGAGGGTTATTTCATAGACGGAATGAGCTTGTTTTTTAATTGAGAGGGGCAAGTTTGGAAAAACTTGGATTTCTGCATAAAGCTCCTCCTAAAAGCCCACTGAATAAGCCACTTGCTATAGCATTAAGTCACTACCAAACAGTGAGTATAGCTGACGAAATAAGCTGTGAGTCTCATTAAGCTCATTAAGCTGCTAACAAACAGAGTAAGTCACTTTCTATATCATTAAGCCACTACACAGTTATGTATAACTGACCGAATAAGTTGTGAGTTCTTTTAAGCTCATTAAGCAGCTAAACACACATGCGCTATGTAGTCTAATGGACACCCTTTGACCCGTTACAATTTCCACTTCTTCGCAGAAGATACCATATATTGGTTTTGGAGAAAAACACTTGGTATTGTACCATATTCACCCATAGGTGGTGATGCTCATAAGGAAAAAAGAAACATATAGCTTCTGGAACCGGAAATTTGATTGCATTAAGAAAAGTACTATAGGTATATTTAAATTTTAAGGAAAAATAAACAACACTGGAATCATATATCAGTAAATTGTCTTAGTTATGTTTCTAATACTAATTAGTTATCAATTTATATATTAAATGGACCATAGAGCTGTCCTGAGATAGTGCTATTTAACATTACTATAATTTTATTGTTCCTAAATGACCCTTCAATTTTAAGGATTGGCTTGAGGGTTATTCTGCAAAATATTACTTGTTGAAAGACATTGTCTTTAATTCTTTCCTCAGTTTTAATGTGGACTTCCTTATTGGGATCGAAAGGATCTTTTGGTATACCCGAGCTAAGACATGTGTTTTCATGAGTAGAAATATCAGATATAAAGGTAGAGGACGTGCAACAAGATGCTCGGAATGAAGATGGTCCCCAACCACAAGCAAATGAACATCCTAGTCCAACACGAGAACTAGTTCCGTCGGGTGAATCTTTTATTTGAAGGAATTATTGTAATATGTTATTTGCTACTTATGTTTTGCCTATGATATGCAAAGAACTAACATGTGGATTTTGAAAACTCAGATATAAAAATGGAGCAAGAAGATTCGGAAGACGAAGGACCTCCACCCGGATGGGATTCGAAATGTCAGACAGAACCCGACTTACAAATGGCATGTCAAACGACTCCACACTCAGGTCAGTTGAAAAACTCTTCTAATCAATTAACTATAATATTTTATTAATATTCATTCATCTTGAGTAATATCAGGTGTGTGAACAAAGCAGGCAATATCTGATTGGCCTGGGATGTTACATAGTAAATGCACCAACACGACAAAAACCGTAGTTAGAATACAAAATGCCTTGTCGTGAAGAAGCATTTAGATATCTTAAAATAAATAGAACAACGGTCTAATGGTTGTTACATGTAGCACATATGAAGTGAATTACTATACTTACTATGCATGTTATATATAGGCAAGTGATAGTCAAGCAATTGAGTTTCCCGGTAAACATCCTACATCTATTTCAATCTCCATGGGATTATCGTATTTGGAAGAACGAAAGTATTGGAGAATCTATTGCATGTGGTTCCATTTTAGAGGTCTGTGATCTTGGTATCGACGTATTGTATCATTACCAATTGGAATTATCAGTAGCAAAATAAGTTGGTATGCAAATTTTGGTGGTTGGTATTGGTAGTTGATTTTGCCTACCAAGTATAGTTGGTTAAAGTACTTAGTTAGGAGAAAAAAACTTGGTATTCAGTGTTATTTAGTGAAATTTGTACTTGTTGAAAAACGTGTTTAGTTCTTTCATTGATTTAAAGTGAACTTTTGTATTGGGATGGAAGTAATGTTTTGTATACCCGAGCTAAGACATGTGTTGTAATGAGTAGAAATATTAGATATAAGACGGTGGACGTGCAACAAGATGCTCAAAATGAAGATGGTCCCCAACCACAAGCACAAGCACAAGCACATGAACATCTTAGTCCAACACGAGAACTAGTTCCTTCAGGTGAATCTTTTCGTTATTATTGTAGTAATGATTCATTTTGAAGGAATTATCGTAATTTGTTATTCTTAATTATGTTTTCCCTTTTGAACCCTAATAAGTTTAATAATATGCAAACAACTAACATGTGAATTTTGAAAACTCAGATATAAAAGTGGACCAAGAAGATTCGAAGATGAAGGACCTCCACCCGGATGGGATTCCAAATGTCAACCTGTGCCCGAGTTACAAATGGCGTGTCAAACGACTCCGCACTCAGGTCTGTTGAAAAACTCTTTTAATTAACTAATCATAGTAATTTCTTATTAATTTTAACTCATCATGAGTAATACTTTTGCACTAAGAGTTTATGATGCGAAACTGTCGTCTAGGTAGTGACGTAATGATAACTTTTTCGTGCTCAGGCTTTTGAACCAAAGGAGATTGTTGGCTATATTTGGATTTGTTCTCCTCAATATATGTTGGAATTTCCCTTCTCTCCTCAAAAGGGCTCTTTTAGGGAGTAACTTCTACATAATCTCACATAGTATCAGAGCACATGTCTATCACTCTAGGAACTTGACACCCTGGGACAATCTATGTGTAACATACCAAGCCAACTGTACCATATATCGTCCGCACACCTGAACTCAGTTTTAAAATGAGTTTGGTAGATGGAGGGTTCAAGTCCCTTATAAGGCACCTTCGTTCTGCTCCGGAACCAATGTGGGATCTTACAATCCACCCCTTGGGAGCCCAGCATCCTCACTGGCACAATAGGTGGTTCCGGACTCTGATACCACCCATAGCGTCATCCTAGGCCGACCTACCGGATATTGTGCTTTGTCCATGCAACTGGATCATGGTTCTAAAATGCGCCTGATAGAGGGGGTATCAATCCTCTATCATCAGACGCGTTTTAGAGCCGTGAGTCCAGGTGTGTGGTCAAAACGGACAATATCTAGTATGGTTGGCCCTTGGATGTTAAAACGCACCAAAACTACAAAATAACCGTAGTTAGGATACAAAATGCCTTGTCCTGAAGAAGCTTTTAGATATCTCAAAATAAATAGAACAACGGTCTAATGGTTTTTACACATAGCACATATGAAGTTACTTACTATGTATATAATATCTAGGCAACTGATCATCAACCAATTGAGTTTACCAGTAAATATGCTACATCTTTTGAATCTCCATGGGATTATCGTACTTGGAAGAACGGAAGTACGGAGAATCTATTGGATTACTACCCACCGATCCACTCTGTGAAATCCAAGAGCACAGGATGAGGCTAAAACATTACGATAATTTTATTGTTTCTAAATTACCCTTTAGTTTTAAAGATTGTCTCGAGTGTTATTTTGAGAGATTCGTACTTGTTGAAAAATGTTCTTTTTAATTCTTTCTTCGATTTTAAAGTGGACTTTTATATTGGGATGGAAGGAGTGTTATGTAAACCTGAGCTAAGACATGTGTCCTAATGAGTAAAAATATCAGATATAAAGGCGGAAGACGTTCAACGAGATGTTCGGGATGAAGATGGTCCTCAACCACAAGCACATGAACATCCTAGTCCAACACGAGAACTAGTTCCGCCAGGTGAATATTTTTGTTATTATTGTAGTAAATGATTCATTTGAAGGAGTTATCGTATCATGTCATTGCTGGTTATCTTTCGCCTTTGAAGTTTGAACCCTAATAAGTTTAATGATCTGCAAAGGACTAATCTGAATTTTGAAAACTCAGATATAAAAGTGGAGCAAGAAGATTCGGAAGATGAAGGACCTCCACCCGGATGGGATTCCAAATGTCAACCCGAACCAGGATTACAAATGGCGTGTCAAACGACTCCGCGCTCAGGTTGGTTAATTTTTTTTTTAACTAACTAATTATACTCCCTCCATCCCAATATAAGTGTCCGCAATTGAAATGCCACACAGTTTTAGGCATGTATAATATTACACTTTTTTGTTAAATAAATGACATTTACCTTTTTTAATTTTCTCTTTTCACAACTCTTCAATATTGTGCATTAATCAAGGGTAAATTTGAGAATTTAGTTATCTACTTTTGAAAGTAGACACTATTTTGGGACAAACATAAGAAATGTGGACACTTATGTTCGGACGGAGAGAGTAATGCTTGATTAATTTTAACTCATCTTGAGTAATACTATTGCAATAAGAGTATATGATGTAAGACAGTCGTCTAGGTAGTGACGTAGTGCTAACTTTTTTAGATTACAATAGCTTTTGAACCAAAGGAGGTTGTTGGCTAGAATTGGGTTTGATTTACCTCGATATATGTTGGAGCCCCCCTTCTCTCCTGAAAGGGCATTTTTAGGGAGAAACTTAATAGGGTTCTACATAATTTCACTTAGTATCAGAGCATATACATCTACCACTTAGGGGAGGTGGTTTTGGAAAAAAAAAAAAAAAAAAAACTTGGCTTTCTACATAAAGCTCTCCCCTAGAAGCTTACTGAATTAGCCAATTTTCTATATCGATAAGCCACTACCAAACAATCATGTATAGCTGACTGAATAAACTGTCAGCCCCATTAAGCTCATTAAACTGCTAACAAACACACCCAAGCATTTGCTAGACTTGGATCATTTCTCTTAATATCTGTTGGACCCTCGTTCTTCCCCAAAATAACTCTTTTGGAAGTAATCTAATGGGGTTCCATATATCTCGCACAGATTTCAAACATAGGTCACTCGTCCCTAAATGATTTATGTTGAAATTATCTTGAATTCCGGTATTTATCCCAATCATGGTGTGGTTTTAAAGTGATCTACCTTAATTTGACCTGCTAGATCTTAAGATGGAGAACGATGAACAAGACGAAGAAGGCCCCCCTCCAGGTTGGGGATCCACTCCTCAACAACAATCACAAGACCATTCAAGTGTGCCATCACCAATATGTTACACCAGGCAAGTCTTTTATTTAGTCACTTTACATTTTGTTTGCTCTCACGTCTATTTACACCCTCCTTTTTGAAGTTTTTCTTTATGATGGGGTGTAGATTTTTTTTCTATGATTATATTTTATTGTATCTCATCATCTGTAGCCGCACACACACACACACACAAATATATACACACACATACATATATGTAATGGGAAAGGTTTAACTGTTTAAATGAGAACCGTAAGTTTTTTGAGAGCCATGAGAATCAATATATGAATTGATGCATATACATATACTCTATATGGATTTCAATGAGTATATGCACCAATGCATACAGACGGTGTACATTAATTTTGAATTTACTAATTGACAGATACTCGGTTCAGGGAAAACCACAAAAAAGAATGTAAAACTAATGAGCACACTAATAACCATTCATTTGTTGAGTATGCACATGTGCATAAAAGTAATTGATTTCCTTGTTTCTATGCTTGTGTGCATGACTGGTTATTATAGTGTTCCTCAATTTTCCATTTTTGTGTTTTCTTCTGAATCCAACCCATATTTTGATAGTGTATATGCATCAATACACACACACACACACATATATGCTTATAATGGTTCTCGAGATTCTCAAAGTGTGTATGGTTCTCATTTGAACTTTCCCCAACATGCACATTTGTTTGTTGGTGGGTTTGATAGACATACACACTTTTGAGAATTTACAAGATATTATTGCTCTTTTCTTGACCATATTACCCCTAAATCCACTTGATGCTCTCAATCTTTGGTTAATCATGAAAGCTCTGGAGACTTCATTAAATAGTATTTCTATGTGATAAAGGTGCAAGAATGGGGTGTGAACAAAATAATGTCAAAGTTGTGGAAGAAAGGCCTCAACAACCTTCAAGGCAACAATCTATTCCTCCAACCAAACCACAAATATCGGTGCCAAAATCACCAACACCGGTAAATAATCCTGGTGAGTGCTTCGTTTTTACAAGTTTTTTTGCAACACCCAAGTTTTTTCTTTTTTTCTCATATTATTACCAAAAAAGAAAATTTTTAAAAAGAGACCTGAACTTGCAACCTGTAATAAGCTAGAAGTTGATGGTTATGCCAAGAAATTTACGAAAAAATGATATAATATTCATGAAGTTACATTAATATTTCTTAAAAAGTTGGAATAAATGGTTTTTTTTTTAATTAAAATGAGTTGTGTTTTCTTGACCCTGACCCTACTTCTATGCGGGATTTACTCGATTTGTGATCCTATTTGTGTTTTTTGGGATAAAGGATCTTTTTGTGTTTATATCTAGTCAAGTGAGTAATGATGTTATTTGAGTGCAGAAATGGGACAAATGGTGTGTGGTTCTTGCCGCCGATTACTTAGCTATCCAAGAGGTGCTCGATATGTCGAATGTGCATGTTGTTTGGAGGAGAATTACGTCCTTGAAGGTCCATTCTTCAAATATTTAAAAAAAAAATAGTGCTCAATTTTGAATATATATATATATATATATTCAATGTTTGAGCTCGAGCTCGATGCTTGTTTAATAGTTTTGGTTATATTTTATGACTTAAAAGTTAAGCTTTATAAGTAAGTCTATGGGCTTGTACTCGAGATCTGTATTCTGTATATGTATCTATAGGGGTTGTTTCAAATAAGAAGGCGAATTATGGTGAGAAATGTTAAGGGGAAGTTCATATGTGAATCATTAGAAAAATTAGAAATATCTATTTGAAGATGTATATGTGACACCAATGTTATAGATTATTTATGTGTCCACATGCATCTTCAAATTAAAAGTTTTCAATGATTCACATATGAACCCTTTGTTCTTACCGATGTCTAGTCTTCTTATTTGAACATCCAACTATATATGTGTGTGTGTGTGTGTGTGTGTGTGTGTGTGTGTGTGTTGTTAGGGAAACCGTATAAAAAACTGAGGAACTCCCTGGTAAACGGTTCATCTAGACAAGAGGCACATGGACATATAAGTAATTTGTAACATGCACTAGTGCATAGAAACCAAAAAAAACAACTTCGATTGCTTGTATGTACGTATGCATACTGTTTAGATGAACAATATTTGGCTCGAGTAGCTGGTTAAGTCCTTGAATTGTGAACACCCCTAATCTAATCGTAACTGTGAATTTGGTTTCTGGCAGTTAGATTCATTGTTGACGTTAACGTTTATTTGGCAGAACATGAAGTAGGGCAAGTCATATGCGAAGGTTGTAACGTGTTGCTTATGTACCCTTATGGTGCGCCGAAAGTTAGATGTGCAAATTGCCGATCTGAAACCGAAATCGGAGTATGTTTTTTACATTACATATATATAGACGAAAGTCCGGCTGCGAACTCATCTTTCATGTGAATGCAAGGACAACCGAGAGCGTGCCACGTGGCATATTCAGTCTGAATAATACATGATTATTCAAAATGAATATGCCACATGGCGTGCTCTGGTTGTCCACACGTTCACAATGAAAGATGAGTTTTGATTTGAACCTGACTCTCTGTCTCTCTCTCTCTCTATATATATATTTAGAGTGTTAATCAAATAAAAACCATTTTATTAGTGAAAACCCGTGAAAACCGATTAAAAACAATTTTTTTACGATTTTTTATCCAATACTATGATTTTAACTATTGTTTCACATATATTTATTTTTTTTCATAATGTAAGTATCATTATCATCCATACAAAAAATAAAAATTTTATTCATATGAATCGAAAATATACAACATTTCTATTAATATTATGAAACGGAAAAAAAAACTTATGAAAAAAAATATATGTGAAACAATATATCAATTCTAACATTTGATGAAAAAATATCGTAAAAAAATATTTTTTAGTCAGTTCTCACAGGTTTTCACTAATAAAATGGTTTTTACAGGATTTAACCTGTCTCTCTATATATATAGAGAGGGTAAGGAGAGGTTCAAACTAAAACTCATTTCATTGCGAACGTGGGAACATCACAAAGCGCGACATGTGTCCACATTCATATGAATAACCAATGTGTTATTCATGATGAATAATACAACATTCAAGATGAATAATATAGCATTCGGAATGAATGTTGTATTATTCATCATGAATAATGCATGGACATTCACTTTCGTTATTCATGCTTAATGTGGACACATCACACTCTCGGCTGTTCTCTCGTTCACATTGAAAAATGAGTTTGCTGCAAACTTTCGTCTACATAGCAGATACTCATGCACAGTTTTCGATGAGGTTTGAACCCCTCACCATTACAGATCCATCGCTGTTAGACCAATGATGTTTATTTGTGATCTTTTTGTCATGCAAATCTTTCGGGTATGTGTACAGGATCAAAATCGCCGCCCACCGCTCTCTGAACACCGAAGGCGAGCCAAAAGACACTTAAAGCGTATGCATTCGGGTTGAAATATACGATTCAAGGTTAATTTTGATAGCTCATAGGCCAAATGCTTCTTTATTGTTATAAAAGATAGATTCGGATGTCACTCTGGGGCATTTGCTAAAAACTGTGTATTCGTACATGCTAACGCCTTGTAGGTTGTGGGTTTGAACGTTTTTTGTTTGTTTGCTTATTCTAGATAAGTTATGGTGCAGGTTACGGGCGTTTTATATATAAACGAGTGTGTATGTAGTTTCTGGTTATGAAAGATTGCGAATCTTGGTCTTTTTTAGATAAACGTCTAAAAGGTGATATGGACTTGTGAGATTTACGATATTGTTCTTTTGGGGATTTAGTCTAATGTTAAAGGAGTGTACTTGTGGCAAGTATAAAATAAAGTTAAATATCGTAAGAAGGAATGTAAGAAGGAAGGTTTATATGAGAATCATTTGAAAAAAAACAATTGTATCTATAAATTTGAATTTGTATGAATAATCTGTAATGTTAGTCTACATATGCATCTTTAAACAAAATTTTAATCGACTTTTTAGGTTATTCGTATAAAACCTTTTTCTTGACGACATCTTATATCATTTCTAACAAATTTTACAAACTAAAGAAAATGAGGATGTTAGGAAATTTTTTGGTGACATTTTCTTAAAACTTGTTATAATAAATTTACTAAAACTTTATTCAAAATGAAGAAATAGTGGAATTATTTAAATTTAGAGAACTAAAATATTTACTATGATAAAAAAAATATTTCTTTATCACATTCCATCAACAATAAAAGTTCAAAATTTAAAATTTGTTACCAAAAATAATATTTTTATTAAAAGCATTAAATACTGTAATAATATATTTAAAATAAAAAGGCTAAATAAAATGTAAACTTTTTTGAATATTTTGAATTTTATTTCTTGGTTTGAAGAGATTATATAAAATATATAACTAATATTCTATATTTTTTCTATAAACAGTCCACTAATTGACTTGAAGAGAAGATAAAGAGAAAAAAATTGAAAAAAATTGTAATATTCTGGATGGTCAAATATAACTTTTTTTTAATGGTTCTGACCGATTAATTCATGTGGCTAATTTAGTAAATATTAAAATCCTTGTAAATTGTTAATCATGAAGTTATATAAAAAATGTAACAAGTTTAGTTTAACCTTTTATTTTGTGTAACGAATGCTTTTTTTTTTCTTCATGTAATGAATGTTTCACTCAAAAAGGAATAACTATTTACTATTAATAAAAACTTAGTAGTAATAATTCTTGAAATTAATAGACAAATTTATCCTTAAATATTTATTAAGATATTCAAACATTACTAACTAACAAAATATTAATTAATAATTAATACTTAGTATTAGTCAATAATCAAATACTTGAAATCAATATCCCTAAATTAACAATTGACATGTATTTGACTTTATATTTTTAAAGGAACAAGGGGTCGTTCGAGTTGTCTTTCTAGACAAATTTGTGAGCATGAGCAGGGTTGGGATTACTTCTACGGCTTTTCTGGTATTAAGGTGGCTTAATAGGGACAAGTGAGAAGTCTTGGCTTATTACATATAGTCATTTTGGCATTTAATGGCTTAAAATGAAGGTCATCCCTAAATTGTCCGGTGATTAATCTCTTTGTATAGTTTGACAAAAAAGTTATTGCATAAATAAATATCTTCTTTAAAAACATATTGAATAAGCCACTTTTTATATCATAAAACCACCTATATTTGGAGCCGATATAAAACACATGGACGAAGCAATAAATGTGGCCAAGGCTTTTGTTGCGCTCAAGTTAAGCATTGGATGTGGCCAATGATGAAGCTTTCTTTAAACAATGTCAACAAGGTGTCACTTGGCATAGTTTTACTTCTTACAATTTTAGATGTATTTAAGTTAGGGTTAACTATACCAAAATGTATCTAAGTTGTTACCTTTTTATTATTGTATGTACTTAACTTTAAAACTTACCATTATATATATTCAACTTTAAAAAACTGTCATTTTTGCAGGTTCAATACATTAAATGATAAGTTTTCGAATACATTAAATGGATACATAGAATGATAGTTTAGTACATAGAATGACAATTTTAGCAGGTTTAATACATATTTGAGTTGAGTACATACAATGATAAAAAGATGACAACTTGGATACATTTTGGTATACTTAACCCTTTAAGTTAATCATCCTAACTCTTTATTTTGTTTTACACTATGTCACTATCTAATTATACATTTCAAATGTATTAGGACTTTTTTTTCTTTTTTCTTTATTGTTTGAAATATCAAGACGAACTCAGTTTTCATGTCAAACTTTATAATTAAATTGGATTGAAACTACAAAAACCACATAAACAACATTGTGGCACCTCTAGTTTCACTCCCGAGGCCCAAAACGGGTTACATATCCGGTCTGATCAATAAGTAGAGGTGCACTGTTGCACAAAATAACCGAATTTTCGATTTTACGTAAATAAAACCGTAACCAAATTTTTAATAACCGGTTTGAATATAACAAATCAAGCAAGCTAATGGAAGAAGTCAATCTTTAGTCCATAACACTTAAAAATAACTACCGTTTTAGGGGCCGGATTTTACTATTTCACACGACCGAATAAATATCCGTTAACCGATTTTCTTCCTTTCAAAATAACCGATTTTTGAAAAAAGTTATGACTATTAATAATAATAAGTAACTATTATTAAATATTAACCAATGAGAATAAGTGAATAACTATTGTGTTAATTATTAAAATTGAAAGCCAATATTTGCAGCCCAACAGCTAACAGTTCTTTCAGCGCAAAAATTCAAGCCCAATTCTAAGTTTAAAAGGATTTAACCCAACGACATTTTAAAAACCAGTTTTGAAAAAAAAACCCATTATATTTGACCCAAATCCAGTTTCAAATAGTATTAACTAGATTAACTTTTTTTTATTAAACTATTTACATGTTTTAATTATCTATAAAAAAGATATATAGCTTTAATTTTATGTAATTAACATAAATATTTTAAAAATTAATATATTTGTATTTTTATAACTAAACATGACAAATAATAATTGATATAATTAATAACATTTGAAAATAATAAGTATATAATGTATAAACTATAAAGAGTAAACTACAAATTTGGTTCCGAAGGTTTACCCAAAACAACGCGTTGGTCCTTAAACTTTAATATCTACAAGGAACGTCCCTGACGTTCCATTTTCGCAACGCGTTTCGTCCCTACTCACTAACACCGTTTGAACTCAGTTAAATAAGGGGCGCTTTTGCTAAAATGAAAGAGGAGGGGCCAAATTGTAACTTTTTTTCGCTCTCTCTTTATTCATCTTCATCATTAACCCCTTTACCCACCACCACCACCATCTCCACACCAGCTACCACACCTACCACCATCTCCACACCAGCCACTACACCTACCACCACCACCTCCACCATAGTCACCACATCCACCACTACCACCACCACACCCCCACCACCACCACTACCACCATCAGGCGACGGTTTTCAGGCGGTTTGATGGTGTTTGATGGTGGTGGCGGTTTCAGGCGACGGCGACGTTAGTGGCAGGGGTCGCCGACAGGGTTGGTGGTGGTGGTTGTCATGGTGGGTGTGGTGGTTTGGAGGTGGGGATTGTGGTTGTGGGTGTGGTGGTGTTGGTAGATGAAGATGAAGATGATGGAGATGATAAAGAGAAAAAGTGTATGATACTTACAATTTGGTCCCTCCTCTTTCATTTTAGCAAAAGAGCCCCTTATTTAACTGAGTTCAAACAGCGTTAGTGAGTAGGGACGAAACGTGTTGCAAAAATGGAACTTCAGGGACGTTCCTTGTAGATATTAAAGTTTAAGGACTAAACGCGTTGTTTTGGTAAACCTTAGGGACCAAATTTGTAGTTTACTCAACTATAAACTAATATTTATTAGAGTAAATTATACACCTGGTCCCTGTGGTTTGCTGATATTTTGGATTAGGTCCCTAATTCACGTTTATTACACTGGCCGTCCCTGTGGTAAGCAAAAACGCACGCTCTGAGTCCCTCCCTGTAACACCCGTAATTTCGGTTGTAATAATGACTCTTTGGTAATTATGAGATTTAGAATTTTGGATCAAATCTTGTATTTTGTGGTCTAGTGTGTTAGGAAATTTAATTACGAGTCCAACGGTTCTTCCGGAATCGAAATCGGAGTTATAACGAAAAAGATATGGCCAAAACAAGATTTCACCCCACACACAGCACCTTAGCGACCGCTAAGGTTTGTTCTAGCGATCGCTAAGGCCCCAAAAATGAAGCTTCTGTTTGCTGAGTTCACACTTAGCGACCGCTAAGCATGCCCTTAGCGATCGCTAAAGGGCTGTCAGGTCATGGACGGGTTAAGTAGCTTCCTTTCTTCTTTTTGGCATAACTCCCTCATTTCTTATCCATTTCATCCGATTTTTCTTCCTACATTCTCCTCTTTCCAAGCTCTTCAAAGCTACAAAGATGGATTGCTACCTCAAGCTAGCAAGAATTGGTGGCTAGATCTCCTCCATCTTCATCTTCTCCACTCATCCATCCTCCACCATTGTTGCTTGAAAAAGGGGAAGCTCAAATCCTAGGGTTTTAGTTTGGATCTCACTCGGTAAGCTTTATTTAAACCCTTGTAGGTTGGATCTATACATATGGTAAGAGTTATGAACTAACCTAGGGTACGATTTACTTGATTTTAGGTTGCTCTCGTTATTTGACCTAAATCTTGGATTTGGGGGTTTTTGTCACAAAACCCTAAGGTGAGTTGTTAAAACCATTTTGTTAAAACTGAGAGCACATCATCTTGATGTTTTACATTCCTTATTTGATTTTGTGGGCGAATATGAATTTAGTATGAATCACTTATCATGTCGAGTTTAAAGTTTCATGAAACGTATGATGATTATGCCTACATGAATGATTTGGATTATGTGGTTGAATACATGTGGTAGAATATCGTACATGATTATCGTATATGTTAAACCCATGGAATTATATAAAAAGGGATTTGATATCCGAATATGTTGGAATATATGAAATGTTGTGAAAGGGCATGAGACCCTCGATACATACCTCAGTTAATGATGCTATGCTAAATTCAGTGTCGAGGTTTGTATGCGAATGATATGGACAAGATGCTATGCTAAATTCAGTATCTGGGTCATGTATGTGAATGATATGGACGTGATGCTATGCTAAATTCAGTGTCACGATCCTATATGATAATAACCTGGACGAACCAACGCAATGTGTCCACACCAAACAGTCGCGGGTTTGTACCTATGTCGCCGGCCTTCGGGTGGCTCCGAAGTGCGCGGGCCTCTGATGATGTTGCCATGCTAAATTCGGGACATCGAGGTGTTTGGAAGTAGATAATGTCGGGGCATTGGTTGGTGGAAATGGGTCGCGCCCATTGTTTCCGAAGATAATAATAAACCGGTTTGACATGCTATTTATATTGCTAGTATAATCTTGAATGCCTCACATGTCTTAATATACTCTACATGCATGATATTATTTGTACAACTCACTAGGCTCCTTTAGCCTAACACTTGCTTGGTGTCGATGTGTCTCTCAGGTACTAGGGACGCCGGTCCCAAGTAGGCTTCGGGAGTAGAGTGAGCATTGGGGACGTGGAGAGACCAGTCTTCTTGACCGTGAGATTGACCATAGATCAATAACCCTTTTGTAGTCTTTTCCTAATAGGATTTAGACTAATTGGTTATTGTATTTCTTTACTCGATTACAAACATTGTAATACTATACACTACATATACCCCTGTTTTTGGGATGAGCTCACGCCTTGGCGTAAATTGTATACCATCTTTCGTTCAAATGAAAGTTTTTGTTTACCCTAAATTTTGGGGTGTTACAAGTTGGTATCAGAGCTTTAGTTTAAGCGAACTAGGTGTTGACGATAGAATACCTAGACTTAAACTTAGTGCACTACTAGACATGTCACCTACCTTGGGTAAAGTCTTAGGTGGGGAGAGTGATAAGGTTACGAATTCACGTTTATTCAAAGTTGTGATGATGGTAACGAGAATGCTTATGTATGATTAGTTCATAAATCACCTAGCTACTGATCTATGGATGCGTTATACGCGAGTGTTTGAGTAACTGTTATTATGAGGATGATAAATGTTGAGATTCGTAAAATAGTCTATTCTTATCCTATTCTCGTGCATTTGTGTGTGACAGATTTGTATGGCGAACACCCGTAGTCAGACGGGCGCCGCGAGAGGACCACCCGACCAAACCGCCTCAATTGCCGACCAACATGTCCGAGTCGAGACGGTTGAGAGTCCGCCGAGACTTCGAGTCCTAGGTGGGGGACCGGAACACGTCCCAAGGTTTAACTTTGAGGACCCGGACTCGGTACTAACCGAGGTGACCCCGGAGATGAGGATGTTCGATAACGTCATGAAAGCCGTGAACGAGGCCATGACCAAACAACAAGAGTCCTTCGTGAAGATTTTGGAGGATCGCGAAGCTAGCCAACGCCGAAATGAGGCGTGGGGGAGAATGCCGGAAATGGTTCCGGGGATGCCGAGGCATTGGTGGTCACCGAAGAGACCCGGATCACCGGAGACAAGGAAAGGGAGAAAACAAAGGCGAAAGGGTGCTCTTACAAAAATTTCTTGGGTTGTAAGCCGCTGGAGTTCCGTGGGTGTAGCGACCCGGTGGTATGCATGTATTGGCTCCGCGAGATGGAGATGGCCTTCGAAGCTAGCGAGTGCGACGATTCTCAACGAGTCAAGTTCGCATCCCACCTTCTTAAGGGCGAGGCCCTAACGTGGTGGAACTTGACCCGCTCTTCCCTCACGCCGGAGGTGTATGCTAGGCTCTCTTGGGCCGAGTTCAAGAAGAAAATGCTCGAGAAATATTGTAGCGAGCGAGCCCTTGACAAGATCGAGGATGAATTCCGAGCGATGAAGAAAGGAAACAATCCCATTTCGTTTTATGCGAAATACTTTTTAGAGAAGCTAGGGATGGTGGAGCACTTGGCTCCCGATGAGAAGTCAAAGATCAAAGCTTATTCTCGTGGATTACCGGCCGAGATGCGATCGGCGGTTAGGATCGCAAGGGTCACTACTTTGCATGAGGCGATCGAGGAATCCTTGAGGATGGAGGATGACATCACCCAATGCCGTGTAGAAGGTTACCAAGCCGGACAAAAGAGAAAGTTCGAGGAAGCCGCCGCATCGGCTCGACCGAGCAAGACCTTTCAAGATGGGAAGCGAGGTGGGAACCGGAATGAGGTGAAGTGGTGCAACCAGTGCCGAAGTAAGCACTACGGGCCGTGTCGACGTGACTTCCCCACGAACCCCATTTCTTGTGGAAAGTGCGGGAGAAAGGGGCATGCGACCCAAGACTGTGGAGCCCGAGTGCCGGTTTGTTATGATTGCAAGGAACCGGGGCATTATCGTGATGCATGCCCGAAGTTCAAGAAGGCGATTACCGCAGGTTCGAGTGGATCGGTCGCGAAAGGGGGAAATCCGCCGAAGGTGACTAGCCGTGCTTTCCAGATGACGGCCACGGAGGCGAGGGAGACATCCGATCTTGTATCGGGTACGTTTCTCGTTAACTCCTTACCTGCAGTTGTTCTATTTGATACGAGCGCCGAACGTTCCTTTGTGCATGACACTCTAGCTAAGAAATTCACTATGCCTACCACTCCCTTATCTGATGCGTTAGTAGTAGAAGTAGCGGGTGGGTTTCTTGTGACGGTTCGAGATTGCTTTGAGGGGTGCACTATAGAGTTAGATGGAGAACCTTTCTCCGTAACCCTCATACCCATGAATGTCGGTAGTTTCGACGTGGTGCTAGGGATCGATTGGTTGCGCGCTCACGACGCCAATATAGGTTGCGGTAAGAAGATGGTCACTATCCCAACGCCTCGAGGGGGATTGATTACCGTATACGGGGATAAAAAGAAGGGCACCTACACGACCATCTCGATGGTTAAGGCAAGAAAGTGCCTAGCCAAGGGATGCACTTCTTATCTAGCTTACGTCATCGACACTAAGTTAGAAAAGAAAGAGATCGCCGATGTCGATGTGGTACGGGATTTTCCGGACGTCTTTCCGGAAGACTTGCCCGGGTTACCACCGGAACGACAAGTGGAATTTCATATTGACCTTACGCCGGGAGCGGCTCCGATAGCACGCGCTCCGTACCGTTTGGCTCCGACCGAGATGAAAGAAATGATGACGCAATTGCAAGAACTCTCCGAGAAGGGGTTCATCCGACCGAGTTCGTCACCGTGGGGAGCGCCGGTCCTTTTCGTCAAAAAGAAGGACGGCTCCATGCGGATGTGTATTGATTACCGCGAGCTAAACAAAGTGACGGTAAAGAACAAATACCCCTTGCCTCGGATCGACGACCTTTTCGACCAACTTCAAGGTGCCGGGTGTTTTTCCAAGATCGACCTACGATCCGGGTATCACCAAGTTAGGGTGAAAGAAGACGACGTACCCAAGACCGCTTTCCGGACGAGATACGGGCACTATGAGTTCTTGGTGATGCCGTTCGGTTTGACCAACGCACCGGCGGTATTCATGGACTTGATGGACCGAGTGTGTAGACTATTCTTAGATAAGTCGGTCATAGTCTTTATTGACGATATCTTGGTCTATTCCAAAGATGAGGCCGAACATGAGCAACACTTACGAGAGGTGTTGAACGTGCTTAGAGATGAGAAGTTGTACGCTAAGTTCTCAAAGTGCGAGTTTTGGCTCCACGAGGTGCAGTTTCTAGGCCATGTGGTATCGCGAGACGGAATTAAAGTGGATCCGGCGAAGATCGAGGCCATGATGAGTTGGAAGTCGCCAACGAACCCGTCAGAGATAAGAAGCTTCCTAGGCTTAGCGGGTTATTACCGGAGATTTATTCAAGATTTTTCGAAGATCGCTTCGTCGCTCACGGTGCTAACAAAGAAAAACGCCAAGTTCCTATGGACCGACAAACAAGAAGAGGCTTTTCAGATACTCAAGAAGAAGTTATGTCAAGCGCCGATTTTATCATTACCGGACGGGACGGAAGACTTCGTAGTCTATAGCGACGCCTCCAAGATGGGACTCGGGTGCGTGCTCATGCAAAGAGGCAAGGTGATCTCCTACGCCTCTCGACAGTTGAAAGATCACGAAAAGAACTACCCGGTGCACGATTTGGAGTTAGCGGCGGTGGTGTTTGCTTTGAAATTGTGGCGACACTACCTTTACGGGACAAAGTGTACGTTATTCACCGATCACAAAAGCCTTCAACAGATTTTCGATCAAAAGGAGCTCAACATGCGACAAAGGAGATGGCTCGAACTACTAAAGGATTACGATTGCGACTTATTGTACCATCCCGGTAAAGCGAACGTGGTTGCCGATGCCTTGAGTCGCAAGAACCATGGTGATGGGATCGGTGTAACCCTCAACCGGATTAGCGTGGTGTCAAGCTTGATGGAAAGGATCAAGGTGAGTCAAACGGAAGCTCTTCGAGAAAAAAACCTCAAAGATGAGGTGATGGTGAAGCAAAAGGAATTGTTGAGCGAAGATAGCTGCGGACTTAAATTGTTTCAAGGCCGAATTTGGGTACCGAAGCTTGGTGGCAATCGGGAGTTGCTCTTGGAGGAGGCTCACAAGTCCAAGTATTCCATACATCCCGGGAGCACCAAAATGTACCGAGATTTGAAGATGAACTATTGGTGGCCGATTATGAAGCTCGACGTGGCTAAATACGTCGAGAAGTGTGTCACATGTCTACAAGTAAAGGCGGAACACCAAAAGCCTTACGGTAATTTACAACCCTTGGAGATTCCGGAATGGAAATGGGAGCATGTCACAATGGATTTTGTGACTAAATTACCGAGAACCTTGAGGGGTCACGACACCATTTGGGTGATTATTGACCGACTCACGAAGAGTGCACACTTTCTCGAGATGCGAGAGACCCTACCCATGGACAAATTGTCCAAGCTCTACATAAACGAAGTGGTGAGGAGACACGGTGTACCTTTATCGATTGTTTCGGATAGAGATAGCCGATTCACTTCCCAGTTTTGGCATGGATTGCAAGAAGGCTTGGGTACGAAACTCAAGTTGAGCACTGCTTACCACCCCCAAACCGACGGGCAAAGCGAACGGACGATACAGACGTTAGAAGATATGTTGCGGTCGTGCGTTATTGACTTTGGTGGGAATTGGGATACGCACCTCCCATTAGTGGAGTTTGCATACAATAACAGCTTTCACTCTAGCATTGGAATGGCACCGTTCGAAGCATTGTACGGACGGAAGTGTAGAACACCGACGTGTTGGTTGGAAGCGGGTGAGAAGCAATTCGCGGGACCCGAAATCATATAAGAGACGACGGATAAAGTAAAGGGTATTCGCGAACGTTTGAAAGCCGCCCAAGACCGTCAAAAGAGTTACGCCGACAAGAAACGTCGTCCCATAGACTTCCAAGTGGGGGAACGCGTGATGTTGAAAGTGTCCCCTTGGAAGGGTATCATACGGTTTGGGAAACGGGGGAAACTTAGCCCACGTTTCCTAGGACCGTTCACCATATTGGAAAAGGTTGGACTACAAGCTTATCGGTTAGAGCTACCACCCGAAATGGATGGAATACATCCCACTTTTCACGTGTGTTACTTACGGAAGTGCCTAGCCGAGGAGGAGAGCGTCATTCCGTTATCGGAGATCCGAGTTGACACCGGTAACCGATGTGTAGAGGAACCGGAAGCCATCTTAGAAAGTAAGACGAAGAAGCTACGCCATAAAGAGGTGACAATGGTCAAAGTTCAATGGAAGCACCACCGAGGTGCTAATGTCACGTGGGAGGCCGAGGAGGATATGAGACGGAGATACCCGCGGTTGTTCACGTAGGTGTAACGAATTTCGGGGACGAAATTTTATCTAGCTGGGGAGGATTGTAACACCCGTAATTTCGGTTGTAATAATGACTCTTTGGTAATTATGAGATTTAGAATTTTGGATCAAATCTTGTATTTTGTGGTCTAGTGTGTTAGGAAATTTAATTACGAGTCCAACGGTTCTTCCGGAATCGAAATCGGAGTTATAACGAAAAAGATATGGCCAAAACAAGATTTCACCCCACACACAGCACCTTAGCGACCGCTAAGGTTTGTTCTAGCGATCGCTAAGGCCCCAAAAATGAAGCTTCTGTTTGCTGAGTTCACACTTAGCGACCGCTAAGCATGCCCTTAGCGATCGCTAAAGGGCTGTCAGGTCATGGACGGGTTAAGTAGCTTCCTTTCTTCTTTTTGGCATAACTCCCTCATTTCTTATCCATTTCATCCGATTTTTCTTCCTACATTCTCCTCTTTCCAAGCTCTTCAAAGCTACAAAGATGGATTGCTACCTCAAGCTAGCAAGAATTGGTGGCTAGATCTCCTCCATCTTCATCTTCTCCACTCATCCATCCTCCACCATTGTTGCTTGAAAAAGGGGAAGCTCAAATCCTAGGGTTTTAGTTTGGATCTCACTCGGTAAGCTTTATTTAAACCCTTGTAGGTTGGATCTATACATATGGTAAGAGTTATGAACTAACCTAGGGTACGATTTACTTGATTTTAGGTTGCTCTCGTTATTTGACCTAAATCTTGGATTTGGGGGTTTTTGTCACAAAACCCTAAGGTGAGTTGTTAAAACCATTTTGTTAAAACTGAGAGCACATCATCTTGATGTTTTACATTCCTTATTTGATTTTGTGGGCGAATATGAATTTAGTATGAATCACTTATCATGTCGAGTTTAAAGTTTCATGAAACGTATGATGATTATGCCTACATGAATGATTTGGATTATGTGGTTGAATACATGTGGTAGAATATCGTACATGATTATCGTATATGTTAAACCCATGGAATTATATAAAAAGGGATTTGATATCCGAATATGTTGGAATATATGAAATGTTGTGAAAGGGCATGAGACCCTCGATACATACCTCAGTTAATGATGCTATGCTAAATTCAGTGTCGAGGTTTGTATGCGAATGATATGGACAAGATGCTATGCTAAATTCAGTATCTGGGTCATGTATGTGAATGATATGGACGTGATGCTATGCTAAATTCAGTGTCACGATCCTATATGATAATAACCTGGACGAACCAACGCAATGTGTCCACACCAAACAGTCGCGGGTTTGTACCTATGTCGCCGGCCTTCGGGTGGCTCCGAAGTGTGCGGGCCTCTGATGATGTTGCCATGCTAAATTCGGGACATCGAGGTGTTTGGAAGTAGATAATGTCGGGGCATTGGTTGGTGGAAATGGGTCGCGCCCATTGTTTCCGAAGATAATAATAAACCGGTTTGACATGCTATTTATATTGCTAGTATAATCTTGAATGCCTCACATGTCTTAATATACTCTACATGCATGATATTATTTGTACAACTCACTAGGCTCCTTTAGCCTAACACTTGCTTGGTGTCGATGTGTCTCTCAGGTACTAGGGACGCCGCTCCCAAGTAGGCTTCGGGAGTAGAGTGAGCATTGGGGGACGTGGAGAGACCGGTCTTCTTGACCGTGAGATTGACCATAGATCAATAACCCTTTTGTAGTCTTTTCCTGATAGGATTTAGACTAATTGGTTATTGTATTTCTTTACTCGATTACAAACATTGTAATACTATACACTACATATACCCCTATTTTTGGGATGAGCTCACGCCTTGGCATAAATTGTATACCATCTTTCGTTCAAATGAAAGTTTTTGTTTACCCTAAATTTTGGGGTGTTACACTCCCTCTAACGGAGTTTGTTAACCCAGTTAACTCAAGGGACATTTTCGTCTTTTCAACTCTTTTTTTGTCTTTTGTCTTTTCCTATTTTGTATTATTCTATTTTTATATATTTGTATTGTGAGGTATTTAATCTTTTGTTTTCTTATTGGATTTTGTTATCTACCTTTTGTATTTTTGTAAATTTTCAAATTTGTTTCTCAATCTTTGATGTTATTTAATAAAGTTCAAACACCTAGATTTATTTTTATGTGGTTGCTGTGACACCCAATTTCTAAAACATTCAAATTTAACTGAAAAGTAACCAATTCAAGATACTTCATTCAAAGATTTAAAAATGCGGAAGCTTGTCCATAAAACATTCATCCAAAGCTTAGAGAGTCGTACAAAATCCTTGGGTCAAGTACTTGAGAAAAACATAAGTATCAAAGTTAAAACAACCCAAATGATGTTTACATGCCAAAAAAAACATAAGATAGTTTAATTCTGAAATAACATTCTCCCAGAACGCACTTAAGATAGTTTGATTCTGAAATAACATTCTCCCAAAACGCACTGTGACTAAACTGCCTTTCTCGGAGCTTCATACGGTATCCTTCTATTTTCCCTTTCGGGACACTGCCACTAAAAGAATAAAACAACAACGGGGTAAGCATAAAGCTTAGTGAACATGCACCTAAACATCTTACCATCATGCACACATAACTACAAATACATAGCAATCACGTACATGTAATAACTGTCACCTTCCTTATGGCTCTATACCATCAAGGAAGGATTTTATGACACTGGTGGTACCAGGCATCTGCCTTTCATATCTTCCCTAGGGGTATTTCTACCACCGTAGGTACTATTTGCCTTGTCCCGTAGGAACACATACACATAATCACATATGCATTATAATCACACATACACAACAATAAGGGAATAGGTAGGTACTCACCTGATGATAGCTAGTTACAAGCACGTACACACTAGGAAGCTCAATTCGTACCACCTATGAACAATGCACATCACACACATATCAAAACATAACCCAAATTGGGTTTCTAAACTCAATCCCGACTCGCTACCCCGAAATGACATAGCTACCCTTGACCAATTTCCGCCAAACTTCATGAAACATTATGTTTCACTAATCCTTAGGGGTCTATAAGCAAAAGAACCCCAAACGAAGCCATTTCGAAAAAAACCAAAAATCAACTCAGCACAATCGGCGGGTTGGCCGCGGGTGGCTACCCGCCGATTACCCGTGGATACCCGCAGATGGGTTTACCAGTCGCAGGTCGCGACTCAGCCAAGGGTTTCTAACCCCAAACTCAATTTCGATCACAAATCACCAAAATCATATATTCACATCATCTAAGATCGATATCTAACAAATATCAACACTTAATTTCATTGATTCCATGTCAATTGTTGATCAATCGATCCTTACTACCAACCCTTAACCCTAACTCATAATTCTAACCCAATATAATATTAATTGATTGAACACAAGCGTAAAAATCATACCTTTGATGCAACTACAATGATCAATATCGCAACTGATCAACCACGACCTTCAATACTTCCTCCTTGCTCCCAAATTGTAACCTCTCTCTCGTTCTCCAAAATCGACCAGGAAGAAAAGAAGTGGAAATTGAAAGCCTTAACTGCTCAAGTTAACCCTCAATTCCACAATTTACACTCTAGTCCCCCGTCTCCTGAGAAGTCATCAATAGTCAAACATTAACTTAAACTTAACAAATCCGTTAACTTAAGCAAATAGAAAACGGGGCATTACAGTTGCTTTTTTTACGAGACAAATAAATAGTGATGGACTTTTAGAATTTTTTTTGTTTGTTTCTAATAAGTTAATTTGTATGTAATTTCTTCGATTTTTTAATTTTATTTTAATGTCGTAGGTAAATAAAAAATACAATGTTAATTTTCGTGGTTTATGTTTGTTACACAAGATATGAAGTTGAACACTAGACATATGACATCAAGATTATCGTAACCAACAATGTCCATTGTTGTTGGAGTGAGGTCATTATTTGTTATGATTTATTTGTACAGTATATTTAATGTGTAATTGTGAACTTAATAGAAAATAATTTGTAGTTTATTTTGTTAAGATTTTCGTTTTATATTATTCCTGCATATTTGAACTTTACTTTTCTAATATGGTATTATTATACTCCACGACTAATTACACAATCATATAATGTATGGTTATTATGTACTAAACTCAAAACCACGCGCAACAGATATAACAAGATAAAATACAAGTTATATAGTATTATTATTTGTAGTATTTTGGAAATATAACTTTTACCATAGCTTTTAATGTGCCTCCGCCGCCCCTGCTTTTTGCACAGGGCATCGAAAAGCCCAAAACCGATCCTGAATTCATCCTTATTCTTTATTTAGTTTTAAATTATAAAACTCTTTTCAAATAAATATTACTATCCATATACTTAAATACAAAACTCTTAGAAGGAAGCACAGATGCATTAGAGAGTGAGTGAAAGAATTTATTTTCACCAAGATATCAAGGTTAGGCTTTCCTTTATACATGTACGACATTCATTTCATTACCACAAATCAAATTCCTCGTTAATCAAAGTTACCAAGAGAATGGTTTTGTTTCAGAAGTATCTCCTCTCCCTCACAAATAACATAATCAACTTTTAAGTTTCAAATGTTGTAGTTAATCATTTTGTGATTCAATATCTATACTGAGAAAAAATAGAACCTTGTTAATTACGAAACCCACACCATTTAAAAGATAGGAACTAGTTGTTTTCAAAACCTCAAGGTGAGTATATAAGTATAATGATGCATATAAAATGTTGTAAATGGCCCCTATAAGAATTTGGACAACCAACAATTAAACAATAAGTTTACTTGCAACAAATAAAAGAACAAATTTAATGCTTGAAACCAAGTTCTCATGAAGAATTTTAGCAGGAAGTTGAAGAAAAGATGAGTTTTACAACAAATAAAAGAACAACTATATAGTGTTGTTTAGGTTTGTTTTGAAGTCATTCAAGATTCTTCTACACGGTGTAGTAGAACGTCCATATCCAACAAGAGTTATATATAGACTTTGCTAAATGCCATATACTTGGTGAAATTTACAACATAAAGGATCTTTTATATCCTATTTTGTATTCAAGCATTGATCTTAGCTTTGAACAGATATTACTCGATGTAGTTTCACTGTTCAACATGGTTTCCGCTCTTTGTCTCTCTCGAAAGCAGCAACCCATCAAATTGAACCAAGAAGGAATTAAAGTGCTTTCAATCCTCTATAGGTTATATATTACGCTTTATCTATTTCAATCTTCTTGTTCTTATAACAAATGAGAAAGCTATGTTTCGGTCTTTATTTTATTCGTGGTTGTTGAAGCATCATTTGGGGTTTTCTTAAGACAACTTTTGGATCCACTTTGATTTAACGTATTTAGGCTTAGATTTATTTTGGTGATTTCTGTCTCCCAATACTATAGAAGTCTAGAAATGCAAGGGTTTTAAACTTGAAGAGTTTTTAAGGGATTCTGCATTAATACGACAAATTGCTCTATAAATTTTTAAGGGTTTTAAACTTGAACAGTTTTTAAGGGATTCTATTATTAGTTTACATCATAATTTTCAAATCTGGTTGCATTTTTCATTTGTTTGGTATACTTAACATCCTTTTTCTATGTTTAACACCAAAAGGACAATAGAATTCTTAATTCAAAACATGTCGATAATATATTTTATCAGGGGATTATTTACGGACAGTATGACCTACTACACCTGACCTGCCTGAAAAATGGAATAATAGAACAACTACTACCGAAAACAATTTGATGGTCTTGGCTACACCGTTAAAGTTAATGGGATGACTTGACTAAATAAAAAAATGTTTTGGAGAGAACCATTGGACATGTTTTTAAGTTTTATCATTAATTAAGTTATAATTAGTTAGTTTTCTATTAAAAAAAAATAAGAAGCTCAATTTTCTAGCTTTGGAGATTGACGTAAATATGGTTGTTAGTTACTTTATAGATTTTAATATGAACCGTAGGAGGAAATAGTAATAGAGTCGTATGTGACTTTAATTCATTCAAACCCTCTATAGGTTTGTTAATTTTGATAACATATGAAGACCGAAGATAAATAATTAGTCGTTTTTAATAAATTATCATATTTTTTTTTTCTATTAGAATATAAATGTTCATGATTTTAGTGTATTAATAATTTTGTAGTTGTGATATCCATGAGATCGAATAATAGGTTTTATTTAGCATCAATACGAGCTAGGAGGTGTACAAAGCACCTTTTTATAAAGTATACACTAACTTGAAACTGAGATCGGCATAAAATGTATCTAAAAGCGTAGCGCCTCTTCCGATGTCAAACGGCTTGATCAAAAGCTAAGTGTTTAGATGGCTAATTGTTGTTCAAAAGACAAATGTTTAGAACGCTGACTTGGAGCAACCATTTTTCATTTTTATTCGTTGACGAATATTTTGACAATTGTTTTAACACCAAAACAATGGTCTTCTAACCACAAGGTTTTGGCGTACTGGTTAAGGTTTATGGGTGGAAGTGGCTTTTTAACCTTTCTACCCCCGGTTCGAATCCAGGCGTTTCTAGATTGTGGTCACTGAAGATTAACTCAAGGCAACATGCTTTAGCTGTCGGTGAACCTTGTCAGGATTAGTTGGGGCAAAGCCTCAGATACCCTTCCAAAAAAACAACGGCCTTCCTAGCGAAGTAGGTAACGATTAGCTTTTAATTTCAAAAGATCCGATCTCAATAGATCTTGACACCAAAAAAGAAGGAAAACTTATTTCATTTCACAACGGTGAGGTAAAAACTCATGAAAGTATTATCACATGTTGGAACAAATTGATAAGATCCCCCATTTTCCATCCATGCCTTGTCTTTGAGTGTTTTGACTCTCACAACAAACAGATTGGACTTATAGGATGCCTGAAGAGTAAATGTCTTGTTAGAGCCGTATAGGACTAAATGTTATAAGACTAAAACATAAAACGTTATATTTAAAAATGTTACAATAAGCTTATAATATGCTTTTAAGCGTCTTAACAAGTTTTTTAGGACCATTTTAAAATAAAGCGTCGTCTTCTTATATTTTGGGACCATTTTAAAATAAAACTTTTGAGTTTTTTTTTTTTTTTAATTTCGAGATATATAAAATCTTTAACTTTGAATAAGAAAACGAGACTAATTTTCGCTTTGGTGGCTTGTCAAGTTCAACCACCCCTAAACATTTTTATGTTATATTTAGGCCAAAAAACATTAGCTCGACATCAGTCCCTTAACTTTAGTTTTGGAATGACCAAGTTATGGGATAATTGCATCTATATCCTTACAAACTTAAGTAATTACACCTATATCCTTATAAACTTTTAAACTACATCTATATCCTTACAAAACTTAAGTAATTACACCTATATCCTTATATCTATTTTTTGTATTTTTAAACTATTTTAAAATCACTAAAAAATATCTTTAATATAAATTAGATGTTAAATCTCCATTCTACCCTTCCCTTATTTTTCCTTCTAAATTCTAATCAAAATCAAGCTGCTCATTAGAACGACGTTTTGTTGTTCTTCTTCTTCTCTAATTGGCGCTTCAATCTTCATCAATTTTGATCAATCGAAAGGAAATATGGAATATGATCAATCGAAAACCAATAGCTTCATCAATTTTGATGGATTAAGCTTAATCGATTGAAGCTTAATGGATTTTGGTGTCGACGAAGCTTAATCAATTTTTTGTGTCGATGAAGCTTAATCAATTGAAGCTTATCCTTAATCGCGTTGTGATAGTTCAATCGATTGAAGCATATCATTCGAGTGGTGCCATTAAGCTTCAATCTTGCATTAAGCTGTGATAGTTCAGATTAAGCTTAATAGAATAGAAAGGAAATCTGGAATAGATTAAGCCATTGATAGAATTCTGTGTTTTCCATTGAAGCTTAATGCATTGAAACATAGCAGTAATTGGCATCTTGGTCCCATTGATAGAAACAACAACTTAATTAGAAACAACAGCTTAATTGCATCATGTACAACATCTTAATGGCATCAATTACAGGTTAATTAGAAACAGCAGCTTAATCACATCAATTACAGCTGCTTAATCGCGTTAATTGAGTCAGTTCATGTTGACTTATAATCTGATTGAGTTATAATCTCTTTTTTTTTGTATAAGTAGTCCTTTGCAGCTTGGTTGCTTATAATCTGATTGAGTCGGTTCTTGTTTTAGTGTCATTTCACTTGTGTTAGCTACCACTACAGTCCCATAGGAACCATCTGAGGGGACGCATATAGAAGTGACTCAACAATCTCAAACTAGCCAACTTGAGCATGTGTATTTAAGCAAAGCCACTTCGTTTCTTTTGCAATTAAGCTATGGGGTTACAGTAACACAAAGATAATTGAAAACAAGTATCTAAAACACAAAATACACATCATTCAATTAAAGAAACAAGAAATCTTGGAATTTTCAACTTGAGGATCCCAATGTAGTTTATGAGCACAAGAATGTAAGTAAAGAATGAATGAATCATGTAGAATCTTGAAGTAATATTTACTATTAGTAGCCTGTTGATAGCAAACCCAAGAGTCTTGATTCTTTGTTATGGTGGTCACTATAATCTTTCCAATAGCAAGAACTCGTCACCATCTCCTCTTCTTCTTCTTGAGGAGGCATATTGAGATCAAGAAACCTTCGGGTTTCGGAAATTGGTTGTTCTTCGGGTTTCTTGATCACATTCGTGTAGTTTTCTTGATTCGGTTTGGGTTCAACAATCAAGTGTGATCGTTTGTGACTGCGTAAAGCTTGGCCCCAGGAGGACATCTTTAAGCAAATTGAACACTCATAAGTCATGACCTCCCAACACCACATTCTTGCTCAAAGACCCATATTCACCAAGATTCGAACTTGACGGTTCTTGATGATCCCCAGACGTTTCTCGATCATACCCATTGACCGTCTGATCATGATCTAACACGGGTTCGTGTCCAATTGTGTTTTCGTTCGTGGGTTTGGAGTTAAAACAAAATTTTGAAGCATTGTTTTCGTTCGCAGGTTCGTGTCCAATTGTGTTTTCGTTCGCGGGTTTGGAGTTAAAACAAAATTTTGAAGCATTGTTTTCGTTCGCGGGTTCGTGTCCAATTGCGTTTTCGTTCGCGGGTTCGTGTCCAATTGCGTTTTCGTTCGCGGGTTTGGAGTTAAAACAAAATTTTGAAGCATTGTTTTCGTTCGCGGGTTCGTGTCCAATTGCGTTTTCGTTCGCGGGTTTGGAGTTAAAACAAAATTTTGAAGCATTGTTTTCGTTCGCGGGTTCGTGTCCAATTGCGTTTTCGTTCGCGGGTTTGGAGTTAAAACAAATTTGAAATAGTAACATATGCTTCTTGTTCTTGATCTTGATCTTGATCTATCTCAGATACCAAACTTGTTGAAGCATTGTTATTGTTCATAGAGATCAAATATGAAGCTGTTGTGATTGCAACTTTAGCATGAGAATACCTTTTTCTTGATCTTGATCTCTTCTTGATTCTATCAATTTTGGCATCTGAATTCTCATTATCTGATTGGCTACTCCAAGAACTATGATGATGATCTAAAGTTGCAGATTTCATCATGCTCTTGTTGTTCAACACTTTCTTTGAGTGACATTTCATGTGGCCAAAAAGAGTTTTCCAAGATTGAAACCCTTTTCCAAATTCTTTACAGAACTTCTTATCAACATCACCACCACCTGAACAGCTAGTTTCAAAGAATCAATCTTGGCAGGGGCGGATTTGGTTTTCTGATATGGGTTTTGAGAAGTTGTTCAAAGCTAAAAAATTTCGAAGTGGACATGGAATACGGAACTAAGCTTACTCTATTCGAACCACATAGAACCATTGAGAAATGCTAAGGCTTAATTTATTCCAACCACAGAGAACCATTGAAAAATGCAATGGCTTAATCTATTCCAGATTTCCTTTCTATTCCATCAAGCTTAATGCAAGATTGAAGCTTAATGGAATCACTCGAATGACAAGCTTCAATCGATTGACCTATCACAGCGCCTATTAAGGATAAGCTTCAATTGATTAAGCTTCATCGACCCCAAAAATCCATTAAGCTTCATCGACAACCAAAATCCATTAAGCTTAATCCATCAAAAAATTGATGAAGCTATTGGTTTTCATTGATCATATTCCATATTTCCTTTCCATATCGATGAAGATTGAAGCGCCAATTAGAGAACAAGAAGAAGAAAACTTCGTTCTAATGAGGAGCTTGATTTTGATTTTGATTAGAATTTAGAAGGAAATTTAAGGGCAAGGGTAGAATGGAGATTTAACATCTAATTTATATTAAAGATATTTTTTAATGATTTTAAAATACAAAGAATAGATATAAGGATATAAGTGTAATTAATTAAGTTTTGCAAGGATATAGATGTAGTTTAAAAGTTTACAAGGATATAGGTGTAATTACTCAAGTTTGTAAGGATATAGATGCAATTCTCCCTTAAGTTATTTATTTTAAAAAAAATTATTTTATGTTTTAAAATGGGTTAATTTCGTATATGCCCTTATTAAAGTTCAAAATATCATATTTACTCAACCTAAACTACAAATATCATATATACCCTTCCTAACCTATCAAAATATCATATTTACCCAAATGACAATTTTTATTAAATTTTAATCATTTTAAATTATATTTATGAATAAAAAATAGCTAAATGACTATTATACCCCTTTTAAGTTTAATTCACAAATATCTTATATACCATACCAATTAACATCTCCAACTTTACAGCCATTATCACCTCTAACTCACCTGTAAAATGGCAGAAAAAGAAAACCCATTTAAACAAACATCAAGAAAAACTTAATATACAAATCGAAGAACATTTAAAGTTTTAAACATAGAAAAATGTTAACAGCCAGCTCTTTAACCTCCTTTCCTTCATTTACGCCCCATCTCTCAACCAACCAAACCCTATGGCTGCTGTTATTCTCCCCTCATACACGAAGCCGCCAGCCACCACTCGCCGGCGATGGACGTTTTTGTCCAACTTCCCGCCGCCGGCGCTACTATTTCTCGTCGCCGCCGCCTCAGGCAAGATCGTCGCTCTCTCATACAAATGGAAGTTCAACCCTCTTTTTAGGCAAGACCGTCACCAAACTGACAACATCTAAACCCTCATGTTAGCAAGTCGACAACATCGAAACCCTCTTCTTTAATAGAAACCTTTTTTTGCAGAAAAAATATCACCGTTGGTGTTAAAATAAATGGAAACCTTCTCATCTCTTAATCGAAACCTTCTTTGCTGAAAGGAAAACCATGTGTTCATTTATCTTCTTTATTTAAAGTAAATTGGGTTTTCTCATTTTGATAACAAACAATTACAGTAGCTTTGGATTTGAAGTAAATTGGGTTTTCTCATATCAATCATTCCAACTTCTTTGTTTCTATATTTTGCTCCTAAACCCAATTTCTCTCTTTATTAAAACTCAACAACAGCAACAAAAAGAACAAATAAACGAGCTCAATTTTGACGATTCTTAACACCTTTAATCTCTCGAATTTCAAGATTCATAAGCGGGAACAACAGTTGTGGATCATGAGTTTATTAACCATCTCTTTAATTTGTTATAAATCCAAACAATTAAGGGAGAAAAATGGAGCAAATATGTGAGGTTTTTTTGAGTTTTTTGTGTGCTTCTTTTATGTCATATGGAATTCTGGATGGTTGGAAAAACATGGATTTACAGAAAAGGAAGAAGAAGAAGAAAGGTGTAACGCCCGGTTTTCAGTTAGTTATTATCGGGGTTCGTTAACCTTGTTTAACCTAGCTAACCGTGTTTGTAGGAGTGCAAGGACCAAAGTGTTAAATGTGGAAACTAAAGGGGATAATTGTAGAGGTGTATATAGTGGGGGAGGGAGAACCCTAACTCCCTTTAGAGCAGTTTCCAGAGTACGGGAGAAGGAAAAAGAGACCGAATTGGAGAGAAGTCAAGGAGAGCAATTGAAGGTCTTTGAGAAGCAATTGGCCTAGGATTGTCACCAATTGGTGTTAAGGTATGTTTCCTATGTTCAAGAAGTGTTTAATTGATGTCAATTCCTAGTAGGGTTGTGAGTTTTGGTTGTAAGTCGAATTGGATGATCAATTGATTATCTTGTTGTATGAAGTTGGGAAATTGATGTGGAATTGTGATCCTACAACCACCAATTGATGTAGTTTGGGTCAATTCAATCACACATAAGTGTTGATTATCGACCCTAGTTGAGGTAGAATCGTATGTGGGAATTGGATAGTCAAAAATTGAGTTTTGGCATGATTTTCGAAGCAAAAAGTCGCGTTTTTGGGCCATCAGGAAAACCCCGCGACCTGGCCCCGCGACCTGAGGTCACGGGGACAGGTGGCGCAACTTTCTGTTTGAATTTCAACTTTTTCCGTTTGCGGTTTTTTTCGGGATTTGGCTTTGGGCTTCCCTTAGGGATGTTATGAGATGACTATGGGTGGATTTTGGGGACAATTGGACTAGTCTAGCTATGGCTACGACGCGTTTTTCGGTATCGAGTGTCTAGTGTCCCGATTGAGCATGTTTTGATATGTATGTGTATGTGATGATGATTAGGTGTTACGGCCTGAGTATTGTACTTGCAAAAAGAGCTTATTGTGAGCATTGCTAAGGTGAGTTCACTACCTAGCTATGTATTGTTGTATGTGCATGATTATGTTGCATGTGATTATGTTATGATGATGATGATGTATGTTCCCTTCGGGGATATGTGGACCGAAGGTAGTAGCAATACTCCTCGGGTAGAGTACCTATGGTGGTAGCAATACCCCTAGGGAATTTTCTCCTTGATTCGGGTTTAGCCGGAGAGGAGATAGTGCAAAGATGGCACGTACGTGATTATGTGTATATATGATTGTGGATGTATGATGGTAGATGGTTTAGGTGTGTTCTCACTAAGCGTTTCGCTTACCCCGTTGTTGTTCACTCTTTTTAGTTGCAGGCATCTCCCGAAAGGGAAAAGTTGAGGTTCGAAGCTCCGGGTTCCGCTAGTTCAGTCTACGAGACAAGAGATGAAGGAATGGTTTTTTTTTTTTGAAAGAACATGGTTTGGCCTAGTGGGGGGCACAAACAAGTAATTTGTTAGTCTGAAATGTAAACTGGGTTTTCCTTAATGGTGAACTTATGTTTTGTGCTTGGGTTGGGATTTAGTTTTGAATAAACCATTTTCAGTGTGTTCGTAAAATGGTTTTAATTTGGTTTGACACCTCATGGTGTATAGATGTTACCATTAAATCAAATTTTTGGACAAGCTTCCGCATTTTTAATTAAGTTGGTTACTTTTCCCGTCAAAAGGTATTTTCGGATTTTGGGGCGTTACAAGTTGGTATCAGAGCCTAGGTTTAAGGGATTTAAGTATTCACAAGAGGTGGGTACTTGAACTTAAACCAAATCTTTTGTTTTCCTAAGATTAAAAGTAACCAAAAGGTGTTTTACGTGAGAAATGGTTAAAGAGACTGAACTGCGAGCCGGAGCATCAGAACGGGGGTGAGCACACTAAACCTTACCTATGTTGAGTATGATGATGTATGTGATTATAATTGATGCATGTGAAAGCTATGTGTGATGCTAGTGATGAACATAAGATGCATGATAGACGTGTATTACTATGATAGTGATAGAAATGCAAGTATTGTAGGTGCGCCTTGTATAGGCTAGTAGTATCTAACTACGAGTGGAAAAGCATGTTGAGCTATTGACATGATGTAAAGCATGATGATTACTGGTGTAATGATTAATGTATGTATGAGCCATAAGGGTATATGATTGATGACATGTGATATGAGTAAGTAGTAGTTGCATGCCAGACTAATGTTATGTAGTTATGTTGAGCGTGTACCTTATGATAGATGCTATGTAAGATAATGTATGCATGTTAAGCCTTGTATAGGCTTATGTTGATGTAGTCATGTAAGCAGTTTGTTGCTTGTTGTGTGATAAATTGATAGACGAGCTATTGAAGCTCTAGTGTAGAGGCCGTGTATGGGACAACTAGTCGGGAATTGGAATTTTAGTGATGGTGTCGAGGCTAGATATGTAGGGTGTATTTATAGTGATACAAGGGCCCGTATCATTGCAAATACATTGTGCATATCATGGAATTGACATAGTTACTAGAAGTACCATGAACCAACTAGGTTGTGTTTGGGGTAGCATGATGATAGGACTTGTGTATGTCCTTAAGGTAAGTAGTTGGACCCCTAAGAGGCGTGTGATGAGTAGAGAATGTGAAGCCAAGGTCATTGACTTGAGCTAGTAGTTTGTACGTGAAAAGAAGTAGAGTGGTGTTTAAATAGCGAGTTTAATTGGATCAGTATGGTTAGACCACCCAATAGTATGATATGAAAGGAAAAGTGTAGTGAGGGTTGCTGACCCGAATGTTGTAGACGAGATGGGAAGGAAAGAGGTTATCTTTAAAGTATGATGATCTTAGGATCAACATGGGTTGTATACCAAAAAGGGGTATCCTGGTTACGTTAGAAATGGTGATGATTGTGTATAAGAGTGCATGTCTAAAGTCAGTGGACTTAGTTGGCAAATCCGTGGATTAGGATGCCTAGTGGTGAAGTTAAAACCAGGTTTGTATCGGTGCGTGGGAGATCCTGTAGAGAACCCTTTAGTATGTCCTTGTTGAGTAATGCTTTGGGGTTCGAAATATGATTATCTCTTTTGGTGTATTATAAACACCGATACCAATTTGATTTTGATGGGATCATGAGAAGTTTTGAGTTACTGATAAGGGTAAGCAGGTAGAGTAAAAGAGATAGGGGAAGAAGACCTAGTTAAAGACCTAAGTATTGGACTAGGAGGACGAAGACCTAGTTAAAGACCATAATCACTACATGTTAGGGTATCCTAGAGTTAAATTCCTACAATAACCAAAACAACCAAACCTTTGGCCTACTTAAATCATCCCCTTGGGGATTCACTATACCATGATAAGTGCTACTGTTTTCCTTCATATAGTTCTTAATCAATCTCTTTAATCGCTTTGTTAGTTCGTAATTAATTTAATTGTCTTTTTAGTATTAAAACACTTTTTCATAAAAACCCCCCAAAAAAGCTTTAGGTTAATTAAACTGATTCAGATTAATAATCTACGATAACTTGACCGTTCCCAGTGGTAGATATGATACCTGGACTTTCCTACACTATATTACTCACGATCAGGTACGCTTGCATGTATATGTGGTAAGACAGTGGCTAGGCATTAGAGGTTAAAACTTGTTACGCTTTTTATGTATGATTATTTACCGCATCAACAACTATTACCGAAAACAATTTGATGGGTCTCGCTACACCGTTAGGGTGCATTTGGTAAGCAGACATGACAGGATGTGACAAAACAAACAAGAACAGGATAGGACAGTGATAACTCTCTGTTTTGAGAGTTATTTGTATATTATTTTATACCCACTTTGCTCTCTTTCTTTCTCTTTGGACTAAAATGTTTTTAAAAGGTTTTGATAAACACAAAAGATCAAGTTGATGAAAAACGGCCTCAAAGCTCAACAAATTAGTCCAAATCCCGAAAGCAGTCCAAAAGCTCTCCAGCAGCTCAAGATTCAAAAATTCTTACTGCAGAAAACCCCGTTGTGTCACCACTGTGGGGAATCATCTTAACTTGGCTTTTGGGAACGCTGAAGAGGCAAATATGCAAGTGGCCATGTGAGGATATGTTGAGAAAGGAACAAAATATCTGAAGAATGAAGATAAGGTTGATCCTATTGGTTGATATCAAAACCCATGGATTATATCCATGGGTTACAATTCCTTATAAAAACCAAGTTGTAACCTCCTCAACAAGTGCCCTGCACCATCTTCTTCATCTTTCTCCCTTCACCAAGCTCCTCCATTAATGGAGGAGCAAGGTGTTCTTCCTTCTTTATTCTTTATAAAAGATTTTTATTAGCTAATAGTTTTATTGCTTTAAGTATTTACTTTTCTCGTACTGTAGTTTACATTCCATATTTATTTCTATGCAAGTAGTAGTTAACTATATTTTTATTATGTCTTTTGTTTTAGGCTAAACCCCTTAATGGGTGTGGGTGTGAGTTTATTTTAAAACTGTGTAGACAACACTTGAGTGTTGTTGTTATTTTCAGATCTTAAGATTGGTTATTTGAACCGACGCTTAATTTCGATACAGATAAACCGGCCATTTTGATATGTCATGTTAGACCTCAGATCCAGAGATGGGCGGGTCCGAAATACGGTTTGGATAATACACGAAGAGCTCGAGAGAGCCTTTGATAATCACGCAGAGATGCGGGTTCTGTACGGTTTTCTAAGGTTCTGTACGGTTTTCTAAGGTTCAGTAAGCCGGTCGGGATTTATATCACAAGGAGACTTGGGTGTAAATCCCCATACTCGGTGGAACGAGATTTTCTTTAAAGTCTACTTAGTAAAACCGGCAATCTTACGATTTGGTAGTAACGACGACTTTGTAGCAACTTCACAGTATGTTTTGTAAAAAACGTAGTTTCGAGAGATTTGGGTTTTTATGAATAATCTCATAACGTGAAGTTTCTAAACTCGTGTACTACCTGGTTTTAAGATAAAGCTTACACTCATTCCCTTTGCTTTAATTTTCTTTAATTATCTGTTATAAACCACTCCCAAAAATATTATCTCCTTCTCTAACTGAAATCAGTGTATTCTCAACTCTATATTCGAAATTCTGAAAACCAATCCCTGTGGATACGATCACGATATATTTATCACTTTATTACTTGTAGCGATCCCAGTGTCGGTGTATACTTGCATCCTCATTGTGGTGATATTGTGGCCACATAGTGGCACGGACAGCTTTCTGCTACCAGACAGTTCTTCAGCGTTTGGTTTGGTAAGACCGGAAAGAATGAGACAGAACATAACAGGATAGGACAAATTAAATGACTAATTTACCCCCCTAGTCCAAATAATCAATCCAATAAAAAAACAAAAACACAAAATAAAGATGAACCAAAATCGATTCACACATAGGGAGAAACAGAGAGTTAGACACTACTACTCGACACTACTACTCGAACTCGAAACTCATACTCGAAATCGATCGAGCTTAGAATTTCAAAGTCGAGCTTGACTCGAAAAATTACTCGACACTTTCAAGCTCTACTCGACTCAGTTGTTGAGTAGGGGTGCGCGTGGTCCGGAAACCAAACCGAACCGAACCAAAACCGATAGGACCGAAACCGAAAGTGTCTAAATCTTCAAACCGAATTAGGACCGAATTGAAAGCCATTTTTTAATTAATTATGACCAAATTACACAAAACTCAAAACCATCAACTTCATCAAGTATAGCTCAAATTGTACACCAAAAAGAAGATAAAAGTATGTAAATCCACACATAAAGTAATATAAAACAAACAAGTTAGCGATAAAACATGTAAACCCAATTACATTATGTTCACAAAAAAGTGTAACCATAAATCGGTCCTTCAATAAAGTTCAATCTCCATTGGCCATGTCTTATTTTGTTAGGGATTTGATTAGTGGGCTTTGAAATTAAAAAATTTGTCTATCTTTTGAGTTACTCGGTTCTGTCCGGTAAAAAACCGAAACCGATTGGACCACAACTGATATGGACCGAAACCAATAAGAATGAATTTAGAAAACCGAAAACCGAACCGAAAATTATATATGGTGTTGATTCGATTCGATTCAATTTTGGTCGGTTTTCGGTTTGGTTCGGTTTTTTCGGTCAAAATACTCACCCTACAGTTAAGTTTCGGATTTTTTTTTACGATTGAACGATTTTACAATTCATATCCACAGAGTATGCATATGCCTCCAGTTCAAATTCTTTCATAAATAAATAAAAATTCGGATTGTTGGTCCTTCTACAAAATTTGGATTTGGAAATATTTTCTAACCTTTCTTCTTAACCAAAAAGCTTTGTGGTGAATAAAGCCGCCAAGATGAAAACAAAGTCGGGGGGTTTCCATCCCCTTTTATAATTTATACCCCCATCAATTACACTCTAGTCCCTAACAATTTAAATATTGCTAATCCACCCTTCCACTTTCAAAATAGAATTTCGGTTATTACATTTTTGGGTTAATTTCATATATACTCTTATTAAAATTGAAAATTCATATTTACCCAACCTAATTTATAAATATCATATATACATTTTTCATGAAGTGCAAAGATTAAGGCATAGAGGCATCGAATTCTTTAAGGGTTTTGTTTTTAGTTTAATATGAGTGGTTGGGAAGAAGGGTAATTAGGAGAAATTAATGGAATTTAGTTATTTTATATTGTTAAATTTGATTTAAAATGATTAAAAATTAATAAAAAAATGTTATTTAGGTAAATATGATATATTAATATATTAGAAAGGATATGTATGATATTTGTAGAATATGTTGGGTAAATATGATATTTTCAGTTTTAATAATGGCATATATGAAATTAACCCTACATTTTTATAGTAAACTTAAAAATGTAATAGTTATAAAGACGAGGGGTAAAAACTACAAGCTTATAAACTTGAGCTCGATTAGGCTTGCAAGCCAGTCAATGCGACTAATTCGGTACTCAATCTCGGCTCGTTATGGTACTCGAGTAGCTCGAGCTCGACTCGATTAACTTCGAGTCGGTGTTACAATAAGCTTATACCATACTTTTAAACGTCTTAACAAGTTTTTTAGGACCATTTTAAAATAAATCGTCGTATTCTTATATTTTAGGACCATTTTAAAATAAAGATTTATGAGTTTTTTTAATTTTTCGAGATATATAAAAACTTAAACTTTAAACAAGAAAATGAGACTAATTTTCGGTTTCAACCCTAAACCTTTTAATGTTATGTTTAGGACAGAAAACATTAGCTCGACACCCCCCTTAACTTTAGCTTTGGAATGACTTCAAGTTATTAACTTTTAAAAAGGAATCATTTACGTTTTAAAATTTCATTTTTGAGACTAATTGTAAATAGTTGTTACGTTATTTATGAACACCAATTAGTAAGCTTTTGGGCCATTTTATTGGTTGTTAGAGCAATATGGGCCAAAAAGAGAGTCCAACTCATTTTATTTCAGCCCATATAATTCTAAATGCACATTTGAATAATCCAATTAATATGACTTGTTTGGCAAATTGATTTGCATGGATTATTATTTCCAAGGGGTAGAGATGCACAAAAGCCGGGTCGGAACCGAACCGGGTCGGGTCCAGAACCGAACCGGTTTTTTAGCCCAAAACAAGAACGGGTCTGGGAAGAACCGGGTCGGGTAAGAACCGGTTCTGAACCCAAAAAAACCCTACCCGGTGGAACCGGTTCCGGGTAAGAACCGAACCGGGTCTGAAAAACCGGTTCCAAAAACCGGTTCTTAAAACCCTATTTTTCTAGAAATTAAAACAAACCATCAGCTTCTTCCCTATTTTTCTAGAAATCAAAACAAACAATCAGCTTCTTCCCATTCATCTCTTCAAACTCGATAGCCACCTGAACAGGTCCAGATTGAGGCCGATCAATTGGGGAAACAGGGAGATCCTTGATGATTAACACTCACAAAGCAAGATGATGGAAGCAATTCTGTAAAATACTCAAACAGGTGATGGAAGCAATCGATTCTGAGAGAAAACGTAGGTCGATGCTGCAATTGGATGGTGTGGATCCATCGAGGGAGGATTTGTACGGAGTAAAGAGGAAGGATGGATCGGGATTAAGGTTTGAGGATTGTTAACTTTGGAAGTGCTTGGAGATGAAATTAGGGTTGTGGAAAAGGGCGTACCATGATTTGGAGAGGGATTTGAAACATAAGATGATAAGATGATGTACCTGACACGAAGACGAGAGAGGATGTCGATGATTAGTCTTTGGGGAGGTCTTTGGGCCATGGGAGTAAGATTTTGAGATGGATTTGGGTGAAATTATATATAAATTCATCTTGAAAAACTGGGTCTGCAATCGGGTCCGGAACCGGGTCTGAGAACCGGGTCCAGAACCGGGTCTTGAGAACCGGTCTCAGAACCGGTCCGGCTAGAAATCTAAGAACCGGTCCCCAGAACCGGGTTTGGTGAGACCCGAACCGGGTATGCCAGAACCGGTTTTCTAGAGAACCGGTTTCGGGTTTTTTCGATCGGGTTCGGAAGAACCGGTTTTTTTGTGCATCTCTACCAAGGGGTATTCAGGATTGCTTATATAAGGTGTTTATTGACTTATTTTATTGAAAAAAGAAGACAAGCATTTTTTCAGTATTATTGTCTTTTTGCGGATTTAATCTAAGGATAAAGAAGTGATAATACTCGTATAGTGAAAAAAGTGATAATGCTTGTATATCTAAGGATAAAGAAGTGATAAGCATTTTTTAGGGAAAAAAGAAGATAAGCATTTTTCAATATAATTGTCCTTTTGCGGATTTAATCTAGAGATAAAGAAGTGATAATACTTGTATAGTGGCGGGTTTAAATAAATGAGTTAAATATTGTAAGAAAGAACGTAAGAATGAAAGGTTAAAGGAAGGTTTATATGAGAATCGTTTGAAAATTTTAACTAGATCTATGAAATCGTATGAATAATCTATAACGTTAGTTCATATATGCATCTGTAAACAAACTTTAATAGATTTTTTTGTTTATTCGTATATAAATTTTCTCTTGACCTTGTCTTAGAGCATTTCTAAAAAATGTTACACGATAAAGCAAATGAGGATTTTAGGAAATTTTTTGCTCTAACAAATTCTTAAAACTTTGTTTAACAATTTCCTAAAACTTTATACAAAATGAAGAGTATAACTATTTAAATTCAGAGGACTAAAATACAAAGATATATTTCTTATTATATTCCATCAAAATTAAATATTCGTGACAAAAAATATTTTTATTAAATGTATTAAATATTTTAATAATATCTTTAAAATAAAAAAGCCAATAAAATGTAATCTTTTTTGAATATTTTGAAGTTTATTTTTTTATTTTGAAGAAATTGTATAGAATCTATAACTAATATACTATTTTCTTTGATAAATAGTCCAATATTTTGACTTAAAGAGAAGAAAATGAGAAAAAAATTGAAAAAAAATGTAATATTCTGGATGGTCAAATATAAGTTCTTTCGAATGGATTTGACCGATTAATTCATGTGGCTAATAAAAAAATAATAATAATAATAAGGATTACCTTTTTTGAAGAAAAAAAAAAGGATTACTCAATTAGCCATTTAGTTTAGTAAATATTAAAATCTTTCTAAATTGTTAAGCATAAATTTATACGAAAATGTAATAAAGTTTACTTTAACCTTTTACTTCGTGTCATGTTTATCACTCAAAAAGGAATAACTATTTAGCGTTAATAAGAATTTACCGGTAAATAATCCTTGAAAATTATTAAACAAAATTAATCATTAAATATTTATTAAGATATTCAAATATTACTTACTAAATATTAATTAATAATCAATACTTATACTTAAATAATTAATATTAGTTCATAATCAAATACTTTTTTTGAACGGCATGTTGGTGCAACGAAGTATCATCGTGTCACCATGGCACCAAGTCACGATGATGACCCGAGTTTGAAACCTCTCCAAGAAGAATAATCACCCCAGCCTAGTCATTCAGTTTTCATTTAAAGGGCATCAATCATCAGCTTGGATTCAAATCCGACGCCCATTTAAAAACTGCTTTATGTAGCTCATGTTTATTCAACGGGGTTTTTGCAATACGCTCAAAGAGTAATCTAGCTTATAAAAGAAAAGGAAAATAGGTATGTCATAAAATACTACTTTGATCTAATTTTTGATTGTTAGCCAATTTGAAGATTCTGGATAGGTATTCCATTTTTATCTAAGCATGCGTGAAAGTTAAGTCACGACTTTATTTATTTATTTAAAAATGGACCACAAAAAAATGTGATGTGTATAATAGTAAGTTTATCAATAAAAGTCGACAACACATTTTATGACTAATTAGCCTATATTGAAATTGACATATATTTGACGTTTTATTTGAAATTGATTTAGAACTTTCTAATAAATTATGTTAATGTTACAAAATATTAAGAGATTATTATAAATTTGACCCAAATTAAAAAAGATCGGGTTTAACATTGTTTTGTGCTAATCATAATCAACCTGTTAAGTTCATATTTTGAGGAAAGACTTGCTTGGTTTATAGTATCTTCAGGATATATATATATTATTCTAAATTTAGAGATTTATAATTTTCTCTTTAACTATTTTAGATCCTATTTAAAAATAAAAATAAAAAGTTTAGCATAACTAATAAAGCAAACTTATTTCTAGATTTATAGGATTTCTAAGATTCTTGGCTATTGGAGAAAATAGAAACATATATTATTCAACTTCTTCAAATTTAAATAAGTCAATGAACTTAGAAAATGTCAAAGGGGGTTACAACACACCCTAAATCCTATTAAAATGACTAAAATATCTTTAGTATATATCTATATATATATTAAAAAATAAATATAAGTTTTAATTTAAATAGGATGGAGCACAATCTAAACGAGGCTGTGGGGGGACTAGAATTGTTTGTGGATAGTAAGACGCGTGAGAGTTGGTCCATCTAATTTATTAGTAAAACATATTAAGATAAACATTTAAAAAAAATAGATAGGCTCTGGTTGGACCATTAATATACACACATTATACAGTATATGATGTATTATATATCATATATCATATATTATACATGTTATATAGCTCGTCTCGAATTTCGATCGTAAAATATTTAGTTGTTAAAGAATTCAGATTTTAAGAGGTTAATAAATCCTGAAAAAAAATGGGGAAAGACCTTCGGAATTCAATTACGCTCTATGTCCCTTATTTCACAGAAAAAGGAGAGGGCGAATTGATGTACTTTATATTGGAGAAAATGTTCATACTTTATATTTTGTGAAACTATTTTTTTCCTTCAGCTATGTAAATTGTTACAACTTTTACGTTATATTTCAAGTTGAAATAAGAATTATGCATTTTAAATGGTTTTATACAACTTAAGATCTTATATAAGTTTTGTTGTTTATAATGTAAAAGAGTTTTTTAGGCTCATTAGTCTATAAACTTTCTCAATCCGTTATAGGTTAGATAAAGAGAAATCATAAAGCTAACAAAAACAATGTAAATCTATAACATTAAACATCTTACATAGAAAAGTTATAGGCTTGAGTGGGGTCGGTGGTCTTGTTGGGTGGTGGGTGAAAATGTCATTATAGGATTGTTAACATATTTAATAAAGATATAACTAAGCTTTGTTGTTGGATAAACAAATTCATAAATTTGTATTAAAATCTTATTCAAAGTACTTTATACTTCAAAATTAATCAATAGCCGTAATAGCTATTTATCGTTTTTCAACAAACATGGATGCAAGTGAATCTGATAGTTTAAGAGGTCGTTTATTAAACGAAGCGTTTACTACGTAAGCGTTTATTAGCTCACTTACTTTACTGGCTGAGTGTGGTAAAAATTGAGAATCTTATCAGGTAAGCGGCGTGGTAAAAAGTAAAAACCTCTACCAGATGAGAGAGGCTTACAAACAATCGGTGTTATGGAAACACTTACTGAATGAGAGAAGCTTATAGATAACCAGTTTTTTGTTTCAAACTTTTACTGGACAAGGTAATAAATGGTGTGGCTTTTCTCGGTAAGTAATACCTAGCACACATTTGATAAACGACCTCTTATCAAGTTAAAATATAAGTAGAATACTTAATCTGAAACCTAATGTATGACAAAACTCTATATATTGAGATAGTTGTGCTGAGATGAAGGTTATGCCAAATCAACCTGATGCAACTTAACGAACTAAGTCCAAAATCATAGTCATCATTTTTTTTGTAGAAATCCAAAACCATCAATATTGACTGATGTATTTAACTCAATTAAGCTTTTTTATTGCAACATGTATTTTGACATCTTATTTAGTGGCTAATTACTAACCATTGGTATTTAGTTTTCTTCTTTTATAGATTTTAGATTTTAATTTAGCCATCTTTCTAGACTCGGCTTAATCCAACCACCTAATATAATACGAACAAACTAGGCTTTGCTATACATAAAAAAAAGTTCTGAACATATTAAAAGTAGTTGAGTAAATTATCCGATATCCAGTATCATATCTACTAAATTTTTTCTTGATTTGATATAAATGACACGGATCAAAAGTTTCGACAATTTTATTCATTAGCTCTTTTAATTTAATTCCACGTTCTAAATTTTTTATAATTTAATGAAAAAGAATTGGCCTTTGGCACCTATGTTGTTCTTGGAAGTTCATTGTGTTCACATTAGGAAGTTAAGTCATGCTTCTTAGACCTTACTTATGAAGCTTCCAAGGGTAATGCCATTCAATACCTACCCCTATGGCCCTATCCCTTTAGCCTTTCTAAATATAATTAAACCGTCTTAGTTGACCTAATAACAGTTATAAATCAATTTAACCAAATCTAAAAACACGTAAACTGACAAACTCAACGTTAAATTAGTCTACACGTATGTTAATATCTTAGATACGGTTTTAACAAACGCTATGATTGATACATGTTCATCAGAGATTGATACCATTACCATATTTAATGTATTTTAAAAAGATGGAAATATGATATATGATGCTACTGGACTTTACAAAAAGCTTTAATAAACATCGAGGTTTAAAAAAAATCAAAGAGGTCTCCTTATTCTGGATTTGATGTAATATACATTCAATCTAGTCAAATTGCTGTCCAAAAAACTTACAAGTGACTTTGTTTTTTGGGTTTATGACTTATTTGAGTAACCAACGATTCCATTTGTATTAATATTACCATCAAACTATTTTTTGTACTCAATATACCATTGAACTCTTTTTTTTGTACTCATAATACCATTATAAGTGGTAATAGCCCGTTTTTTTCTTACGTGGCATTTAAAATTATTAAAAAATGCTTATGTGGATATGGCGTGTGTTCCACGTGGATCTGACGTGTGTTTTTGACTTTTTATGAGTATTATGAGTATAAAAAGTCAATGGTATTATGAGTATAAAAAGTAAAAAACACACGTCAGATCCACGTGGAACACACGTCATATCCACATAAGCATTTTTTTAATAATTTTAAATGTCACGTAAGAAAAAAACGGGCTATTACCACTCATAATGGTATTATGAGTACAAAAAAAAGAGTTCAATGGTATATTGAGTACAAAAAATAGTTTGATGGTAATATTAGTACAAATGAAATAGTTGGTTACCCAAATAAGTCATAAACCCTTGTTTTTTAATTCAGTTCAGGTTTGTAAAAAGTAAATAGGGAAATTCCGAAATTAAAGGGGCATTTTTGCAAATTTAATTTTAAATTTTAAATTAAATACAAGTTAGATAATCTTATTAAACATATTTTAGTTTGATGAAATTTACCTTTTGGCAAAAATCAAGGAAGTTTTATATTACTTCAAAAATTAATAAAAATTAGAGACATGCAAATATTTCATTTACGATCAATCATGCAATCAATTATAATCGGCTTAAAACAATGTAAGATCTTACTTTACTGTTATGCTAATAAGCCCTAATCTTTAATTAAATATGTGTTACTAATCGGTTTAACGGCTTCTTAGGCATTGTTTGGTAAAAATAAGCTAGCTTATAAGCTGACTTATAAGCTAGCTTATTTTCTCTGTACATGTTTGGTAAGACCAAAAGTAGCTTATTAGCTAACTTATAAGCTAACTTTTTGATAAGCTACTTTGAGTAGCTTATAAGAAGCTTTTGTGACTTTTTTTTAATTATACCCCTTATTAATAATTAATTATTATCAATTAAAATTATATATTAATCTTTAATAAATAATAATTATTAATTATTAAAAAATATTTATTTTTAATAATTAAAATTACTTATTAATTATATTATATTATATTATACATTATTTATTTTTAAATGTTATTAATTATATTATATATTATTTAATATGTTTAATTATCAAAAGATAAATATAATAATTTTTAAAATGTTATATAATTAATACATGTTAAATATTTTAATAATAAAATATTTATATCTAATTATTAATTATATATTTTTAGAATTAATTATTTAATATATGTTAAGTTAATCAATTTTATTTTTATTTTTATTATATTTAATAGTAATTTAAATTATAAGTTAATGTAAATTTTTTTCTAAAGTTTGTTTTAGCAAATTCTAAATTTATAGTGTGTATATATAATAATAATCAACTCTATATTATTTCAATATATTATACTATATAATTTTTTTGACTGTTTGTATTATTTAACATATTATAATATTAGAAATTTATTTTAATTATATTATAAAATACTTGTATTTGGTTATTTATTAAGGTTGTCCTTTTTGGTCATTTTACATATTCATAAGCTAGTTTTTACCAAACATGATTTGTTCATAAGCTAGTTTATCAGCTACCAGCTAGCTTTTTAGTCACCAGCTAGCTTATCAGCTATCAGCTAGCTTATCAGTCATCAGCTAGTTTACCAAACATAGCCTTAATGTTAGTCTACAATAACTTTTTAAAATTTTATTATTTAATACTTATCGAGTTTTATATTTTATATTAAAAGATAAAAAGTGTTGTCTTCCAGTGTTGTTGCAGATTGGTTATCGCTAGGGATGTAAATGAGCCGAGCTTTAAGCTAATCGAGACAGCCTCGTTTAAGATTATAGAAGCTCGAGCTCGTTCGAGTTTCTGCTTTGAGGCTCGAGCTCAGCCCGTGAACCATTTACAAGGCTCGAGCTCGGCTTGCTAATGCTCGGTTGCTTCATGAGCCTAAACGAGGCTTAAGCAAACGAGCCTAAACGATCCTTAATTCTAAGGATGTGCTTTAAATATCGATTTTTTTATATATGTTAAATACATAACACTAATAAAATATAAATTACATAATATTATATGTGAAGCTCGTTTAAGCTCGCGAGCCTAAACGATCTCTGATTTTGAGGCTTGAGCTCGGCTCGTTTAGTAAACGAGCTATATTTCAGGCTCGAGTTCGAGCTCAAGCTCGTTAAGGCTCGGCTCGTTTCGAGCTTTTAACGATCCGAGCTCGGGTAGCTCTCGAGTAGCTCGGCTCATTTACATCCCTAGTTATCGCTAGGGGGTTCATAGCGTCCTAACTGAGTACAAGCATTCCCGTGCGCATGTCTGGGGACATTTAAGTGGGGGCCATGTTTAGCCCCCAAAATTGCCGGGGATTAGTTGGGCTTTGGCCCGGACACCCTTCCCAAAAAAAATAAAAAAATAAGAAGTGTTAGAATAATATAATAAATTTACTAAATGAACTTTATAACTCATTTTTTCAAACAATTCATGTAACATTCCGCCTTACCTCGATAATAATGTTGTCCTCTTTACCCCTGGATTTAACCAACGTTTAGCGCACGGATTTGTTTCTGTTGACTTGGTGAAAAACTTCCCAGGGGGGTCACCCTTCATGAAACTACTTCTACCCAAGGTCCCAAGCACGCTACTTCTACCCAAGCACACTTAACTTCAGAGTTCCAGAACCTTACGTGGTTGTGACCCCAAAATGCATTGTTGTTAGGAAGACCAAAATATTACTTATAACACTCAGCACCACTTATATTCACGACTGATATGAGATATACTTAAGGTGTTACAATTCATTTCTTTTATTTACTAAATAAAGATTTAAAAATACCACACGTTTATAATTTTTTTGTGGTTCGATTGTAAATACAAAACACATCAAACTTGATAAACCAAGTATATGAAAGTTGTAAAAAACATGTACACTAATATTCAACGTTGTCAAAGTTTTTGGTGATTGATACCAAGTTATCGTATTTAATTGGTGGTGACTATTGCTGAATACTTTTGGTTCAAAAATAAATATTTATAATAAAGAAAAGTCATATGATTTTAAAATATGTAGTTATTACAATTCTTAATTAATATATAAGACAACTTGATCCTTAATTATATAAGAGCAACTTATTTCACCTCATAATTAACCATAGTGTGAGAAAATAAGCATTTACTTTAAAAGTAGACACTTATTTTAAGACAAACTAAAATCGTAATGTAGATGAAGTAAGTGGGTATTACTTTTCTTCTTTCTTCGGTTATATCATAATCGATGTTAGAAAGTTCAGCCTCGATTAAAGCAATATGTTATATTCAACCAATGTTATTCAAATAACTCTCGAGGCAGATGCAAATCTCAACTGATTTACCTGATTTTGTAAAATTTCTGCAACAAATTTTGATGCACACAATGGTTCATGTGATGTACAGGATGAAGATGGTATTTTCATAAAACGTTATGCATTCTATAAAAATATTATGCATTGTATGTAAGATTATTTTATGAAACCAGTATTCATTGATGCAAACCTATAATCAATCATACGATGCATTGTAGGTTAATGTATGTAAATGTATGCATTCTATAAGGATACGATGCATTGTAGGTAGATTATCTTATGAAAGCAATAATCATTGATGCAATCCAATAATCAATCATAATGAATAGGCTAAATGGATGATTAGATTAACATTGTGCTACATTATAATCTTTTACCGTATTACAAAGTAAACCACACCTATTAAAATTAGGGGTGACAATTCTCTATATGACACAAACCTGACACGAAGATAAACGGTTTCGGTTGAGTTTTCTGACCTACCAACTCGTTTATTTTGCATGTCGTGTTCGGGTTGGTATATGGGTTCACGGGTTAATATTTTTTATATAGCAGAATTTTATTATGACTTTTGAGTTTTTTCTTTTCAATTTCAATTTAGCGTCTAAAATCAGTAAATCGAATTCTATTTTGGTTGTACTTGAAGTTTTGAAGTAAATTGCATTTGACCTGCCAACCCGTTTATGACCCATTAACTCGCTTATTATCCGCAAACATATAGCTAAACGAGTTACTCGAGTTGTGTTTGAGTTGATAGGTCAACAGTTAGGATTAAATATTTCAACACGATTAATTAAACGAGTTACAACAAAAAACGAGTAAATTGACACCCCTAATTAAAATCATCAAGTCATTAAAAATTAATAAAAAAAATAGTTAGTTTTCAATGTGTTTGATAATTTTCATTTATCCATTATAAAAAAAAGGTTTTCTAGAAGGTAAAATGGTGGGTCCACATGGCTTCCATAGAACACTACATGTTTATAAAAACCCTCAAAATCCCACCTCTTCCGCCTCCAACTCTTCACCTCTTTCCTCCGCCGTTGAAACTCCGATTTCCGATCAACTTCCGATCAACTTCCGGCCAACCTTATCACAACCTTCTTATTTCTCTCCTTCAGGTAATTCCTCAGATTCCTACTTTTATTTCATTCGTTAATTAGCTGTTTCTGTGAATTGTGATCGCCTATTCTATTTTGGCTATGGATTCATGCTTTATCTTCGCCTAATTTCATTTATATATCGAATACGAGTTTTATTCATACGACTGCAAAAATTTCTAGATGAGTGTGAGATGCGGTGGATTGAGTAAAAAAATAGTGTCGGTGAGTAGATAAATTAGTTAATTCTCTCGATTTCGTTTCGAAAATTAGGTTTAGTTTCATTTGATTTTGATGAATTTTGGAAGGATTGATCTTAAGGAAATTAAGTTTACGCCATTAACTGTATCATATATATGATATAAGTTGGAGGTTTGTTGCCATGGTTCTGTTTCGTTAACAGTTTAAACTTCTTTTTAAAATTCTGTTATACTTGGTATAACAAGACTAGAAATAATTAGAGGTTTTTATGTAGTATTCAATTGTTTTAAAGTAAATGGAGGTCTTTTTGTTGCTATTTTCTCTTCTTTAGTTAATAAGACCAATAATACCTATGATGAAGGTTGATATGTAAGTTGCTCGTCGACTTACGAATAATGCATTACAAGTTGTACAATTTATAAAGAGAGTATGAGGACCATGTAGGATGTTGTTGTATGCACTGCTATTTAATATCAAATCAAATCAGGTCAAATCATGCATCGAAAATATATAAAAGCAAGTTTTGATGTTGATATACGTTTAGTAGATAGGTGTGTATTACTGTATATTTAGCAATTATATAGGGGTACATTTAGCCTGCCTAAAAGCGTATCCACACCCCTACAAAAAATTTTAGGGGTGAAAAATGTTGCAAAGATAGGCCTTTTTCGGCTTTTTATCATCTAGAAGATAAGGCATACATGGTAAAAGGAAAAGGAAGGATTACAATATTGATATTAGAGTAGGAAATTGAAGGAAAGAGATCTCATTCCCCATTATTAGATAGAGAAGATGACCAAGATATCGTGATCGTTTGCCAAACTTATTTGAAGAGGGTTTTTGGTGTGTGATTACGGGGTGGTGTGAGATTATTTCTTGCTTTAAAATGTATGTCCAAATTGTTTATTCTGAAATAGGGAAAGGAACTATATGATACACATAGTGTCATGAACTCAACCCCCTTCCAATCCTTCCCATAAACAAATGAAGATATACCTAATTTGCGAATGGAATCGGGAGAATAACTGATGTTCGATGCATCTCAGTCATCTAGAAATTGTTATATGAAGGATGCATAAATATGTCTAGAATACTACTTTTTCATTGAAAATAATACCCAATAGGGAAACATAAGTATGATGGGGGTGATAATCTAGATGTGGTAGTTGAGATCTGAAGGAATAGAGCTCATGTAATTCAATGAAGAACTTGGACTTGGTATCCACCAATGTGTAATTATTATTCTAGTTTGGTGTACCTTTCGATCTAGAAGATGATTTGATGAGTTTTCAATTTTTACAATTCATGCCTCATGATCTTAATTGTGTTGGCATGAATTATAGAAGGTTGCTAAGGTTTTAGTTTGACATGGGTAGTTTAGTAATTTACCTATTTTCTTGATTTTTGTTCCACCTATTTTGATGGGGACAAACTTAGGGCCTACTTGTTAGCAGCTTAACGAGACTCTCAACTTATTTGGTCAACTATACATAACTGTTTGGTAGTGGCTCAATGATATAGAAAGTGGCTTAGTCAGTAAGCTTCTAAAGGGATGCTTTCTGCAGAAAGCCAAGTAAATTTACCTGTAAGCATACTATCGCATTTTCTTACTAAATTTTACGCTTATTGCAGGCCTAAATACCACAAACCCACATCAAAATCGGCAATGGAATGCGAAAACTATTTTGCAAACGAATCGAAATCCGTCCCTTCCTCTGAAAAATCTTCCCCCTGCTTCGATTGCAGTATCTGCCTCGACTTCGCTAAGGACCCGATTGTCACTCTTTGCGGCCACCTCTTTTGCTGGCCGTGTATCTACAAATGGCTATCGTTCCAAACCACTTCCGATTCCGGCAAAAACCCGCTTTGTCCCGTCTGCAAATCCGAAATATCCCACACCTCCGTCGTCCCTCTTTACGGCCGCGGCGGCAAAACGTTCTCCGACGATGACCCCGACACCAAGACCGCCGTCATTCCGCCTCGCCCCCATCCAACTCTCCACTCCACCTCCAATGCCGCCGCCCAACGGTTTTCTTATCGAAATCCCCATCAAACGCCTTATGAAAGTTACGATCGTTCGCCGGAGTTTTACGGTCACGGGGTCGATGCGTACAATCCGAACGTGTGGATGTACGGGGAGATGATTTACGCTCGGGTTTTTGGGAACTCGCAGGGTTTGTACACGTTTCCGAACTCGTATCATTTGGCTGGGAGTAGTAACCCTAGATTAAGAAGGCAAGAAATGGAGGTTCATAGATCTTTAAACAGATTGAGTTTTTTCTTATTTTGTTGCTTCTTTTTGTGTCTTCTGTTGTTCTAGCTAGGGGTAGATTGGTCTTTTTACTCAAATTTTTGTGCAGTTTGTATGCTTGCTTATAGCATCACGTGTAGATGAGATTATATATATGTTACATGGTTTGTGTAAAAATGAAGTTTTGTCATTTTTCTTGTTAATAAATGAGGTGAATATTGTGTCCAAATTTAATAAAATAAAAACTAGTTGTGTATTCGTGTAATATAGCAATATTTTCGCTAAAAATGAAAATTCTGAAATTTATGTTTGAATATGTATAACCAACATGTATCTCACACGGGACCATTTATCAAATGTTTACAGAGTTGACACTTGTGCAAATACCACGATCCTCCCCCATCTTCGGCTATCAAAATAAGTTGTTGGTATCCATCGCATTAAGCGAGTAATGCGATTTTCACTTAACGATAAAGAATTTTGGTCCCTTTTATGCCTTTTACCAATAAAATTTTCGGCTTTTATTATACTTACCCAATAAAATGAGAGCTGTTAACCATAAGGGCCGTGACGCAGTGGTTGAGGTTTTGACAAATATAGTGGAACAAGGAACATTCCATCTGTCCAAAGTTTAATTACAAACACACATAACAATTATGACAACTGAGCTTATCAATATAGATTTCTAGGATTCATAAAAGAGGAAATATCAAATATTATAGTTTATGATTAGAAAAATGATTCTCTAACGACCAAATGGATTTAGACACTATACATGTTAGGACATTATGATAAAACAAACTTGCATTTTATTTGGTCATTGGTTTAATCAATCACAATCAATCCATTAAATTTGGATGATTTGGATTCCCTTCATATTTATGTCTAATATTAAATAATCACCCAATTTCTTATTCATAATGAATGATGATTATACAAATGAATTATTTGCAAGAGTCTCTAGACAAATAGGACCCACACTAATTAGACTCAATCAACTAACAAAAGTGATCACATACTAACTTATTTTATAAAAAAACGAATACTTATATTATTTCTATAGAAAAATACAATATCTTCTGAAGTGTCTCACTGTATTTTACTATTTTGTGCTACGATCATCAGTAGGAAGATGAATACAATATCCTAGGGCTAAATATGAGCACAGAGACGGATCTAAAAAATATTTCAAGCGTATAATATATTATAAAACAAGTTTCAATTATAAAAGATATGATTTACCTAGAGATAAATTGATAAACATTTTTCTAAAGCATAAATTATTTAAATAAGCAGCGCTAAACACCCCCTAGAGTATTATTATAGGTTTATACGTTTTTCTCTTATATTTAGTATCATTGTATATTTATTAATAGTGTGTCTTTATACACGTATCCCAACAAATAAAAGTCATAAAACACCTTCATTATTTAAAACCACAAACCTAACATAAAAAATAAAACAATGTTTTTGTGTTGGCATTTATGTGTAAGCCAAAAAACACCCATCTTGAAATGATGGGTGGGTGTGCATTTTGATATTCCATGGATTTCCTGTTTGTTACAATTGGTTCTCTCATGAACCACTTTAGGTGTATCTTCATTATTGCTTTATTTGTTTAAAAAATTGGTTATGTATAACTTTAACTGATTTGACACATAACCTGTCTTTAAGCACATCGATACAAGGATATTTTTTTTGCTCACTCAGCGGTTGAGACAGACAAGAGGGTCCAAAATCAAACCTGAGACATGAATTGTATTTAGACAAAGTCATCAAGCCCATTTACCAGTTAAGCTATATGCCAAAGCCTCCATTATTGCTTTTATACATTCAACATACATCTACTACAAATTGTGAGCCTTGTGGAATTAGAAAATGCACCGATTTTTGCACCTAAATCACATGAAATGAGGTAAAACTTAAAGAGTGAAATGTTGTTGAACTGAACAAATTGCATTAAAATGTAACGAAGTTTGTCTTGGTTGTTATTTTGTGCAACGATGATCTTCTTTTCAACTGAACGAACATTCTTTTTTTTTCTATTTCTTACTTCATACGCATTTTGCATGTAAACATGTCTTTAGTCTACATAGGATCAGATGATTTTAATGTGATAATTTTCCATATAATATATGAATACAGATAAAATGACAACTTTGACATACTAAAAGTTACAATGTCTACGGGTTAACGGACAAAATTGATACAAAATAAGAATTGAATGTTAGTTATAATAATTTAGAGAAAAAATATCATTAAACTTGGTAGTAACCGAGGCAAACTTCGTTGCGTTTTGATAGTAGAGATGCATGCCAAAATCGAAGCAAGTGCTTATAGATGCATCTGATTGGTTTATCACTTATGATCCTAAACTAAACAAAAATTATGAAACTTGAAGCCTTTTTTCCAATGTTTGTATTTGTTTTCACGTTATTTTTCTTGGTTTCTACTCAATGTTGATTTTAATAGCATATTACCATGAGGATTAGAAATAACCTAATCCTCATGATGCCTAGAAATAACCTAAATCCCATGAGGATTCGTCTTTATTTTCGAGCATGTCAAGCAAATAAATATCACAACTGCATTTCATCCTTTCTTGCACCATGTCAACATCGGGTTACATGTCTCATGGGTTATGGATCGGCGTATAAATAAAACTTATCAAATCCAAAGTTAATAATTAAGATAAATATTTATAATAACATGTTTCACCATTCAAAATCAGTATCTCAAATACCTCTGTGATAATTTCAGATCGATAATAAAATAGATTTTAATTAAAAATCGACAAATACAGCATCACAATTAAATAAAATATTAAAAAAAATAATAAGATAAGAAAAAAGTCTTCCAATTTCCATCAACCACAAAGTGGGTCACATTATACATTTCCAATAATAATAAGTACTCATTTCAAGCAACATATGGTGGGATGTCCAAATCTCTTTCAAAAGTGAACACACCACTTCAATTTGATGATACATTTCCTATTGCCTTTTATTTTTCTTCGGGTGGGACCCAACAACACATAAAAAGTTTTAAAAAATATTTTAAAACCAAAGTCGTTTATTAATACAAAAAAGCCAAATATTATATTATTAACAGGTTAATTAAGATTGGATTGATTGTTACAAACCAATGATGTCAATTTATCGTGATTGTGATTATATTTCTAATGATCAGTACTTATCGTGTAAATTGCCATGAATCTTTTTTGTAACTATAGGCGTTAGAATCAATTTTTATGTACTTTAGTTAATCTAAAAGACATTAAAGATAATATGATAAAGTGATATAATAAATTTTGTGTTATCATGTTTGATATATTAATTATTTATAAAATTAAAAACAAAAACAACTTTAATGTCTATGATAAAAAAAATACACAATATTACAAAAGTATAATTATTCCCCTTCATAATTAACCAAATAATAACTTACTTTTATGTCCGAGTCCACTTTGATTTGTTTAGATTCATTCGGAACATTTTATAGGCCTTATAGAGGTATAAAAAATGACATTTTAATTAAGGGAAGGCTAATTCCACCTCTACACATTACTATATGCACATCAAATTAGATTCTCCTTTTTTACATCATAATATATGAATCGATTTTGATATTTAGAGAAATTTTTTTGGGTCTTCAACTAAAAGAATTTCTCTCTTTTATTTACTTTATTTCTTTTTTAAACTACAATTACATACTAAAGCTTTGGGGCCCTATTTTTAGTGGGCCTGGATGTACGCCCAACCGACCCTCGATTCGCCAACTATCCTACCAGTCTTGTCAAATCTAAAGAATATGCATCATTATCAGATATGGTTCAAACTCAAACTGTTTTGTTTGTATCACAGCGTTAATCGTTGGACTATTCGTTCTAAAATGTGTAAATGGATCTTTCATAATTGGATTTTACATAGTACCAAACATGTTATCTTGTCGAACGAAAGGTCACATCCCAACCAACCCAGTTGGTTTGGATTTATATATTGGTATGATTAAAACATATGTACGATTGGTAAAGAACCCGAAAGCAATGATGAAAATGATAATCATACAATATATATTTCAAAGTAAATAACGGATTTGGTTCTTTAGAGCATCTCCAACAGCTTCTCAAATTTGGAGAAAATGAAGATTTTAAGCAAATTTGGGCTCCAACAGCTTCCCAAAAACTTTCTCCAAAATGAAGAAAATGAGAGGGAGAGAGTGTGTAATTTTCTCCAAATTTGGAGATATCCCCAAATATGATTACCAAAAGAGAGAAAATGTTTTTCACCAATGAAATAGTTTCAAATAAAATGATTAGGTGAGAGAAATATTATTTAATTAAATATAAATAATGTTTTAATAAAATAATCATAAATTTATCTCCAAAATGGAAAATCCTTTGGAGATGAATGTAATTTTTATTGAAGATTTTGACTTTTAAATCTTCATTTTGATGAAATTTTAAAGAACCTATTGGAGATACCGTTAATATGTAAGAAATTGCAAATTTGGCCCTTGAATTTAATTTAACATAATAATCTTCGTGCAATTATTTGGTTCCTCCTACAAATAAATGTCCATCTTAGTCTCAATTAAATTAGACGTAAAATATGTAACTATTATATTCTTTTAAATCAAATGGACTTTGATTTGAATCTCGGTATTTACAAGGTGTATGTAGTACTTCTTTTTGTTAACTTTCACTCCTATATATATATTTTTCAATATCGAGTGTATAAGGATTTAAGTATTGTGGCTAATCCTCTTGAATATATACACACATGACTTAAGCGACACGATTACACACATAGTGTTGGATTAAAAATTTGATACATGATTAATCGATTGCAAACCCACCATTATACAGTTTGAATGGAGATTAATCAAGCTAATAAGTGAATAAGTCGTATTTGTGACCAGATCTACGTGATACCATCAATTTTTTGTTTTACATGAATGATAAGACACTGTTGTTTAAAAAAATATATGTATCTTGATAACTATGAAAACTAAAATCTCATCACTTTGTGTATAGAATTAGTAATTGTTGTAGATTTTTTTTAGTTCTTTTACTTCATATGAATGACATTTGATTTTTAACAAAAAAGTCAATACATAAATTTGTCATTTACTGACACAATTATATCAACTTTCCAAGTGCTACATGGGTGTGATGAATTTGTGATCTTTTAAGTTATCATAGGTACAATCCAACCACTTGAATTGATGATGATCAACACACTTTATTGATATTTCAATACCTTTAAAGACTTTATTTCGGCATATGAAAAGTATAAATGCATCAGTACACGCAATAAAGAATGGAGCAAAAGATGTAAAATCCCATTTATAAACGTATCGAAAAAGTTTGTCTTGTTCATTCAGATAAGACGTTTGACATAAATCTGATAAAAAAACGTCGATAAACTTGTGCTTCTAGATTGTTGTGTGTCGTTTAATTCATACTGATTCGTGCAAATAAGACATTTTATATGAATCGATATAAACTAAATGACAGTTGTACACCAAGACCTAGAAGAAAAAAGTTATCTTACCTAAACACAATTATGTTGTTTCTTTACAACTAAAAACGTATATTCCTTCTAGCCCCCAAAAGAAATATACATACAAAAAAAAGATATACTGTTCTAAAAATATGTAATTATAAAGATCAATTATGTATATAGGCCTCATTTTGTTTTAAAAAATAAATTTTATCATTATACAAAATTTTCAAGATTTTCCAAGTCCTTTTCATAATTTTCAAAGCTTTTTTTAGAGTTTTGAAATAAAGCGTATGTTATAATTATTAAAACATGTATAATAATTTTTGTGTCATCGAATATAAAATATGTTTTTTAACTTCGTTGGGACTGAATTTCGGACCGGCCCAATGGGACAAAAATCTATGCCTATATGTCCAATGATTTTTGGTCAAAATCCGACCCGTTTTGAAGGTACGAATACGGGCCTAGCCCGATATTGGCCATCTCTAATTCTCTATCCCACATTCCCACATAAGAGCGGATTTAAAGATGCATTAAAAAACCCAGGCTCGATATGAAAAAGCATAAAAAAAAACCCAGGCCCGATATGAAAAAGCACAAAAAATCTGGCCGAAAAAGCCCGAGCCTCGTTCAACCCCAAAGCCCGAGGCCTCTTTTGCTTACCGAAAAAACACGCTTCGAATGCATATCTCCCGTGTATCTCTTGGTGGGGTCGGGGGTGGAATGTAACCATACTCGTTCTCTAGCATATCTGTCCTCTACCCAAAAAAAATAGAACAGTTGTTTCTACAAAAAACGCTGAAAAATAGTAACCAACATATGTTCATAGCAACCATAACGAATTATGCGATCAACCCGAAAAACCCACACAATTCGGCCCGATTCTTCATGATTCCGAAGTCTTACTCGTGATGAAATCAAGCAGTCTCCCACATACGGTCGACGAAAAGATGCCTTCGGCCTCAACTGACTTCATAAATCCCGCTACTTCTTCCACATCTCTCCGTCTTTCCACATACTCCAAAATGACCGTTAGCTTATCCTTAATGGGCTCCTGAAACGGCAAAAACCGACAAGAAAACGTCGCATTCTTCAACGCCTCGACCCCTTCCGCAACCCGACCATCCTCGAGATACCCGATTGCTAAACAATACCATGTCCGAAAAGTCGGGTTTCCGCCCTTCTCGATCCCAAGTTTCAAAAGAACCTCCGCTTTCCCCAAATCGCCCTTTTTCACATAAACTTCGATGAGTTCGTCCGAAACTACAAAATCATACGACAAACCCTTCGTTTCCCATTCTTCGAAAACCCGCTCGGCTCCTTCGATGTCACCAAACCGCAATAATGAGCTGATCATCCTCCGATAACCCGAATTGTAAATCTTCTTCTCCGATAACCACTTCCAAATCCTGTAAACATCGTCTTTCTTCCCTAAATCGGCGTACATTTTGTGCAGAGCGTTCAAACTCTTGTCTCGATCCTTATCGGTGATCGCCATTTCCGCATCTTTCATCAATTTCAACCCCTTTTCGACCAAACCCACCTTCAAAAACGCTTTTGCTGCAAAGATATACATCTTCGAGTCCATCCGGACTCGGGGGTCGGCTTCCATTTCGGCCATCGTCCCGTTCAGCCCTTCAATATCGGAGATAGCGGCACACGCGTTTAACTGCGGGATGAACGAGTGTTGGTCTCTGTAGATCCCGTTCTTCGCCATTTCTTCGGTCAACGCGTCCATCTTTGCCCGATTTCCGACGTTGTGGTAAAGATTCAACATGATGTTGTACGGAAGGGCGGTCATGGAACGTCCCGAGCTTCGTAACCTCTGCATCACAGACTCGGCTTTTTCTATGGATCGTTCGGCTGAATAGATGTAAAGAAGGGCGGTATCGATGTCGTAGCCTTTGAAAAGATGCGAGATGTTGTCGTAGAATTCCTCGGCTTTGGCTAAACCGTGGACTTTGTAAATTAATTGCAATCGGTTCTTGATGTCGTCTTTCATGGGGGGTATGTATCGTTTGTTGGTCATCCACTCGGATATCTGCAAAATAATCATAATGCGATTCAGCATTGTACGTTAAACATTGTATACTTGCAACAATATCGGCCTTACAGAATGTCAGAAATGGCTAAAACTTTCCTTTGTGGATTAATCTGTTTTAATAGATTGAGAAGATTTTTGTTTGGAAAAGTTTTTTCGTAGATGAAAGTATAGTGTTTTTTAACTGGGAGGGGCAGGTTTGGAAAGAAAAATTTTGGCTTTCTGCATAAAGCTTTCCTTGTAATCTTATTGAATAAGTCACTTTTTATATCATTAAGCCGGTACCAAAAGTCATCTTTAGCTGACTGAATAATCTGATAGTCCCATTAAGGTCGTGTTTGGCAAAAATAAGCTAGCTGATAAGCTAGTACATGTTTGGATGGACAATAAGCTAGCTTATTAAAACGCTAGTTAGAGTAACGTTTCAGGAGCTTTTTGTAGTTTTTTTTTCAATTATACCCTTGTTAATATTAACTATTATACCCTAGGATACCCTTTCTGGTCATTTTACATACTAGCTAGCTTTTGCCAAACATAATCTATTCCTAAGCTAGCTTATCAGCTACTAGCTACTTATCAGTCAACAGCTACCTTATCAAAAAACAAACGGCTGAATATGACTTGAGGGCTAAACAATTGTATGTAAAGGTGTTACATTAATTTCATAGGAAACATTTGGGCAGACACTTTTAAATTAAAGCTAAATTGACATTTTATTTCAAAATTTTCTTAGAGTGTAAATAAATACAATTCCTAATATGATATAAAACAAAACCCACAAAACATTCAATTCGAGTCGAAACCCATTATAATTAGTACCAAAATAGTAAGAGAAAAAAGTGGTTTAATGTAATCGAATTAGAACCTCAAGGGCATGCTTGAATCTTTTGTACTTCTTCAAAGAATCGATGATGTAATTCAAAGATCTTTGACTAACTTCTCTTCCTTCGCTGACCCATTGATCAAGAACCGGTACGATCGAAATGTCTTGATCGCCCACCGGCGAGATTCTTCGGTATAGCGACGAATTGGGTTCGTTTTTGGTCGGAAATGTTGGTGATAAAGCTTGTTTATTTGTTTGAGTGATCTCCGATGATGATGGTGTTTGCGAGGTGGTGAAGAAGTTCTTTGAAGCATTTCGACAAACACCTTGCGTGCATGAAGAAGAAGCTAACCGAAAGAGTTTCATTGTTTACGAGCAAAATTGATTTGGGGCTTTTCTTGATTTAGGAGAAACTTTTAACGTCTGAGATGGGCTTTCTATTGGGGCCCCTAAAATAAGTCTTGTTGGACCAATTTTATATTATGCTAAAGTTTTTCAAGTATTTAAGGCTATGTTTGGCAAAAATAAGCTAGTCAATCCAAATGTGTATCAAAAGCTGGCTTTTTGAAACGCTATTTTAAGGAGTTTATAGTGAGTTTATTGTAGCTTTTTCCAATTATACCCTTATTAATATTAATTATTAAATTCAAATATACCCTTTTTGGTCACTTTATATACTCATAAGCTAGTTTTTATCAAACATAATTTGTTCATAAGTTAGCTTATCAGCTACTAGCAAGCTTATCAATCACCAGCTAGCTTATTAGCTATCAGCTAGCTTATCAGCTACCAGCTAGCTTATAAGCTACGTTTGCCAAACATAGCCTAAATGTCAAAAATCCTAATTATAAACGTTTATATAATATCTTTGTCCAATTTTTTTCTTAAAGAGAAAAGTTCAAAAAGACCTAACAAACTATTCCATTTTGAATGATTAAGTCCTTAAATAACTTGTTTGAACAAAAAAACCATTAAACTTTCTCATTTTAAATGATTAAGTCACTAAACTATTATTTTGAGTAAAAAACCATTAAACATTTTTAATTTGGATGGTTAAGTTTTCGAATAATTTTATTTCAATAAATAAAATATCAAACTTTTAAAAGTTGGTTAGTTACCTCATTTTAATAAAAATAAAAATATTAATTATAACCGATCAAAAAAGGTTTAAATACGTGGATCAGGTGGAAAAAAACGGGTCGGAAACCAAAAACCCATAAGATCAAATCCAAATATGGGTGCCCAACCGATTCGTATATAAGGAAGGAATGCATGCTACCTTCACCTTTTCAAAACAAACAACTCTCGCATCTGCCCTAATCTGCTTCAAGGATCAACTTTCGAATCTAACATACATTATGGTAACTTGTTCATTCTTTAACCCTAATTAACTTTTTGTTATTTTAGACACGTTTATCTCTTGTTCGTTGACTTTAAGACGAGATTTGCAATCGAACTACTATATATATATATATATATATATATATATATATATATCTAGGTTATTACTAATTTGAATGTTGTTTGATAGACTTGAATTGATTAGACTTTGAACTGAAGCCATTACTTGCTTCTTTTGTATGTTTTGCTATGGGTTTTGATAATTAAATTCAACGATCATACATCTTAATAAGATTAATTGGTACACAGAATTTATTTCAGATGCATGTAACTAATCCACTTTAATTAGCAATTGTATAAAATACTCTGATTGTTTAGTATGGTATAATATAAGATGCATGCATGTCAAAAGGGAAAACACACAAGTAAGACTTATATATAAGAGCTAGCTCTCATGAATTATATTTGATTTTGGTTATATATGTTTCTTTTTGTGTATGTTGCTTTGGTTTAGTGATTTCTGCAAGTGTTGTTTAATATTATATAGACACAACTCATCCGGTTTTCACTTGATACTTACCCCATATATATATATATATATATGGTTTTTGATTCTTTCGGGTTTTAAGTAAAATTCTGTCTTTGGTTTCAGAAGGTTGCTGAAATAAAAGAAAGCATGACCAACATAACGAAGAGTGGAGGAGTGTACAATCCACCATTTAAGTTTGGTCGTACGAGAAGTGAAGCTGGAGATAAAAGCAGCATGGAATATCAAAGAAAAGCATGGGATGCATTAAGAAAGAGTATCAATGGGTTAGTCAACAAGGTCAATGCGACAAATATCAAGAATATCATCCCCGAGTTGTTTGCTGAGAATTTGATCAGGGGAAGAGGCCTGTTTTGTCGATCCTGTATCAAGTCCCAAATGGCTTCTCCCGGTTTCACAGATGTCTTTGCAGCGCTGGTTGCAGTTGTAAACATCAAATTCCCTCAAGTGGGAGACCTTTTGCTCAGGAGGATTATTTCACAGCTTCAAAGGGCATATAAGCGAAATGACAAGGTGCAAACTATATATCTTCTTGGTTTTATTTTGTCATTTTTCGTGAGATTGAGCTTTTTTTCTTTTTCTTTTATGGTTGCTTTTGTCTCTGATTGCGTTGCTCCTTTGTGTTTTGACAGCCTCAATTGCATTCTGCCGTTAAATTTTTATCGCATTTGGTGAACCAACGGGTGGTTCACGAGCTTATTGCTCTTGAACTACTCACGATTTTGTTGGAAAATCCAACGGATGATAGTGTGGAGATTGCTGTTGGTTTTGTTACCGAATGTGGATACGTACTTCAGGATTTAAGTCCCCGAGGTTTCCATGGTGAGTTGATTTATTGTAATTCTATTTTTATAATTGTGCATTTATTCATTCTTTTAATATGACTAGGACCTGGTTTTAGGCTGTTTCTGTCACTTGTCTTCATTGTTGGACTCTAGTCATAACTAAAAATCAATACAATTGGCAAGTTGGTTTGATAACTTTACCTTTTGGTACAAAACACTTGTAGTTGATTATACACAATATCATTATCTCGTTAACAATATTTGATTTGTTTTATTTGTTGTTTTATCCAGGTATATTTGAGCGCTTCCGTGGAATTCTTTACGAGGGAGAGATAGACAAGAGGGTGCAGTTCTTGATTGAAGGACTCTTTGCACTCAGAAAGGCCAAGTTTCAGGTTAAAGTATTTTATAATTTATAGCATTAGTTGTCATGTTATATATTATGTTAACCATATTTGAATTTTCTATCCACTACTCACGCTTCCTGACCATGTCTACTTATGCAGGGGCATCCGGCAGTTCGTCCAGAGTTGGACCTTGTTGACCCAGAAGATCAGTTAACACATCAAGTATCGCTTACGGATAAGATCGATCAAGAGATTTCCTTAGGTACATAAACATATATGGATAATGTTTCAAATATTTTCCAAGCATTGTAACATGTGGGTCTTACTCTTGTTATTGTGCATTTTAGATATTTTCAAGTTGGATCCCAAGTTCATTGAGAACGAGAAGCGATATGAAGACTTGAAGAAAACCATTCTTGGTGATGAATCTGAAGAAGAAGCAGAAGAAGAAGAAGAAGTGGGTGTTGAGGACTCGGATGAATCTTCGGAAAAAGAGGATGAGAAGCAGATGAAAATAAGGGATGATACAGAGACAAATGTTGTCAATCTTCGGAGAACCATATACTTAACAATTATGTCTAGTGTTGATTTTGAGGAAGCTGGTCATAAACTTCTACAAATCAAATTGCAGCCAGGACAAGAGGTATGAAAGAAGTACTTTATATTGTTATTTCTTCGTTTATTGCTAGTTTGTTCTATTTTAGAGATGGTAAATATTTTGATGTATAGTTAACCTTTTCATCTAAGTGAATGCTTGAGAATGTGCTTGGATAGTAATCAGAAAATTGATAAATTTTTGTGGCATATGCAGATGGAGGTGTGTATGATGTTATTAGAGTGCTGCAGTCAGGAGAGAACTTACCTCCGGTACTATGGCCTTCTCGGACAGTGGTTCTGTATGATGAAAAAAGTCTATCAAGAAAGTTTTGAGAAATGTTTTGTGCAGCAGTACTCTACGATCCATTGCCTTGAGACAAATAAGCTGCGTAATGTGGCCAACTTTGTTGCACATCTACTTGGAACCGATGCTCTGCCTTGGCATGTTTTGGCTTATATTCGGCTGAATGAGGAGGACACAACTTCTTCTTCCAGAATTTTCATCAAGATTCTTTTCCAGGTAACTGATCACAATCTTCATGACTTGTTGTTTTACCTCAAGTTGTATATCTAAATCTTTATATTAATTAACATCTGCTGAATTACAATCCACTAAGGCCCCGTTTACCCAACGCTTACCCGAGTAAGTGCTTACCAACACAAATTCAACACTATCACTTTACTTACCGGGTAAGTTTTTAGTCCATAAAAATGGTATTGTATGCAACAATTTCTCTAGTAAGCGCTAATCGTGGTAAGAGGCGACGCCCCTCACTTACCGGGTAAGACTTTCGTCCTTGCCTTTGCTCTTACTCGGGTAAGATTCTTGATCCTTGCGATATGCTTCCATAAGGTAAATGACTTGATAAGCGCTTACTTGGGTAAGTGTTTAGTAAACGGCCCCTAAGATATGTGTCACAGCAAAACACTGTGAAGGTTAAAAAAATCGAACATTCATCTTAAAACCACTTTTTTGAGGTGAAAGGTTCGATTTTTTTTTTACCTTCACAGGATTTTTTTTATGAAGGTTCGAATTATTTATTGGGTACCTTCACAGTTCTTTGAGCTGTGAAGGTTTAGTTTTTTTACATATTTCTGTATTTTTTTCCTCGATAGTGTATTTTAGTATGTTTTTTTATGAAGTTTCATGTAAAAAGTGTTGGTCTCACCGGTCTCACGGAAACAATTTGGTCTCACCAGAACCCAAATCTATATAACTTAACATATTATATGCAATAATTAAAATAAATAAGGACCCAAATCAAAATAAAATCCACTGACCCACTTACACGACTACCACAGATTCCGACCATGCTTGTAATTTGAATTTTCGTTTTTTTTATTCATCTTCGTTAGTGATGCATGCTTACAAGTGTTGCACTTTCATGCTCATTGATTCCTTGATTGAAACCCTTAATTTCTTACAAGCTGCTAAAGCCGATTTTTATGTTATGTGGTACAGGAGCTGTCTGAAAGTCTTGGCATTCGTCTCTTGAATGAGCGGCTGAATGATCCCACGATGCAGGCCGATTTTGAGTCCATCTTCCCACGAGATAACCCCAAGAACAGCCGGTTTTCAATCAACTTTTTCACATCCATCGGACTCGGTGGGATCACGGACAACTTGAGAGAATATCTGAAGAACATGCCACGGCTTATCATGCAACAAAAGCCAGCATCCGATTCAGCCTCTTCGACTTCAGATGAAAGCGGCGATGGTGATCACAAGTGTAGCAAGCGCCCAAGGAGAAGTTAAGACCAGTCATCTGATTTTTGTTATGCTTTTGAGTTGGAAATATCTAGTTTTCTTTTTAACATGTATAGATTAAGAGAAGAAAGGTATGATTTCTATAAAGCAACTGTTGAGTGTAATTTGTAAATAGCTTTGTGATTTTCTCTAATAGAATTTCCCATGGGAAGAGATTGCTGTATGTATGCGTTCTTTTTTGTTATTCTTTTTTAAACAATATCAGTATTCAACAAGTTTGCTCATGGGATTCATGTAAAATGACCTTATATTTGTTAATTTGTATTTATATCTAAATGATGATTGTTTCCAACAAGTTAAACATGACACCTAATGATAAATCAAACTGGGCTTAACATGAATAACACCATAAAAATTCGGTATAAGTATAACACCAGAAAAATAGGTAACTTGAAAGGAATGAAATCAAATCCTCCACATGTTAGATACCTAATAAGTGATAACCATTCTTATGAAAGATTTAAATTACCAAAGTACCCTTTTGTATATTTAGAAATTTAATTAATAAGTTTAAATGTGTGGCTTACATTAGATCTCACGCTTACCACAATCTAACGAGTTCTTATTTGATTAGGTCCTTTAAATAAACCGGTAGTTTATTTTACAACTTAGTAAAAAGTTAGAACCAGTGCAACCAACCCTCATCTAATTGATTACTAGATTGCATCAATGAATAATAGTTTGATGCAATAATCGTACCTATAATGCATAATATTTTCGTTAAATGAGAACATGGAATGCATATTGTTTCATGAACGTAGCACCTTCATCTAATACATTGCATGAATTGTCTTGTGCATCGACATATGTTAAACAAATCAGATGAAATTAGGTAAATTCATATAGAGAATCGATGAGAATTGAAATGCAAGAGCTAAATAAATGGTTTAGATACGAAGTGCTAAAAAAATGAGTTGAGAAATGATCCTACCTCTTCACATAGCTAAAATCAAATTTGACAACTCAAATATTATGTCTTTACCTCGTCAAGATTTGCAGCTATACCAAAAATGGAGGGACAATTTCATAATTACAATAAATAGGATGAAAATGGGTTCATATATATTCATATATGAAACTGTGTGATTCATATATGAACTATATGTTCATATGTAAACCAGTGTAATACACATATGAATTCTTTTTAACTGATTCATATATGGATCTGTGTAATTGATATATTAACAATTTTCAACTGATTCATATATGAACTATAGGTGGCCAGAACTCGTTAACGGGTAGATGATTCTGGTTTTCGGTGTATTTCTTAGAATGTAAATCGATCCCATAGAGGTAGATTGATACACCTTGTATAATTTTGATGCATGCATACAAGAAATATATTTAATGTATCAACAAAATTATGATAAGCAAATACATAAGTTAATGTTTGGTGTCTTAAGATTAATGGATTGTCTGCTTGTGAGCATAAGTTTACGTTAACATATTTGTCAGATTTACCCACTTGATATTGTGGTGATCGTTTTGGTCGAATTTGTTTATCCTTAATAACAATTGAAGGATTTATTGAAATGTGGGTCATTACAGTATGTGTAATTTGGATGGTCATAATATAAATTTGGAAATTTTCTTACAAATTATGAGTTATCATGAATCGAGAGTTTAAACTTTAAGGTTTGGTATTTGACGAATCAACGAAAATCTTAGTAAAAGACTAGGCACAAATATATATATATATATATATATATATATATATATATAGAGAGAGAGAGAGAGAGAGAGGGGGGGGGGAGTTCATTTGCAAACCAAAAAAACCGTGCAAACCGCGCAAACTCATGGTTGCATACTTAAATCAACGAAAAATCTTTTATAGAGTTGTTTAATATGATGAAAATGTTTCATATACTAAGGGTGTGTTTACTTGTGAAAAAAATTTTTGTTTTCTTGAAAAATTTTCCACAAAAAATGAAAAATCAAAAAACGTGTTTACTTGATTCAATTTAGAAAAAATTTTCCAAGAAAACAAAATTTTCATTTTCAAAGTTTACACTTGAATTAAAAAACTACTTTTTATAGTTTCCAATTTTCAATTTCAATTTCCATTTTCACTTTCAATTGTCATCCCTTTCTCATCGCCGGCCACCATCACCACCGCCGCCGTCCCCACCGTCGCCAACCACCACCGCCGCCACCACCATCGCCCGCCGCCGCCGCCTCCCGTCGCCGCCGCCGCTACCGTCGCGACCATCGTCCCCTTCTCGTCGTCGCGACCACCGCCGCCGCCGCAACCACCCTCCCACCACCGTTGCCACCACCGCCCCACCGCCGCCACCATCGTTACCATCACCGTCGCCACCGCAACCCCGTTGTCACCACCATCGCCACCGAGGCAACCGCCGTCGACGCTAGTTGTCTACGAGGCCACCGCCCCCACCGCCGTCGCCGTCGAGGCCACCGCCACCGCCGTCGTCTATGAGGTCACCACCCCAGCGCCGTCGCCACTGAGGACACCGTCTTTACCGTCGAGGCCACCGCCGTCGTCTACGAGGCCACCACCCCCACCGCCGTCGCCGCCAAGGCCACCGTCTTTGCCGTCGAGGCCACCGCCAACACCGCCGCCACCGCCGTCGGTGGCAATGATTGAAAAAATGAAAAATGAAAAGTGATGAAAAATGCTCAACAAAACGAGTTTTCTAATTTTCTAAAAATGGAAAATGAAAACTCCATCCTTTCAAGTAAACAAGTTTTCTAAAATTTTCATAGAAAACTGAAAATGAAAACTCCACTCTATTTTTTGAAAAGGTTTTCTATGAAAATGAAAACACTTTTCCACAAGTAAACAAGTTTTCTAAAATTTTCATAGAAAACTGAAAATGAAAACTCCACTCTATTTTTTGAAAAGGTTTTCTATGAAAATGAAAACACTTTTCCACAAGTAAACCTAGCCTAAATTTTTTAATAAATTTGTTTCATATGAAGGTGTTTATTTACGTAGAAATGAGAAAATTTCACAGACACGAGGAAAAAGTTTCATATGAATAAAAAACATCAAAATATGAAACAATTTCATCAAAATATGATGTTTATGAAACATTAGGCTTTGTTTGGCAAGCATAAGCTAGCTTATAAGCTAGCTGATAAGCTAGCTTATAAGCTAGTCCATCCAAACATGTACCAGGAAGCTAGCTTATCAGCTAGCTTATAAGCTAGCTTTTTGAAACGCTACTTTGAGTAGCTTATGAGGAGCTTATTGTAGCTTTTTCCAATTATACCCTTATTAATATTAATTATTAAATTCAAATATATCCTTTTTGGTCATTTTACATACTCATAAGCTAGTTTTTGCCAAACATAATTTATTCAACAGCTAGCTTATCAGCTACTAGCAAGCTTATCAATCAACAGCTAGCTTATCAGCTATCCGCTAGCTTATCAGCTACCAGCTAGCTTATAAGCTACGCTTGCCAAACATAGCATGATTAAACAACTCCATGAATCAATTTTCACTGATTTAATCTATGCAAGCATGAGTTTGCACACTTTACACTATAAAGTGTGAGATGGACTTTTTATTGGGGCCCTAAAATAAGTCTTGTTGGACCAATTTTATATTATGCTAAAAGTTTAAAAAGACTCGATGGATTTTCTAATTTTATATTGATTTGGTTCTAGTAGAAATCTATATATATATATATTAAAAGAAGGTTTTTGCTGATGTCATTAAAATGAAATTGAGTGATTTCATTGGTCAATTAAACAAATTCTATCAAATGATGATGTCATAATCTATTTCCATTTTTTTTTCCAAAATTTACATACCTAAAATTTTTCATTAATTTATTAGTTTCCCTTTTATAATTTACATTTTATATCCTTATAATTATTTGATTAAATTACTTATTACCTCTTAGTTTTTCAATTTTCACTTTACATTCTTATCATATTAAAGTAAATAATGTATATTAATTAAAACCATTTAAGTTTTTTGTTTTTCTTTTTTATAAATTACACTCTTATAATCGTCTCGACGATACCTTCAAAATAAGTATAATATTGAATATTTTTTAATTTATTTATATTAGTAAATATTAAGAATAGATATAAATTAAGTTGTTTACATTTTATTACAATTCTATTGTTGATATTCTTGAAATTTAAAGATTCCTATTTTTAATCTAAATTTTTTATAGATTGTTTATAAATAATAAAAGTTTATTTTATTTAAAACGCTATTGTTGATGTTCTTGAAATTTAAAGATTTCATTCTTTTAATCTTACTAATTCTATAGATCATTTATAAATAATAATTTTTTTTAAAACCCTAGAAATCAAAAACACTATATAATTTATTTCAGAATCCCTCCCGTTTTAGAATCATTCACGAAATCCAAATCTTTCAACAAAAGAATTTCAGATATTTTACCAACTATTAGATGACTAAAATATTTAATAATAAAGTAAGAGTAATTTTTTTTCATTTAAATCGTTGATTAATTAGAATTATTTTAATAAATAATAATTCTCTACTTACTCAATTTCAAAGAAAGCTTTGAATAAAAAAATGAAAGAAAAGTAATTTGAATGTTATATATATATAATTTCCTAAATGGTTATGATTAAACAAATCATTAATGTTTCTTTTATCAATTAACTAAGTCATATTTATATTGTTAATTGGATATTACGTTTGGTTTGTGGTGAATTATTTGTGAACTTAATAATGCAAATGTTAATTCTTATTAGAAGGTAAAACAATATGTTTAAATCGTCCGTGTATTACACGGGTCATTAACTAGTGTTTTAAGTAAAAGAAACCCTAAATTAGTTTTAGAATTTTCAATTGTAGGGGTATTTAAACTTTTCTCACTTGACGACATTATCATCTATCGTTGTTTGCTCTTCATCGTCATCGTTAATTTTCTGTTTATTTTTAGTAGGGTTTGAAAGGTAACATAGAAAACACCGAGAAGTATCATAACAAAAACTGAGAATCTTATCCGGTAAGTGGTGGAAGCAAGCTTGCAAATAGGGTTGTAAACGAGCCGAATCAAGCCAAACCAGTCACTTATCAAGCCGGGTTCGTTTGGGATTTTTTAAGCTTGAGCTTGAGATCGGTTGTAGCTCGTGATGTAGAGCTCAAGCTCGGTTTGTTTAAAATTTATGAAGCTCAGACTCAACTCATAATGAAAATAAAAAAAATAAAAAAAGCTATCCCTCAAAATAGTCTTAGGGGGTGCTTGGTTCATTTTAGGGAATGACAATGGGAATGAAAATGGGAATGCAGGAGAATGGCAATGGCAATGGGAATTGCATTGATGCTGCTTGGTTAAGCCACTATAATCAATGAAAAATTGTTTCATATTAAGAAAATATTTTCCTCCACTTTGAAAATACAAAAGATGTTTCATTTAATATCAAAAGGAAAAAAGAACGGAGTAGAAAGAAAATTTTCATTTACCCCAGTTTGGTCAGGAATAAAAATTAATGAATCTGCAGAATACCAAGCAGTAGTTTTCATTATAATTCTCATTCCTTACCCTGCATCCCCTTAATTTTGTACTAATCTTTTTCTTTATTTAAGCATCATTAATTTACTAATGGTAAAGCGCATAATACAACAATCAAGCAAATCATCCCCAATTCGGAGGATTTCAAGATGTTGGCAATGGCGGTTCGATTCAAAAAACTGCAAAACCTAAGAACCCTAATCGGAAACCGATCATTCGCTACTGCTATGATCACTGATACTGAAAGTAACGATAGTAGCAAGAAGGAGACATTGTATTCGAGAATAAGCCCGCTCGGAAACCCTAAATTGGCGATGACGACGGAGCTGGATGATTGGATCGGAAAAGGAAACAAGGTGCGACACTCTGAGCTGAAGCAAATCATTCATGGTCTTCGAAAGCGCAGACGGTTCCGTCATGCCTTGGAGGTTAGCATTTCTATTGATCCATTTCTATGGAAGCAGATATAGCTGATTTTTGTTTCTATGAGATTAGAAGATCTTGTTAAATTAGGAGGCGTTTGGTTTGCAGGATGATTTCTGAAGGAATGTGATATGTTAAAGGAATTGGAATGAAATGTTATCAGGTTTAACGAGTTGTTTGGTTGACAGGTAATGGAATGAAATCTATTAAAGGAATTGGAATCTGTTTGTTTGGTCAACAAAATGTAGCTTTGGAATTGGAATAAAATGATGGTGCAAGTGACCAAAATACCCTTTTATGTTCTTTTAAAAAATACTATAAAATACCATTTACTAATGTTGAACAGTAGTGGTGGTTGTTGGAGGTGGCCGAAAGTGGTGGTGCCGGAGGTGGTAGTTGCCGGTGGCGGTGATGGCCAAAGGTGGTGGTGGTCGGAATTCGGATGAGGGCATTTTTGTCATTAACAAAAAAATTGGAAGGAATGGAATTCAGTTCCATCTCATTTGATAAGGAATGGGCAAATCCACAAGTGAAGGAATTCATGGAATTGAATTCCATTCCTTAGGCAACCAAACAACATGAAGGAATTTGGTCAATGGAATTGACCATTCCAATTCCACCAAATTTCGATGGATTCCAGCGAACCAAAAGCCCCCTTAGGTGGCGTTTGGTTCGCTGGAATCCGGCGGAATTTGAAGGAATTGGAATGGTCAATTCCATTGACTAAATTCCATTCCTGCGTTTGGTTCATCTTTTGAATTTTCAGAAGGAATTCAAATTCCACAAATGATGGAATGTAGATTCCTTAGGTTTTAGCAAGGAATTTCAATTCCTTCCTACCGTCTTGTAAGGCATGGCACCACCTTTACCGCCACCATCGTTACCGCCACCAGTAGCCACCACTGTTACCGCCACCCAGCCACACCCGCCACCACCGTTACCGCCATCCGCCACCGCCACCCCGTTACCGCCACCCGCCACCCCGCCACCGCCACCCCGTTACCGCCACTACCAGCCACCACCCGTTACCGCACCTCCACCACCACCGTTACCGCACACCGCCACCACCGTTACCGCCATTCGTCACCGCCACCGCTGTTACCGCCGTCGCCACCGCCGTTACCGCCACCCGCTGTTACTGCCACCCGCCACCGTCGTTACCACCATCCGCCACCGCCACACCCACCACCGCCGTTACCGCCATCCGCCACCGCCACACCCACCACCGTTACTGCCACCGCCGTTACTGCCACCCGCCACCCACCGTCGCCGTCTCCACCACCTCCTCCATCCCTCACCAATACCATATATTCAATGAACTAAACATACATATTCAATTTTTTTTGACAAATTCCAATTCCAATTCCTCTCAACCAAACGCATGGTCAAAGATTGTTAAATTCCATTCCAATTCCTTCAGATTCCAATTCCTTTGACAGATTCCAATTCCAACAGATTCCATTCTGCGAACCAAACGCCACCTTAGGGTTCTAGTATGTCTGATTTGGATTGTGATGTGCTTGAATTGTGTTTACATCAGCGTTTTTGTTATATGGATGTTGTTTTATGTGTGTAGAATTGGTTTGAATTTGTTAGGTTGTGTAAATTTTGATAATGAGGATTTTAAAACTTTATAATCATATAATGAATGAGGTGCTTTAGTTATAAATTATGAGGCAAGGGTTGGGTTCCCGTGAGAAGTAAATATCAATTGTTGGATGTATATGGATGCACATTAGGATGAGATGCACCAAGACAAGATACACTGAGATTCACCAGATCAATTCCCTTCTAAAGCGTAATTCATGTGAGGTCATGAGATTAAAAGAGATTTAAGGGATTAGATCCACTTCTCACCGTTAAATCAACTTCTCACATGATTGATCATTTGCCTATAAGATAATGCGAGTCATATTTGAGAGAAAATGCATGTATGAGTTATAGATTATGAGAGAATGGGTATTATGATGTTAGTTGAGAGAGTAGGTTTCCACAAAAAAGAATGTAAATCCAATAGAGATGATGATCCATGCATATACAAGCAGAGTAGGTTATTAGAAAAAAGGTAGACGCCACCCTTTGGATCGTCCCCACTACACCAGTTTCACGTTCATCATGGGTGAGGTAAATTGGTGAATGCATCCCATTGGCGGAGGAGCAGTGCCCAAACTTGAACACAGGATCTCATATATAGCTTACATGGATAACGTAGTACATATTCATAGATTCATAATTAGAGAGAGAGAGAGATGGTGTCGTCAACGTTTGTAGAGTTGAATCTTTTTAATACCCCTATTTCTTTTCTACTATCCTCCCAGATCCCGCTTTCAAGTGAGATATACCGTGTGCATATTTAGTTTTGGCTTGTCCCAAAAATGGCCAACATTTTAAATTTTTTGGTAAAATTTCAAGATAAAGTTGCCATTTTGCTTCATTATTACAAAATTACTGGTGGGATATATTCGTATTGTTATGCTATGTCATGCAGGTTTCGGAGTGGATCAACAAGAACGGCATTTTTGCATTTACACCGGAGACCATGCGGTCCAGTTGGACCTTATCGGTAAGGTCCGCGGCTTCCTCGAGGCCGAGATTTACCTCAATTCCCTAACCGAACAAGATAAAACCGATAAAACATACGGTGCCCTCCTCCATTGTTACGTCCGCCAGCATGAAACCGAGAAAGCCCTCTCCCACTTTGAAAAAATGAAGGAAAAAGGCTTTGGTTTATCATCCGTTCCATATAACGACATCATGTGGCTTCATTTACGGGTCCACCAAACCAATAAGGTTCGTGATGTCTTAAATGACATGAAAAAGAACGGAGTCTCGCCCGACAATTTAACCTACCGGATGTGTATCAACTCTTATGCAGAGATTTTATACATCGAGCGCATGGAAGAGATCTTGGCAGAAATGCAGAAAGATCCGAATATCGTCATGGATTGGAACACGTACACAGCTGTGGCAATTGGTTATGTTAAAGGAAGGCTTATCGATAAGGCGAAAAACGCTTTAACGGAAGCCGAAAACCGGGTCGGAAAAGACGCTATTGGGTACAACCATCTGATCACGATCCACGCCCGGCTCGGAAACAAAGACGACGTTCTTAGATTGCTGGACCGTTTGAAGTCCCTTTGCAAGCGGCGGGTTAACCGAGAATACATCACGACGTTAAGGTCGTTGGTGCGAATCGATGAGTTCGAAGAAGCCGAGAAGCTTCTCGCTGAGTGGCGGTCGTCGGGGAACTTCTACGATTTCCGGGTCCCGTTGGTTGTCGTTGAAGGGTATCTCGAGAACGACTCGTTCGATAAAGCGACAATTTTGCTTGATAGCTTGTTGAAAGACGGAAAGTGGACGACGGCAGATAGTTGGTGGCAAGCTGCGTTTGGGTTTTTGGAGAAATGCGAGATCGAGAAGTCGGGGGGTTGTTTGGAGACTTCTGATTCATTGCCGGTGGAGAAGAAAGATTGGAAAATGGATTTGAAAGTTGTTGAGAAGTTGTTGGATGGTGTCGGTGAGAAAGAAAGCGTCCAAAACGTCGAATGGTTTGTTTGGAAATTGAAGAAATTTGTGGCATTTGATAGAGGGATGTATCATAGGTTGATGAGAGCTTACATCAATGGTGGTAAAGAAGTTGGCAAAGTTTTGGATGATATGAAAGCAGATGGAATTGAGGAAGATGAAGAAACAAAGAGGATTGTGGAATTGCTGCAGAAGGAAGTTTGAAGATTTGAAGAAGTATGTATATTGATAGTGAAATGCAAGATTACGCTCCACCAAACCTTTTCTCTAGATTTAAAGAAGTTTGGTCCTTGTGCTTTAATTGACTAGCCTAATGGATCCATAGGCACGTAAGTTCTTGTGTTTTAATGGACGATTAGTTCCCTTCACGCGGTACGGAATAGGCATCAGGTCTCTTGGTAAGTAAGATAGTGGACAAATATTTGTTGAGCATAGTCTCAAGAGCTGTAAGGTGTAATTTCGGTGTACTTTTGGGTTTTAACATCTTAAGATATAGATCGAGAGTGGTTGAGCTTGATAGCCATTAGAGTATAACCCAAGGGTTTGATTTTACTATCATAGTGGGTGATTTAATTTTGTACTTCGTCACCGGTTATGAATTCGGGTCTCCCTCGTATATTTATGATATTTTACTTCATTGTTGATTTAGTATTCAAAAGTGCTTAGAGTTTATAAGTTATATTTTATGCCGTTATTCCTCTTGAATTCTTTACTAAAATTCATATGTTCTCATTAGACGGTTATTCTAACCCTTTTTCTTAAAATGACATGTATAACAGGTCATCTTAACGACGGGCCTTCTCCAGATTGAGTAAGAGGAATTTTTAGTCGAGCATGGTTTTGTAGATGTGATTTGTGAATGAATAGCCTTAGCGAGGTTAGATTTGTAGTTGAGTTTTTTTGAAGGAGACAACGACTTCCGTTTATATATCGATCAGGGAACTAAACTTTAGAAGTTCGAACAAATGAGTGTTAGCTAGTGGTAAGGCTTGGCACTATATAGATAGTGAACAAGTTTCGAGCCTGGGAGACGCATTTAGAAGGTACGGGCTTCGACCCCGGGTAGAGCTTTAGCAGTCGGGCTTCGGCCCAAAATTGCCGAGGGTTTATTCTGGGCCCAATGTGGTCTGGGATACCTCTTCCAAGAAAACTTTAGAAGTTCGATATTTGTTCATTTGGAGAAATGTTCAGGGATTAAATGTATTTGAAATGGGAAAATTCAACGATGTATTTGGTTTAAATAAGGTTTAAATACTTAATTGTTTAAAATTGAAAATGTTTGATAGTTTATTTATTCAAAATAAAGAGTTTACTAGTTTATTTATTGAAAACAATGTTCACGTCTAAAATAATAATTTATTTATTAAAAGTTTGGAACTCTTATAGTTAAATATTAAATTCATTGATTTTTTTCTAAACATCTTATTTTTATACCAATTAAGAGAATGTCTGAGATTTCTTATTTGAAGGTATTTATGACTTATTTCATTTTTGAAAAAGATATAAATCATTTAAAGATGTTTGGATGATATTTTAAAAAAATTACTTATGACTTTTATAAAAATGAGATAAGTCATTTTATTTTAACTTTTAAAAAGTTCTTTATCAACTTATGTAACGAAATAACCTTTCTATCCTTGTTTTTTTGCCCTAACTTGTTATCATCAAAACATATCACCTCAAACATTATATATTACAAAAAGTATAACTTATTAATATGGAAGAATATCATCTATAGTTAGTTTACACAAATAGACTGAATTCACAACATTAAAAAACAACTTACCAACTTATAACTTTTTAATGCAACAATACGCTATTTCAAACACTTTTTATAAAACTCATTTTTCACGCCATATAATTTTGTACAAAAGGTTAACATCAACAACCCCAACTGGCCCACAATCAACTGCCAATTTTGTAATGTAGGGGATCCTTGGGCTCGAAACCAAGACCATTTAATATTGTACAAACATACTACTCACCCATTACCAATTGAGCTATACGTCATTGACTCATGCCAAATAAATTAATCAGACACTTTTACCAAAAACCATAAGTTGTTTTAGATAAGCAATCCCAAACACCAACCAAATAATCTTAAAAGAATAATTTCTAATCTAATTAGTAAAAAAGTTTGGGTTCCAATTTGGGCTCACTAAAGGCCCATACTTATGAAAAAAACTCAAAATTTAACCATGCATTAATTTACTCATTATAGAGCACAGAGTACAAGTGACTCATTTGCAAAACCCTTTACACTCAAAAACCCTAGTTCAACAATCAAACCAAAATCATCCCCAATTTCTGAAGCATTTCATTTCAAGATGTTAGCAATGGCGGTCCGATTCAGAAAACTGCAAAACGTAAGAACCCTAATCGGAAACCGATCATTGGCTACCGCCACGATCACTCAGAGCGAAAGTGATAATAGCAGCAAGAAGAACAAGAAGGCGTCATTGTATTCGAGAATAAGCCCTCTCGGAAACCCTAATTTGGCGATGACGCCGGAGCTGGACGATTGGATCGGAAAAGGAAACAAGGTGCGAAACTCCGAGCTGAAGCAGATCATTCACGATCTTCGAAAGCGCAGAAGGTTCCATCATGCCTTGGAGGTTAGCATTTTGTATTCCATTTCTATTTTT
>CM058040.1:47676005-47702123 GCA_030169165.1 Centaurea solstitialis
GGCCCTGTTTTCTATTGTTAGTTACCCCTGTATAAATAGAGTATGCTACGTGGGCTGGTCAGTTAAGAATAATGCATGCAGGAGATGCTAGGGGTGAGCAAAAACCGGACCGAAAACCGAAAAAACCGAAAAAAAACCGAAAAACCGAAAACCGAAAAAACCGAAAACCGAAAAAACCGAAAACCGAAAAAAAACCGAAAAACCGAACCGAAACCGAAAACCGAAAAACCAAATGGTCCGGTTTCGGTTTTGGCTCCAAAACCGAACCGAAAAAACCGAACCGAACCGAACTTGGAACCGAATTAAAAACCGAACCGAGAACCGAGAACCGAACCGATATATATACTATATTTTTTTAAATTATATATAATTATATATAATAATTAATAAATTAACCCCTTATCTTTTAACATGTTGCTACTTTTTTCCTCAAAACATTCTTTGTTTGGCTTCTAAAATTCTAAATTTTATTTATATTCAATAACTAAAGTTGTAAACATAGACTTATGTCTTATGTAAACATAATTTTTAACTAAAGGAGTTTCTATTTATATTCAAATCTTATATGTAAAGTTGTAAACAACTAAACATAATTTTTCAACAAATTAAATGCAAATTATAAAGTTGAAACATGGAATAAAGGAAATACAGAGTTATAGACCGAAAACCGGACGAAAAAACCGAAAACCAAGGGAAAAACCGAAAAAAAAAAAAAAAAAAACAAAAAAAACCGAAAAAAAACCGAAAACCGAAAAAAAAAACCGAAAAAACCGAAAAAAAAACCGAAAACCGAAAAACCGAGAACCGAACCGAAAAAAACCGAGAACCGAACGGGAGCGGTTTTCGGTTCGGTTCCGGCCAAAAACCGAACCGAACCGGACCGTGCTCACCCTAGGAGATGCTTATTAACAGGTCACAATGTTAAAACTAAGAGGGACCCAATAAAACTGTTAGGATTATGTGCAAGACAGTAACATGATTATCGTATCCAATGTTATAAGACACTAGTGGGTCACACCGCTGCACACCCAATTAGAGACCAATTGGATTTGCCAGTTCGTTGGAATAATTAATTAGTATAAATTAATTATTGAGAAATAAATAATAAATAGTTATTTATTATTTATAGATTAATAAAATATTAGTTGGTATTTTATTAAGATTAATTAATAGTAAATTAATTAATTAAAGAGTTTTGTATTTAATTAATAGATTAATTAATTAAAAGAGTTTTAGTTTAATTATAAAGCTTATGGGCTTTTTAATTAAATGAGTTTTCAGTTATTGGGTAGTACCATATTTATGTTTATAAATATGGTAAAACCCTAAACAGTTTCATTAATTCCAATCATTCAACTAAAACCCAGAGAAAAACCCTAACCCTCTAGTCTCTCTCTCTCTCTCCATCGATTTTTGGACAAGCCCCGGGTGGTCTAGCAGCCACTCTCGTGGTGGTGTCAGTAGCGGTGTATCCCTCACTTGCTTTCCGGTATTTTTTCGTGTAAAAAGGTAAACCATCTAAACATCATCGATTGTGTCTGTAAGGTTTTGGATGGATCCGGTTTGGGAATCAAGTTTTTGTTTTCCGCTGCGCGTTTATCGCCTCAGGATTCCCAACAAAAACAACAAAGCATCATTCTTGCTCAAAGTTGGAACATAGGTATTTATCATGCAAAACTTTGTATAGAAGCAATCAATTTTTGTCACAAAATCAACTAGTTGATACTAAAAACAATTACGAACGTAAGCGCTTATAGGACAAGTGTTTAAAAGCATGTCTCATGTTCACAAGCAAATGTATTACCCAAATCATGGTTAAGTTTCAGTAGTAACACAGTCTCTAATCTTCCTCCACAACACCCACCCTAGCCTGCACCTCATAAATCTCGTCCTCTACATTTCCTTTACCAGTCGTCTCTTTCATCTTCTTCTTTTGCGGAGATTGACCATCATCTTCAACTATCACAATCACAAGGAAAAAGATTTCAAATCAGACCAATTGCTTAAATTCAAAATTAAGGCTTCAAGCCTAAATATAAAAACAACAACAATTTTATGATTACACAGGTTCCTTGTTGGGTTTTTGTGAGACCTCGGACCAAACTGGTTCGAGTCACGGTTCAGAAAAACAAACGGTTTAACTGAACATCAAACCAAACTGGTTTGATCAGCGGAAGCATAAACGTGTAAAAACCCGAAAAGCACACAATCATTTATCGTTTATCTAAACTACACATAATTTGGAGTTAGTAAATTTACCTGAATTGCTTGAGTTAGATCCACCTGTGATGAACCTCACGAACGGACCTTCTAGCCGGTCAGAACTTCGAACTCCCGAATGAACACCCGAACTGGTTTTGGCTTGCGGTTGAAATCGGCCAAGAGGGAGAAAAAGAGAGAGAGAGAGAGAGGAGAGAGAGAGAGAGAGGAGAGAGAGAGAGAGAGAGAGAGAGGATTTTTGGTTTCTTTTGTTGTGAGAATAATTGAATGAATGAAAAAGGATTAACCATAACTGAATATTTATATTTGATTAAACAGTATCTGTATCATATTCAGTTTCCTTTTTTCCATACTAATTATCCATATATTTCTTTCTTCTCCACCAAGAAAGATTATTCCAAATTAATATTCCATATATATATATATTTAACTAATAGAGGGAGTTTCAATTGCAAACCACATAAAGCTTGCAAACTGTGTGAACCCATCTAAGCCGTGCGTTTTCTTATTTGAGGGTCAAGATTGAAGCGGTGGCATTTATGTAATATTATGTACTTATAAGGGCACGCTTGGTATACACATTTGATGAGGAGGGGCAGGGATGGAATTTGCTTTATTCAATATAAAAAGTAACTGATGGAGCAAGCGATTCTCTAGGGATTCAATTTTGGTCAACGAATATCTTAATGGAAAATTACCGGTGATTACGGATGATTCATAGTGTGTGCGTATCAGCAAACATTCTAAGAAGATCAAATAAAAAATTGTGAAACTGTAAACCCGATCTTTTTGATACCGATGGCGGCAAATTTACGCGGAGGTTAGGGTTTTGTGAACATGTGATTTTAGTATAAATAGGTTATAATGTGTGTATGAAACGATTAATTTTTGATATGTAGGTAGAAGAACGAGTTCCAGGATTCGGATTAAAAAGTCATTCTCAAGATTCAGAAACACACCGGACAATCCATTGTGCATAGATATGGATGAAGATGAAGTTCTACCAGAGAGAGGTAAATGATACCATGGATTATACCTTTCTTATAGTTGATTCTGTTTTTTGATACAATTTTCCCTGTATAACTTTTTGCATCAATACATTAGTTTCATAAATTTCTATAAACCCTAGTCTGTAAAAGTTCATTAAAGTTTTATCTAAATTGCTGGAGACAAACATTATGAGTAATATGAAACTTTATGAAAATTTAAAAAGTAAAGTTATTCAATATTTTTTTTAATTATATAGGGTTGTATGTCTTTTACTTTTCTCAGGGACCATGGTAACCAAGAAATCTAAAAGGGAAACACACATACACGTCCTAGATCATTGAACCAAATTATGGAGGAAAATGGTAAAGGATGAACATTTATACACATTTGGTTTTTATAATGTGAAATTCCATTAATCGTTTCCAATATCAATATGATTGTGGTTATTCATTTTGGATGACAGCCTTATTGTTTCATATAGCACTAAGAAGGAAACAAAAACCGCATAGCACTTACACAAGTTAATTAATTTTTTTCTTTGCAGTTGCTCGTGAACACCCCGTGATGAAGCAAGACAGATTTCCTCAAACAATTATCAATGGTAATTATTTTAGGCATTCTAAAAACATGAACCATTTACATTAGTAAGCAGATTATGGCCAAATTATCCTCGTATACGTGATCAGCTTGTGTATATATTCAACCTTGATAGGAAACACATCTGAAAATACTATCATCAATGTCGACAGTAGAACCAGTAAAGTACCGAAGAAATCTGGTATGCCATATGAAACCTTTACAGCATATGAAACCTTTACGGTAGCTTTGCCATTATGCCCATAACGGTGCTCCCCTTTGCACATATACCCACACCATAACGGCGCCATAACGGCCCAAAACGCCATTATAACGGCGTTTTGGGCCGTTATAACGGCGCAATGTGCATACGGGCCCTTATAACGGCCTTTTAAGGGTATTTGTGCAAAGTTGGGGTGGGGCTTTGTGCATGCACATCAATTACCCAACCTGTACAGCATATGAAACCTTTCAAACATATGAAACCTTTACAACATATGAAACCTTTCAATCATATGAAACCTTTACAACATATGACACCTTTACGGCGCTTTGGGCGTTTTGGGCCGTTATAACGGCGTTTTGGGCCGTTATAACGGCGTTTTGGGCCGTTATAACGGCACAATGTGCATAAGGGCCCTTATAACGGCCTTTTAAGGGTATTTGTGCAAAGTGGGGATGGGGCTTTGTGCAGACACATCAATTACCCAACCTGTACAACATATGAAACCATTACAACATATGAAACCTTTACAACATATGAAACCTGATAACCGTATGTTAATTTTAAGAAACCTACAAAAATGTACAATGCTGTCAATTTCCAGCTTATAAAGTAAACATCTTATTTCCCTCAAATACAGATAAACGGGAAAACAAAAGTTCTCGTGCGCATCCTATTTGGAAATTATCGAAGGACACAGGTTGTTGTACACCGAAGAATACAGGTGTGTATTTTTTATACTTCATGTTTGAACGTATTGTGAACCAAACACCGAAATAAGACAGATGTTAAATGCAAACCTTGTTATTACGTTTCAGTGAACCTTGAACAACCACCGGTCATCAATGTTGATAGTAGCAACAGCAAGTCGAAAGCATCACCAGGTATTATGCTACATTAGAAATACATCCAACCATATATGATTTTTCATTTGAATATGACACAATTTTTTTAATTATGTAGGAATCAGGGGTATATTACGAAAGCTTGCCCGAACTAACATTGGTAACGATGTTGTTGACACTCCTGTACCGGCAAAACCAACAGCTGATCGTGTCACTCGCAGTTCATCTAAGAAAGTTACGTTTCACAACAAGGTTAAGGTCCGGCGCCACATTTCAAGGGGTAAGGTACTCGTTGATGACGACGATGACGATTTTGTTGATCCTGTGAAACTACCTCCAGGTATTACGAACATCTTTTTTTTAGGGTAAAGCGTGCAACCTACGTATACCATATTCATATCATGCACTTTATTTCAGGGAAAAATAAATCACCTTCCAAGAAACGTTGTCGCAAAGGTGGTTCCGTACCAAGGAGTCCTCGTCCAAACAAACGTACTAGGCAACAACCCATGGGTATTCGAACACGGACTTCTCCTAAAGCTCTTTTTCAAGTAATTGAAAAGTTAACTTTTTCCCAAACAATCGTAGTCGACAATATGGGCTTGGGATCGCTATTGGACATGTCCGTAAATGGTATACCTGCAAGGTTGGGATACTTTGTGGTTGACCATTTCAATCCGGATACGATGCAACTCAAATTTGGTAGAAATGTCATCCAAATAACGGAGCAGTTGGTAAGTGAAACACTCGGTTTACCAAATGAAGGCATAGATTTGTCTTCTGCGGAACCTGACAACAGAAATAGGGTCCTCTTTAGGGCATGGCGTAAACAGTACCAGGGTAGGAAAGTAAGGCCCACTGACCTTGCGAACGATATCAAAGCAAAACGTCTAAGTGACGACATATTTCAGATCAACTTCATGCTTTTGTTTGTCAGTTTGATAGGTGAGTGTAGTCCACAGGGATGTTGCTTCATGAGTATCCTTAACAAGATTAGCAGTATGAATATGTTGCGCAACATCAACTGGACGCGCTACATTTTTGAGTGTTTACGACGCTGCAAACGTACATGGCGTACGAAAACATATGAATGTTACTTCAGCGGGCCATTAACGTTGTTAACGGTACTAAATCTTTTCACATTTTACGAACCTTACATACATTACCGTAAAAATACTATATGTTTACACAATACAATGCTTCATCTTTTTAAAAAAGTTTACCATCGTATGAATTTTATTCCGGTTTCGTACCTTCAAAGACGGTAATTATCATCGATTTTTTGACAGCTTGTTTACGCATCGAAAATCGTACCTGTGGACGTCCAAGTGGATATTAACGCCACGCCTCTCCATGCGTGGACTAAGAAAATGTTGAACACCCTAGAGGATGCCTTGTTAGAAAATGGTGGGTTTGCACGTGCACAGTTACGTGGAGTTGATGGTGATAACTCTTGCCAACAGCCTACACGACTTGGAAATGAAATTGTGCCATTTGTCTCGTTACCCCAGTCGTCGTTTGATAACTCCTTAAGAAGTCCTACTGGGATGCACAACAACGATATGCAATCGATCCACCCGTCCAATGCAGATGGACGCGACTGTGAAAGTGTGAAACCAGCACCTGAACACACAACAGAAGGAGAAGATAATCATCACCCAGATAACGGACAGTCGTCCAGATGGGATGAACCCCCAGAAACAGATAATTCTGATGAAGACTATGAGTATGACTCTGACGATTCTGATGAAGTAAAAAAGGTAACATACATGTCATGCGTCGAATAAAAAAAACCACAACTTTAAGTGTTAACACAGTGTATGTAATTTAAATATTTGTGTCTTTTCTTTAGGAGTACATCAGTCTGATAGAGCAGAAATTTGCTATCATACATGAGGCGAAATGGGATTTGGAGGAGTTACTGTCTGAAGTTGCCGATTTCTATCCCGACGAGGAGGTTTTCAAGGCATACAACGCGACTAGGAAAAGCATCTTCCGTGATTGTCCATCAGATGATTCAGACAGCGACAGTTCAGATGAGGAGAAGGATAAAGATCACCAGACGGGAAACATTGCATCTGAAGAAATAACGATTACCCCACAAAAGTGTGTTGTCCCACCTGATCTCATGGATGATCATCGTTCACCCCTGTCTCCTATATGGTTATCTCAAACCACTTTTGATATTCTTGACGAAGGTCTTAAAAAAACTTCAGTAGGGACTGGTAATACATCTAACCTGGTGCAACAGGCTGTCCAAATATCAGAAGACCCTGTCTCTGCCCAATTGAATGGTGGCAATGAACAATTGGATGTCATACCTAGCTACAACATTGGTTTCAGTCCAATACGTCGGTGTCCATTGTCAACACCTTCTGTCGAGCTAAATCAGAATACAGTTCAAAGTAATGATGTTAAAAAGGAGTGTAGGCGAGGAGTAAAGGTCGGGATGCATTTACGGTCCCCATTTATTAGACGTACAGTCTTAATTGGTAGTCGAGTGAAACCAATGGAGGCTAAAGTCCATGCTCTTTGTTTAGCTGCAAATGGTGGACCCGAGTAAGTCTCGTATGTTACTATATTATATATTTGTTGATAGTTTGAAATGTAATACTAACATCTAAATGCAACCGCAACTTTTGTAGTGACGTTATGTATAGGTCGACTACTGCACAGTACGTAACACGTTCACCAATGGAGAGTTTGGCGGCGCACGAACATATTTTCCTCAGCGTTATCGATGGATGGGTTGATGTTCTAAACTTTGAAGAACAATATCGCAGCCCTTATTCACCGACGCGCTATTTCTTCAAACCGTCGGTCTTGGTATTATATTTTTTTCTTAAATCTCTCTGCAACCGTTACTATATATTATTAGTTTATTTACGTTGTTACTTCTATTCTTTCGTGATTAGATTGGTGGTGTCTTAATGCACGATATGTATTCATTTCCTCACCGTTTTGAGTTGTTTCGTACAAACCTGATGAACTCTGCGAACGAGAATGCTGACATCGTAAACATGCGTGACATAGACCTGGTATATTTCTTTCCTTAGTAAACATGTGAAACTGTTTCCATCAAAGATTTTAACTAATCCGTACCATTCCCATTTGCAACAGGTTTTCTTCCCTATACTACATGGGGTTCACTATTTCTGCATGGTTTTCAACCTGAAAACAAACATGATTGACATCTTAGATAACATCCACTGGATTGTTCCTATTGATGACATATATGAATCAGAGATTAACGAACTGGTACGCTATAAAATACAATTCCCACATGGCTATGTTTATTCTATGTCATTCTCCTTATTTTACTCAATATTTAACTTTCACAGAAATCACTTTATGTTCACCATCTGAGAAGCATCGCTCACCCATCGGCTGAGATTCTTGCAACCATAGAACCGAGGGTAGTTGAAATGAAGTGGCGCACAAAGGCAAACTACGTTGACTGCGGGGTGTTCCTAATGCGACACATGGAGACATATATGGGTGGAGGTGCGCGTGGCTGGTTCACTGGTCTTCCTACAGAAGCTGAAGGCCATAAAAAGGCGTTGGAAACCCTCAGAATCAAATTACTTGGAAGCTGCTGTTGGGTAAACACAATCAATGTAAGCAGGCCATTAAACGGGAGATTGATAACTTGTACAAAAAGGGTGATGAAGTTGTCAACAAGATCCTTCAAGATGCAGCTGGGACCAGAGTAAACAGGTTGAACAGATTTTAGGTTCATCGTTGGTGTTTGTGTGATCTTCAGTTTCAAGGATTTGATTTTTGGTTTTTTGGCGATAACTTTGTCTTTTAATTTCATGTTGAATTCTTATGGTCGTGAAACTTATTTTAATTCCTGACTATGAGGTTAATGTTTTAAGTATTATTGGTTTTCATTTTCAAGGGTTTGTTCTACGGTATTTTAGTTACCACGTTATATGTAAAGTTTGCTGTCTTTAGGGCATGGTTGTGAAACTTTTGTTGACTTCTTATGGTTGTGAAACTTTATTCAGTTGTTATGGTTGTCAAGGTTATGAAACTGTATTGAGTTCATTTCCAAATATAGACAATATTATAGTTGGTTTTAGTATCGTTACAAACGTTATGCTATTTTGCATTACTTCTATCGTAAAACTGGAACTTAAACTCCTTCCGTCGTTCACCTTCTTAAATTTAAAACGTTACATTTAAGTGTTATCGTTTGCATGTTTATGTGTTGTAAGTGTGTAACTTGACATTTGTTACTATCTATATATATTTTTCTCGTTATTGACTTTATTTATATGAAACCCGAAAGGTATTTCTTCACGAATGAAAGATCGTTGTGCAGCCACATTACATACACACAAAATGGATGTAGTACATAGACATTAAAGTTTTCATACTATCATTTCATAACCAATGGTACCAGCGAGTACCCAAGGTCGTTGTGCAGCCACGTTACCAACACTAAATGGATGTAATACATACATATTAAAGCTTTCATACTATCATTTCATAACCAATGGTCCCAGCAACGATCTGAACATCATAACCACAACGAGTATACATGAAATTGTAATTCTACTAGACTTTCACAACAAAACTACAAATAAATGCTGCATTTAAACTCCATTAAATGGAAAACCCGTCAACCTCATGTAAGTTGCATTAACCTTTATTTAATAGCTCATAGGTAGTAAAAACTAAAACACAAATTACGTAATGGTAACAAACGCGCATATAGCAATGTTAACACTTATGAAAGTACCATCAATAAAAACAAACTAACAATGCAGAAATACGAAATTACTTAACCGCGAACCTAAAAAACCCAAAAAATGACGATCGTCCACGTCCATGTCTTCAATCTAAGTTGTCCGTGAGGGGCAGTTACGCGAATCATGGTGCGCATGTGTGTTACATACCCTACACAAACGCTTGGCCCGTTTGTTTTTTTCCACAGCTTTCTCCAACGCACCAATCAACCGCTTTCCGCGTCCACATCCTTTGTTCCTGATTCCTGCCGCAGGCAACACATCCGGATCTTCCGGCGCGTCAACACCGTAACATTCTTGTAACGCTTCAGCTCTATCCTTTGCTGGATTGTTTGAGAATATACACCCCCCATATTTAACCTTCAATTCAGTTACGGCATCAGAAGCCTCGCGTAAAGTTTTCTTGTCATTTCTGACGCTGCTCACAATCAGATCCATATCGGCATACATTCCGTTAATCAAACTCTCTTTCTCCACATCGATTTCTCCGTAACGAGCTCTTGCTGCCTGAACTTGCACCGGTACGAGCGCTCTCGTCCACCGCCTACATATGAAACTTTCAGGAATTTTGTCTACCCCATCATTCATCAACACCTTGAGGATATGACGACAGATTAATCCAACCCTGATAAACATGTTGCATTCACACGTAAAAGTATTTGAGTTGATGTCATGCGATACCTACACAGATAAACCATATGTTGTGCATTAGAAACTTTTTGCAACAATATTGATAAATGACACATTTACATGGATTACCTCATATGAAACCTTTGTTGACAAATTCTTTTTCTTATGTGCAACACTGTATGTTTTCATATGCCCATCTTGCATATTAAAATCTAATCCACAAAAGTAGATTGCCTTATGAATCTCCTTTTGGACATCAAAAAACCACACGAGTGTACACTTCAGATGCATGCCGTTCAATTCCTAGTGGGGAGAAACGACGGGGAAATGTGTATCGCGTTGCGAATTCCAAACAGGCATGTTTGTTGCGCTGTTTCTCAATTGAGTTGTCGTACGCACGTAAAAAACGAACCAGATCGTTTTTAAACGATGCAAATAAACGGAAATAAGCATGTGAGCTTTCCGAACGTGACGTCGTTCTCATCAAACCGGACATGGGATCGTCACGGTAATAAGCTGATATCCATGACTCTCTAATTGAATATATTTCATTCAACCAATCGTGGCCTTCTAACCCAAAATCTGCTATAGTGTCTTCCCATCTTTTTTCAAACTCATCAGCATCGATGTGTGTGCTCCAGACCAAACTGTTGATACGTTTCCTAAATGCAATGTTATCCTCATTTGAACCAGTAAGCTATGAAACATAAAAAGTATTTGTAAGGTAAAAATAATCAACAAAGATTTTTTTAATATGTATACACATAAACATTACAATAGATCAACAATGGTCACCTTGGTTGGCATTTTGTTCATAATATGCCAAACACATAAACGATGCTTTGACTCTGTGAAGACAAGTGGAATAGCGTGTTTCATACCCAAACATTGGTCCGTAATTATAAATTTTGGTTGCTTCTCGTGCGCATTGAGAAACGCCTTAAGAACCCATTCATACATCTCACCGTTTTCGTTGCTTATAAGTGCAGACCCAACCACAACAGAACGTTTATGATTGTCAACGGCAATAAACGGTATAAAATTGTAAGCATGCCTGTAAATTGCAACAAAAGTTACTTCATACACATACAAGATTATAATCTACTTACAGATAATTAATATTATTATATTTACCTGTTTGTTCGATACGTCGCGTCAAACGAAACCGTATCCCCAAACTCCTTGTAGTTCATACGGGATATTTCATCTGCCCAAAATATTGCTTGTAACTCACCCTCTACTATCAGATAGTCGACAAAAAATTCCGGTGCATACTGCTTGCGTTTCATCAACAAATTTATCAGCATTTGCGCGTCTTTCGTACCAACATACGATATCATACCCCTTGATGCGTTTTTGTAATCCACAACAGACGCACCAACATTTTCAATGCCACCTTTCAAAGCTGATTGTATATTGTGTGCCTTTGCACCACCAATTGACGCCCCGGTCGCGTTGTAAATGTTTCTAAAGTCCGTGTACCTTAACTGACGCCTACCTCGTGAAAACCGTTTTTCTGCATTGTTATACAGCAAATGGTTGTGTCTCTCCTCAAATTTGTATACTACATGACACTTATCTTCTTTACGAAACCGTATCTTAATACAAGCTTTGCACCCGGTTCTTTTGTAATTTGAATTACGACGTTTGTGCTTTCTAACTACAACTCCCATGGTGTCATAATCTAGTTTTTTAACGACACCTTGTCTGTTGCACAACAAATACCGTGTTTGAACAACTCCGTCTTTGTTCTTTTTCCTATTCGACCGTCGTACATCAAATCCTACCTCATCTGCATATCTTCTATATGCCGTCTCTGCTTCCTCAATCGTTTCAAACGTATCTCCGACATTCAGTTTCACATTGTCTGACACATTTGGTACCCAATATCTGGTGCCACCTGGAGACAGAAAGGTTTCGTATTCTCCTGCAAAAAAAATAATATCAAACATTACAAACTGTACGATCAAGATTTAGAAACCATTCAAATATTTGTGCATATAACCTGAAACTATTGCCGTTTCGTCGTTCTCGTTACCGTTTTCTTCATTCTCATCCGATGCGTATGAATCCTCGATATCATCTTCTATAAATTCTTCAATCAGATGAAGATCGGAATACTCATCGATACGGTCCATATTTTGAATAACTTGTATTCTCCGACGACAGATATGGCGTATGAATCAATTTTTTGAATTCTCCATAATAAATGGAACCAATATGAATCAAGTAACAAATTTTGGTTCATTTCAAATTCAAATCATCCGTCTAATCCGTAGCATGAAATTAGGAGGTCAAAGATTCATATCCAAAAATAACCTGGCGAATTACAATTATTACCTAATATCCTCTATTAATTAAATTACTAAATTGTTTCACAATGACGATTATACCCTTATTATTTTAATAATAATTAAAAATGAATACTAAATTCTGATTGGCTTAGATGGGTTCACACAGTTTGCAAGCTTTATGTGGTTTGCAATTGAAACCGAAACCGAAAAAACCGAAAACCGAAAAAACCGAAACCAAAAAAAAAACCGAAAAAACCGAACCGAAACCGAAAACCGAAAAACCAAATGGTCCGGTTTCGGTTTTGGCTCCAAAACCGAACCGAAAAAACCGAACCGAACCGAACTTGGAACCGAATTAAAAACCGAACCGAGAACCGAGAACCGAACCGATATATATACTATATTTTTTTAAATTATATATAATTATATATAATAATTAATAAATTAACCCCTTATCTTTTAACATGTTGCTACTTTTTTCCTCAAAACATTCTTTGTTTGGCTTCTAAAATTCTAAATTTTATTTATATTCAATAACTAAAGTTGTAAACATAGACTTATGTCTTATGTAAACATAATTTTTAACTAAAGGAGTTTCTATTTATATTCAAATCTTATATGTAAAGTTGTAAACAACTAAACATAATTTTTCAACAAATTAAATGCAAATTATAAAGTTGAAACATGGAATAAAGGAAATACAGAGTTATAGACCGAAAACCGGACGAAAAAACCGAAAACCAAGGGAAAAACCGAAAAACGAAAAAAAAAACAAAAAAAACCGAAAAAAACCGAAAACCGAAAAAAAAACCGAAAAACCGAAAAAAAACCGAAAACCGAAAAACCGAGAACCGAACCGAAAAAAACCGAGAACCGAACGGGAGCGGTTTTCGGTTCGGTTCCGGCCAAAAACCGAACCGAACCGGACCGTGCTCACCCCTAGGAGATGCTTATTAACAGGTCACAATGTTAAAACTAAGAGGGACCCAATAAAACTGTTAGGATTATGTGCAAGACAGTAACATGATTATCGTATCCAATGTTATAAGACACTAGTGGGTCACACCGCTGCACACCCAATTAGAGACCAATTGGATTTGCCAGTTCGTTGGAATAATTAATTAGTATAAATTAATTATTGAGAAATAAATAATAAATAGTTATTTATTATTTATAGATTAATAAAATATTAGTTGGTATTTTATTAAGATTAATTAATAGTAAATTAATTAATTAAAGAGTTTTGTATTTAATTAATAGATTAATTAATTAAAAGAGTTTTAGTTTAATTATAAAGCTTATGGGCTTTTTAATTAAATGAGTTTTCAGTTATTGGGTAGTACCATATTTATGTTTATAAATATGGTAAAACCCTAAACAGTTTCATTAATTCCAATCATTCAACTAAAACCCAGAGAAAAACCCTAACCCTCTAGTCTCTCTCTCTCTCTCCATCGATTTTTGGACAAGCCCTGGGTGGTCTAGCAGCCACTCTCGTGGTGGTGTCAGTAGCGGTGTATCCCTCACTTGCTTTCCGGTATTTTTTCGTGTAAAAAGGTAAACCATCTAAACATCATCGATTGTGTCTGTAAGGTTTTGGATGGATCGGTTTGGGAATCAAGTTTTTGTTTTCCGCTGCGCGTTTATCGCCTCAGGATTCCCAACAAAAACAACAAAGCATCATTCTTGCTCAAAGTTGGAACATAGGTATTTATCATGCAAAACTTTGTATAGAAGCAATCAATTTTTGTCACAAAATCAACTAGTTGATACTAAAAACAATTACGAACGTAAGCGCTTATAGGACAAGTGTTTAAAAGCATGTCTCATGTTCACAAGCAAATGTATTACCCAAATCATGGTTAAGTTTCAGTAGTAACACAGTCTCTAATCTTCCTCCACAACACCCACCCTAGCCTGCACCTCATAAATCTCGTCCTCTACATTTCCTTTACCAGTCGTCTCTTTCATCTTCTTCTTTTGCGGAGATTGACCATCATCTTCAACTATCACAATCACAAGGAAAAAGATTTCAAATCAGACCAATTGCTTAAATTCAAAATTAAGGCTTCAAGCCTAAATATAAAAACAACAACAATTTTATGATTACACAGGTTCCTTGTTGGGTTTTTGTGAGACCTCGGACCAAACTGGTTCGAGTCACGGTTCAGAAAAACAAACGGTTTAACTGAACATCAAACCAAACTGGTTTGATCAGCGGAAGCATAAACGTGTAAAAACCCGAAAAGCACACAATCATTTATCGTTTATCTAAACTACACATAATTTGGAGTTAGTAAATTTACCTGAATTGCTTGAGTTAGATCCACCTGTGATGAACCTCACGAACGGACCTTCTAGCCGGTCAGAACTTCGAACTCCCGAATGAACACCCGAACTGGTTTTGGCTTGCGGTTGAAATCGGCCAAGAGGGAGAAAAAAGAGAGAGAGAGAGAGAGAGAGAGAGAGAGAGAGAGAGAGAGAGAGAGGATTTTTGGTTTCTTTTGTTGTGAGAATAATTGAATGAATGAAAAAGGATTAACCATAACTGAATATTTATATTTGATTAAACAGTATCTGTATCATATTCAGTTTCCTTTTTTCCATACTAATTATCCATATATTTCTTTCTTCTCCACCAAGAAAGATTATTCCAAATTAATATTCCATATATATATATATATTTAACTAATATATATATATATATATATTAATTTGTCAAGATAATAATTATTATTATATATATTTATTTAACTAACAAATATATATATAAATCAATTAATTAAACCAGTTATATATTTATTTAACTAATAAATATATAATCCCTTTTAATTAATAATAGAAACCTTTAACTTTGGAGTTTCTTACAGAAAACACCCTACAGATTTATAATTGACTATTATAAATCTAACCTCTCTAAACTGGAGTTATTTTACTTGTTCGTTTTACAGGTCCTCACAAGTGTGACCCTCGGGTGTCTTATAACATTGGATGTGTAATCTTTGGTTTGTCAACTTCTACACATAATTACTAACATTCCTAACACACAATAGAAAGAAAAGACATTTTACATACCAGGAATCTGTGGAGCCTCCAACAATAACCCGACAACGAAATCATCCTTTTGAAAAATTGTAAAAACCTCATCCTCCACAAAATCCGTCCCTAACAACTTGGATTCAAGTTCAACACCAGACACATATCTAAGTGGTTCCATTGCGTTTCTCAAGTTTGTCAAGAAAAACTCAAGATTTTTAATAACTTCAGAGCCATCAGACCAAATTGCTTCCACAACTAGATGTCATCTATAAGACACGTATTTTAAGCAAACTACAAAGCATCGATATGACCTATCCCCACACGGGTCTGGCAGCAGACCCTGTAGTCCTCTTTTCCAAATAACAAATGTTATTCTATCCGAGCGTGGCCACGCATTTATGCCAATCTTAATCGTCAAGGGGCCCAGAAATATCTCTCCTGTAAAGGAGGTGCAAATCTCATCTTGACTACATGCATCTGTAAACATGGCTTCCGCTGCATCTAGTCATGCCCCTTATAGCCACCCAGTTACGGTGTAGCGTTAGGACGTGCTAAGAGTACAGTAGTCCTCATGATTGCAGACCAGATATCTCAGGTCTAAGGACAACCTATCATCAAGTCAATACTCATGACATAGGCTCCATGAAGCAGACTTGAAACTGGTCACATCCAATACTCAAACACTCTGATGAGTATCTATGAATGTTTGATAACATCACTTGTACATTTCCTCTTTACTTAGAGTAACACATCAAACATTCATAATATCGTTATAACCCTACTGAGGTTCCCACCTCAACAAGTAGCTATGGACATTTAGATTTCCTTTACAAAAGGTTTTTGTAGAAATCATGGATAACTTTAAATATGCTAAAAGTGATTACTTTTCTTGAAACAATCATGAATAATAAAATCTCCTTATTTCAAACACACTATGAAATAATAAACTTTTATATGACATAGTGTTTCAAAATAATATCACAGTAATAATCGATAACATAAACTAACTACTAGTATCCAAGTACTGCATCCCTATGGAACTAGCATGGCCCTCATGCTTTACTCTAGCTAGTGGCTTTGTTAGAGGATCTGCGACATTCTCGTCCGTCGGAATCTTGCATATTCTTACATCCCCTCTTCCAATGATCTCTCTGATGAGGTGATACTTCCTGAGTACATGTCTCGACTTGTGATGTTCTCTGGGCTCCTTTGCTTGTGCTACAGCTCTAGATTTATCACAGTAGATATCTACGTGTCTAGAGATACTGGCTACAACTCTCAGATCCGAGATAAAATTCCTGAGCCAGACTGCTTCCTTTGTTGCATCTGATGTTGCAATGTACTCTGCCTCTATAGTGGAATTTGCTATAGTATCCTACTTCGAGCTCTTCCACGAGATCGCGCCTCCGTTTAGGGTAAATACGTACCCAGACTGTGATTTAAAGTCATTTCCGTCGGTTTGGAAACTAGCGTCAGTATAGCCTGTGACACTAATCTCATCCTCAGATCCTCCAAAGACCAAGAACATCTCTTTAGTTCGTCTTATATACTTGAGAATGTTCTTGACAGCCACCCAATGGGCTTCACCTGGGTTCTACTGGTATTCGCTCGTAACACTTACTGAGTAAGCAACATCAGGCCTCGTACATAACATGGCATACATAATCGATCCAATTGCAGAAGCATATGGAATCGATTTCATTTTGTCCTGTTCTTCACTAGATACAGGACACTATGCTTTACTTAGCACTATGCCATGCCGTGTTGGGATAAATCCTTTCTTGGATTCATCCATCCTGAATCACTTAAGATTTTGTCAATGTATGTACTTTGACTAAGCCCGATAAGCTGTCTAGATCTATTCCTATAGATCTTTATACCAAGTATATAGGCGGCTTCTCCAAGGTCTTTCATTTGGAAACATTTACCTAACCAAGTTTTTACTCTCTGTAAGGTTTGTACATCGTTTCCAATTAGTAGAATATCATCTACATATAAGACCAAGAAGGTTACTATGCTCCCACTGAACTTAGTGTAAACACATGGCTCAAACTCACTTTTGGAAAAACCAAACTCTGTGATTCGCTCATCAAAGTGTAAGTTCCAGCTTCTATATAGATGCATGTTTTAACCCATAAATGGATTTCAACAACTTGCACACTTTATTAGGATTCTTGGGATCTACAAACCCATCTGGTTGTAGCATGTAAACATCCTCTATTAATTTCCCGTTAAGGAAAACTGTTTTAACATCCATTTGCCAAATCTCATAGTTAAAATATGTTGAGATGGCCAACAGAATCCTAATAGATTTTAGCATGGCTACTGGTGAAAAAGTTTTATCATAGTCAATACCATGAGTTTGCGTGAAACCTTTCGCTACCAGTCTTGCCTTAAAGGTGTGCACATTTCCATCCATGTCAGTTTTCTTATTGAAAACCCATCTGTTCCCGACAGCTTTACAGTGTTGGGGCAAATCTGTCAACTCCCATACCAGGTTGTCGTACATGGATTGCATCTCTGCCTTCATGGCTTCTAGCCATTGTTCAGACTCATTGCCTGAGACAGCTTCTGTTGGGGTTTTGTGGGATCCCTCGGGTCAAACTGACACGAGGATAATTGTGGATCTCGAAACCTAACTGATTCCCAAAATCCCATAAACCTAATGATCAATATGTCAAAGATTTATGCAACTGAAACCACACTGGTTCGATTTGATGAGGAAGCGATTTGGATACAAAACTCTAAAAATCCACAGATCATAATCTTTATTTTATTTAATCCTACAGTTAAAAGTCATAATGGTTTACCTGGATTGCTTGAGAATAAATCCACCAATGAACGACCAACGAATGTTCCTCTAGTAGAACTGAAAACCCGAATGAGCTGAAAAACCGAACTGGTTTGTTGCAAGGGGAGGGGGCACCGGTTGGAGAGAGAGAGAGAGAGAGAGAGAGAGAGAAAAAAAAAAACTGGAAACTGATTATTAGGTGAAAAGTTGAGTTAATTATCTTAAACCCATAAGGTTTATTTATATATGAAGGAAACACAGTTTCCATCTGATTCAGTTTCCCCTTTTGTAATTATCTTATTCTTTTCTTTTCTTTCAAGAAAAGAATGCTCTAGATAATTACTTATAATTAATTAGATTATTGTATTATATATTTATTTATCTAATAAATATATAATTCTCTTAATTAATTAATAATCCTCCAACTTTGGGATTTCTGACTGAAATTACCCAACTGATTTATAATTAACTATTATAGATCCAATCTCTTCATTTCTGGGTTTTATTTAACTTATTCGATTTATAGGTCCTCACAGGTGTGACCCTCAAGTGTCTTGTAACATTGGATGTGTAATTACTTGGTTTGTCAACTTATGCACATAATTACTAACAGCTTCCCCATAGGATGTAGGCTCATTCAGGTCTCCACTGTCTTGGGAGACTAGAAATCCAAGATACATGTCTGGTTCTTGCCTAACCCTAGTGGATCTGTGAAGGTCTTGTGTTTGCACTTCCTCAACCATTTCTGGTTGAGTCTCAACTTGTTCTTGTTGAGTGACTGGCTCAACAATCGGTAAAGTAGCATCTTCCTCTACCTCCTGTAGTTCTACATCGTTTCTGGTATTCTTAATGCTGAGAAACTTATCCTCCAGAAATTCTCCATTCCGAGCCACAAAGACTTTGTTCTCGGTAGGATTGTAGAAATAGTATCCCACATTAGTCTTGGGATAACCTACGAAAATGCACTTGTCTGATTTGGGTTTGAGTTTTTCAGAGGTTGGTCGTTTGACGTATACCTCACAACCCCAAATCTTCAGAAAAGACAATTTAGGTTTCTTACCCGTCCAAATCTCGTATGGGGTCTTTTCTACCGATTTAGTTGGCACTCTGTTCAGTATATGAGTCGCTGTTTCGAGCGCATGTCCCAAAATGATACTGGTAGTGAGGAACGACACATCATTGATCGTACCATATCTAGCAAGGTACGATTCCTCATTTCTGACACACCATTCATTTGAGGTGTATACGGAGGTGTGAGTTGTGAGACAATCCCACATTCCATCAAATGATTGTCAAATTCCTGACTAAGATATTCCCCATCTCGATCTGACCGAATAAACTTGATCTTTCTGTCAAGTTGGTTTTGTACTTCATTATGAAATTCCTTAAATCTCTCAAAGGCTTCAGATTTATGTCTTATCAAGTAGACATAACCATACCTACTGAAATCGTCAGTAAAGGTAATGAAGTATCGGTATCCTCCCCTGGCTTCATGATTGAAAGGTCCACACACATCTGTGTGTATTATTCCTAACAATTCACTTGCTCTTTCATTATCCTTGTTGAAAGGCTGTTTTGTCATCTTACCAGATAAACAAGATTCGCAGTTATTAAATGGTCTAAAATCAAAAGACCCCAGAAATCCTCCTTTCTGGAGTTGTTCTATGCGTTTCTTGTTTATATGACTGAGATGACAATGCCAGAGATAAGTTTGATCCTCAATTTCTTTGGATCGTTTACTTATATGATAGACTTCTGTATTTTCTTGTAGATTTAATACATATAGACCATTAGTGGGAGTTGCTTTGAAATAAAAGATATCATTTTTAAAGCAATAAATCAATTTATAATCATATTTATAATAAAAACCTTGGTCTATAAATAAATCGAAAGAAATAATGTTTTTGATCATTCTAGGAACATAGTAACAATTCTCAAGTTCCAAAACTAGACCCGAGGGTAAACTTGTTAGGAATTATGTGCAGAGTTGACAAACCAAGTGGTTATACATCCAATGTTACAAGACACTTGAGGGTCACACCTGTGAGGACCTATAAGTCGAACAAGTTAGATAAAACCCCGAAATGGAGAGTTAGGATTTATAATAGTGTATTATAAATCAGTTGGGTAATTTCAGTCAGAATTACCAAAGTTGGAGGGTTATTAATTAATTAGGATATTATATATTTATTAAGATAAATAAATATATAATAATTAATTGATAAGATTTTATATATTAGATAAATATATAAATCGTAATTATCGTATGCAAATTCTTTTCCAGCTAATTAAATAAGGAAAGGATTTGAGATAATTATTATAAGGAAACTGGATTCCATACAAACTGTATTTTTCCTCCATATAAATAAAGCCTATGGGTTAAGGAAAAATAATAAGCTTTCAGTTAAGAAAAACCAGTTCCCAGTTTCCTCCCTCTCCTCTCTCTCCACCGGCGCCGATCAACCCCCCCCCCCCCCGGGTCGGATTCCAGTTTTGTTCGGGTTTCACAAAGTTCTGCTAGAGGAACGTTCGCTGGTCGATCATTGGTGGATCTATTCTCAAGCAACCAGGTAAATTGATCTAAACCAATAATAGGATTAAAACTATCACGATTAAAAAGATCATTAGGCTTTATGGGTTTTTAGCTTTTATCGCTTCCGCACAAATAAGATCAAAACAGCGTGTTTTGATCACGTAGGTTTTATCAGTTTGATTAACCTATAAGATATATCAAACCAGCGAGGTTTTGATAGATCTGAGATATTCCTCGAGACAGTTTGATTCGAGGATTCCCACAAAAACCCAACAGTGGTATCAGAGCCATTGTTAATAAATCGTTTAGTTTTATCTGCTTATCAATTTATCAGTTCTTGCGCGATCCGTTAAATATTACTGTTTCTTGCGTATCAAGTTTAAAAAAAACTGATCTTTATATGATTTATAAAACTTTGTTTATCACATAACAAATTAATAATAGTTTGTTTGACTAAATCTGATTCTTTATCAAGATACAAACTTTGTTTAAATTTGATAATACGAAAAACCCACCATCAGAATAGTGATGACTAAGAAGGTCAAACCAGCAAGGACAGCGGTGGCCGTAGCCAAACCACCAGCGTGGTGGTGGCGGCGTTGGCCATCGGCTCAAGCACCGGCCAAACCACCAGCATGGTGGTGGCCGTTCGACCTAGCCACGGTGATCGCCGGCTGTTGTTCTCAAACACCAGGCCGCACCACAGTTCCGTGGTGGCGGCGTATGGTGGTAACCGGTGTACAAATACCGCAACCACCCGAAAGCCGCAATAGCGGTGGTGGATGGCGGTAATCACAGCGGTGGTGGTAGCTTCGTCCGACGTAGACCGCACCACCAGTAACCGCAATCGCGGTGGTGGTAGCAGCTTTGTTGTTAAAATCGCCAACCACAATAAATGGTGGCGACGAGTTGCGATCGCCGCCACTAGTGACGATGATGGTTCCGGATTACAAACGGTGCCGGCGGCGGCGAAGCCACCACAGATTGGTGGTGGTGCTGGTTGTGATCACCAGGTAACGGCGATGATATTTGTTGCCATTCGCCGGCTAGTAGCGGCAGCCACACCACAGCGAGAGGTGGTGGCGATAGCCATCGGTTTTTTAACACCGGCCGCACCACATATGATGGTTGCGGCAACGGGTGTGGTCAAAGACCACGACGGCGGCGGTGGCAGCCTTGTGCTGCTGCTGTTTTCCGATCTAATTGGTGGTGATCCGTTTGTGGCAATTCGATGGCGTTGGTTGGTGGCGGTAGTGGCGTCGTTTACACTACCGTTGTTACCAATCAATGATGATGGTTACGCGATGGCCAAGTGCCACGCGCGGAGACCAAACCGCCGTGAATGCAACCACCAGCGTGGTGGTAGGCGGCGGTTCTTGACCACAGAATGAACCTAGGGTTTTTCGTGTTTTGGGCCTAGTTGCGTTATCCAGACCCAGGGCCCAGTTCTTTGGACCAAGTTTTGGCCCAAAATGAGTTTGTTTGGTTTTAGGCTTACTTACCCAAGATTGTTAATTTTATCTGATAAAATTTATTCAAACCAATTAAATTATTTTTCCAGGTTTGATAAATCTTTTATAAAATTTATTTTTCACAATAGGCCTAATATTATGTTTTTACCTTTTAATTAAAACACTAAGGGGCCAATATTGTAAAATTGAATCAATAAAACCTGTTTGATATAATTTTGGGTAAGAGGATTAATTTTAGATAAAATGGTTTTAGTTTTGTAAAATAAGATTTATTGTTTATAAACCTTAGTTTTAAGTAAAAACCATTTTTCGTCTAAAAGCTTTTTGGGTTCATAAAACAGTTTGTTTTTGAATCAGTTATAAAACCAAGTTTTGCGATAATTGAGACAAGATAATTTTAACGGATCCAGGTTTATTTTTCTCGTAATTATATTGCTTTTGTTGCGTATATACACATAATTGCGTGATTGCTTGAGAACTATATATATAAATTTCAGTTTGATTTTACACATATATATACGTTATAGTATTTGCCAACTTAGACCCTTGACATATTCATTGGGGAGGCCTGCGTGCCGTTTACAACCCTTATGTAATAATGACCCTAGGATAGAATTTTTCTTTCTTTTGGATGACGAGGCCAGTGGGAGCTATTCTTCATCTTACCGGAATACTGACAAGTATGGCGAAGCCAGTGGGAGCTACGCGAAGTTTTGAAGTTGTAGAAAAACTAGGTCATTATTGGTCCCTAGGAACAAAATTGGCAAATCCTATAATTATATGTTTTACAATTGCGTAGTTGTTATAATTATCTGTGTGCATGATTAACTACGTAGTTGATGCTAATAACTGTTAGTTTATTAGATATGTTTTAAAAGGAATTTTTTTTAAAACAAGAAGAAAATAGGTTTTATTAACTTTTCAATCGAAAAACCTTTAAAGTGAAGCACTTTAATAAAACCTAGTGTATTGTTATAAAAGAGCAAACTTGACAGAACAGTTAGCTTTTGTCAAGACAGAAAAGGTTATTGAAACAGGTAGTTTCAATCAACCAGTACACTTTAAATCAGTTGATTTCAATTAGCCGATATTTTAAACAGTTGGTTTAAAATAACATGAATATTTAAAACAGTTAGTTTAGAATATCAATTGCTCTCTATAACAATCAGTAAATGATTATTTTATAAAAGGCAAAGTTGATAAAAACAGTTAGTTTTAATCAACTAGGTGTGTTATTAAAACAGCTAGTTTTAATTAGCAAGTGATTTTAGAACAGTTAGTTTTAAAATTACATGTATGTTTCAAACAGTTAGTTTAAAACATAAGTAGCCTTTATAAATAAACAGTTTTTCAAAATCCTGGAAATGAAGTTTTTCAAAACCCCGAAAATCATAGATCAGTAGTGCAACCCATCTAGGGGCACCTTCGGCGTAAAGTACATAGGCGTTGTAAGTGATCACACATTCGACGTCTGTGTTCAAACTGAAGCTGAAGGGGTTACATAACTCTGCGAATTATCTCCGGGTGGTACCGGCCAGAGTATAGTGATCAGGTCCCCAAAATGGTGAGATCTGTTTTGGTTCTATAATGTTCACCGGGTGGTACCGGGCCAAAAAGCACTAAGAGGGACTAAAACATGCACAGGTAGTTGCCATGGTCCCGAAAAGATCTAGGAGTCATGTCAGTTAGATATGATTGGTAAAAGTCCTTACCTACCGAAATAAATACGGGTCTGGTGGAGCAAGAACATTACGCACATCAGGACGTATGAAATAAGGATCCTAGTCCAATAAATTGATCATTTAAGGGTTTATTGATATTTTATTGGAAATTAGTCTATTTACAGTTGCTAAGACCAAAAATTTTATTTTGTAGATGGCAAGCACTGTTACCAGCACTAACAATCTTTCCCTCCGCTCTATCCTAGAAAAGGATAAGTTGACCGGCTCTAACTTTCTTGACTGGGAGCGCAATCTGATGATTGTGCTCAGACATGAAAGAAAGTGGTATGTGCTTGAAGAGCCACTTGGGGAGGCACCTCCGGCAAACGCTCCGGCTGCTGCCAGAAATGCCCACAAGAAGCACTCAGATGATCTCCTTGATGTTGCCTGTCTGATGTTAGCAACTATGAGCCCAGATCTGCAAGCAGGGCTCATAAATACGAATGCTTACGACATGATCCGCCAGCTGAGGGACATGTTTCAGACTCAGGCTCGTACAGAACGCTACGATGCCACCAAAGCATTCAATGAATGCAAGATGGTCAAAGGGACATCAGTAAGTGACCATGTCATGAAAATGAAACGGCACTTAGATCATCTGGAGAGGCTAGGTCATCCCGTTCCGTTGCAGCTAGCAACTGACACCATACTTAATTCACTGTCAGAAGACTACAGGCCCTTTGTAGTCAACTACAACATGAACAACATGGAGAAAACAATAGCAGAATTGCACTCCATGCTTAAGACAGCTGAATTAAATATGGGGAACAAGAACAAGACAAAGGATGTCTTGATGGTAAAAGACGGAGGGGTTAAAAAGAAAAATGGGCATGCTAGCACCAGCAAGGGAAAAGGACCAGTTCAGGCCATCCAGAGTGCACCCAAGAAAGGCAAGGGCAAGGGCAAGGGCAAGAAGGTTAAGCCAAACAAAGCTAGGACCGAGAATCGCTGCTTCATATGCAATGAGATCGGTCATTGGAGGCAAAACTGCCCTAAGCGTCATGAAGCAGGTATGTAAACCTCAGAAAATTTATGATTGCTTTGATTTGACACTTCTTACTTGTTGGCTTACAAGTATACTGATACCTAGAGCAAATGATTATTGCAGGAAATCAGAAATGAAGTGAAGTGCCCAGGAGTTGCCGAGGATCAAAACACGAGATAATTTAAGTCAAGACATTTTTGAATTTGTAGTTTTAAAACAGTTATTTTGGGGGTTTATGTTTTAAACAATGTTTGGATAATTATATTTTATAATTCGATGGTTTTATTTTTCAAAAGTTATTGTCTTGACAATTGAAATATCTGATTGTGCTTAGTGTTTGTATGATCCTAGTTGTTGATGCCTGTTATAATTACTTTAATGAAATTGAAGTAATTTGTATAAAAACTATCAAAACACACGAGATTCTATAGGAATGTGTTTTGAGAATAAAACATTTATGAATAATAGTTTTGTGATCAAAAGGAAGAATTTAAGATATTAACTCAGATAGCGTTAATAACAGCATTTATAAAACTAGAAAGATTCCAAGTTCTGGAATTAGGATTTGACCAAATCCAGTTAAGTTTTATAAAAGAAATTCTCAAGAATTAACTAATCAAGTTTGATCAAGTTTTATTCAAATGTTTTAAAAGGAGAATTTAGGATATTAACTCAGATAGTGTTAATAACAGTATTTATGAAACTAGAAGAATTCCAAGGTTTGGAATTAGGATTTAACCAAATCCAGTTGAGTTTCATAAAAGGGAAATTCTCAAAGTTCATTACTTGAAATTAGAATTGACTAATCAAGGTCTTGAATAAGTCAATAGTAAATTTTGAGTAATAGTTAGTTTTTATGCAAGCAAGTGGGAGCCCGATTATTCTCTATCTAGTCTAAGATAAAAGAATAAAAGACATAATTATTGATATATCTCGGAATTCATAAATCCAGGTAGGATAAGAATTCATAAGATATAATTTACCCTTTTAGTTAAAAGGATAAAAGTTTCAAGACCCATGAAACAAAGGTCGTGACTGACTTAAA